>OW818033.2:2610000-3210000 GCA_942486065.2 Calliphora vomitoria | reverse complement strand
GTAGAAAAAACCATGTGAAAACAAAAACAACACTCGTATGTGTGATTATTTTGAGTAATTTTTTTGTTTGAGTTTTTTTCTAGTTTCCGCTCTATGTTTCTCTATGGCTTATAAGCACAGCTTCGTATTAATTCAATGTTTGCTTAATTCACTAATATTTTAATTCGAAATTAAAAATAGCCAGCCAGCCATTCATTGCATTAAGCTTTATCCAAAGGCTTTATTTAAAAATAATTCATTAATCGTTGCATTAATTCATAATGTAATTAACTTGTAACAAAATTAAAAATAAAATTTTTGTTAATTCTAATAAAAATCTAATTGACGAAAAATGTAATGGATTTGAATTAAAGAACATTTTAATGATTCAATAACGAATAAATTTTCATATAGGAATGAATTCACTACATTTGAAATACAAAGGAATTAGTATATGAATTAATTCGTAATGAATTCATTAACGGAATGGTTAAGGGGCAATTTAATTTAATTTAGTTTCGAAAATGATTTTTTACCCGTAGCTAAAGATTTTTGAGGTGTTTGGCAAATTTCAAAACCAGATTGCTGTTATACTCGACAACACATACCACAACAAGTAAGAGTGCCATATTCGTATTTAGTATTTAGAGAATTGTATGAACATTTCTCCTTAATATTTAAAAACCGATTATTTTCTTCTTTTTTATATACATTTTGTAAATAAGTCAGTAGTTTGGTATCGGTAATATAGCTATTTTTAATATTATATTATTATTATTATTATTTACATATGTATTTGTATTCAGTATTACTGCTTTTTTATATACAACTATATACACTAAATGGCTTAGAGGGACTTTTTATATTATTATGAATAAAATTAAATAAAAATACTTATATTCTGCCTTTGTTAAAAAGTTTTTCTAAATTGGTATCTAAAGAGAAATATCAAATTATGGAAAATTAAATAAAATAATAAAGATTTGTACATTTTAATATTTTTTTTGTGGAAAAACGTCAAGTCAATAGGTCTGTTCATTTACTTTCCCAGTAAGTACTTGCAACGAGAGAATAAAATCAAAATATACAAATTTACTCTCTTAAATTCTCAAAAATAGTAAAAAGTAAATGAACGCTTTTCCAGTAACAAAAAATTTAAACACACAATTTTCATATTTTTATACCCTACACCACCATAGTGGGGAGGGTATAATGGATTTGTGCAGATGTTTGTAACGCCCAAAAATATTATTCTAACACCCACCTTAAAGTATACCGATCGACTCAGAATCACTTTCTGAGTCGATTAAACGATGTCCGTCCGTCCGTCCGTCTGGCTGGCTGGCTGGCTGGTTGGCTGGCTGTCCATGTAAACCTTGTGCGCCGAGTACAGGTCGCATTTTTGAAGATATTTCGATAAAATTTGGTCCACAACATTTTTTCTGCCCAAGGACGAAACTGGCTGAAATCGGTTCATTATTTCACTTAGCCCCCATACAAATGTCCTACCTAAATTGGACTTTATCGGTCATAAATGTTTAATTTATATATGTATCTACACAATTTTTTCTCTGAATAAGTTTTATATATACAGGATTCATGTCACCAAATTTTATGATAATCGGTCCATAATTAGTCATAGCTCCCATATAAGGCCTGCTTCCTATAATCACTTTAACGATCATAAATCTCGTAAAAATGTTGGTATACACATAAAATGCAACATAAATAACTTTCATATAGACATTAATCACACTACCTAATTTCATGGTGATCGGTCCATAATTGGTCATAGCTCCCATATAAGGCCCACTTCCGAAAATCGCTCACGAATATAAATTATTGAAATTTTGAAAGAAAAATGTTTTTGCTCATTTCGTAGTGTAGGGTATTATATGGTCGGGCTTGACTGACCATACTTTCGTACTTGTTTTCTTTTAAAATGTATAAATATTCACATTTTCTTCAATTTTATTTTTTTCACCACAAAAATAAAATTGTAAATAAATAAACAATAACACAAAACACATGAAATATAAGCTGCTAACTATTACGAGTTCAAAATAGAACTTGTAATAGTTTGCAACGAGAGAACACTCTCTAAAATTTATACGCTCTTGATTTTTTCTCTACTTGCTAGTTTTTGGAGTTAATGAACGCTTTTCCAGTAACAATTGTTACTAACTAGTAACAACTTTTAGTTATTGAACAGAGCTAATTATCAAACAATAAACCAGCGTTTCCGAATTTATGTGATTTTGTAAATTACTTAATAGTTTTAACAAATTTAAGTTGACTTATTTTTAGCTAACTTAAAGTTAGTTATTTAAAAGTTAACTTAAAGTTAGTTATTTAAATTTAACTTTAAGTTGACTTATTTTTAGCTAACTTAAAGTTAGTTATTTAAAAGTTAACTTAAAGTTGGCTTATTTAAAAGTTAACTTTAAGTTGACTTATTTTTAGCTAACTTAAAGTTAGTTATTTAAAAGTTAACTTTAAGTTGACTTATTTTTAGCTAACTTAAAGTTAGTTATATAAAAGTTAACTTAAAGTTAGTTATATAAAAGTTAACTTAAAGTTAGTTATTTAAAAGTTAACTTAAAGTTGACTTATTTTTAGCTAACTTAAAGTTAGTTGTTTAATAGTTAACTTAAAGTTGGCTTATTTTTAGCTAACTTAAAGTTAGTTATTTAAAAGTTAACTTTAAGTTGACTTATTTTTAGCTAACTTAAAGTTAGTTATATAAAAGTTAACTTAAAGTTAGTTATATAAAAGTTAACTTAAAGTTAGTTATTTAAAAGTTAACTTAAAGTTGACTTATTTTTAGCTAACTTAAAGTTAGTTGTTTAATAGTTAACTTAAAGTTGGCTTATTTTTAGCTAACTTAAAGTTAGTTATTTAAAAGTTAACTTAAAGTTAGTTACTTAAAAGTTAACTTTAAGTTGGCTTATTTTAAACTAACTTAAAGTTAGTTATATAAAAGTTAACTTAAAGTTAGTTATTTAAAAGTTAACTTTAAGTTGACTTATTTTTAGCTAACTTAAAGTTAGTTATTTAAAAGTTAACTTTAAGTTGACTTATTTTTAGCTAACTTAAAGTTAGTTATTTAAAAGTTAACTTAAAGTTAACTTTAAGTTGACTTATTTTTAGCTAACTTAAAGTTAGTTATTTAAAAGTTAACTTTAAGTTGACTTATTTTTAGCTAACTTAAAGTTAGTTATTTAAAAGATAACTTAAAGTTAGTTATTTAAAAGTTAACTTTAAGTTGACTTATTTTAAACGAACTTAAAGTTAGTTATTTAAAAGTTAACTTAAAGTTAGTTATTTAAAAGTTAACTTTAAGTTGACTTAGTTTTAGCTAACTTAAAGTTAGTTATTTAAAAGCTAACTTAAAGTTGGCTTATTTTTAGCTAACTTAAAGTTAGTTATTTAAAAGTTAACTTTAAGTTGGCTTATTTTTATGTAACTTAAAGTTAGTTATTTAAAAGTTAACTTAAAGTTGGCTTATTTTTATGTAACTTAAAGTTATTTGTTTAAAAGCTAACTTTAAGTTGACTTATTTTATAGCTAACTTAAAGTTAGTTATTTAAAAGTTAACTTTAAGTTGGCTAACTTTTATGTAACTTAAATTGAACGTATTTTTAGCCAAATATATATAAATGAAGCTAAGAAAAGAAATTCTTTGAGACAAAACCCCTTGAAGAAGTTTTATTTGCAAGACTTTTTCAAAAATAATTCTTCAGATTGCTTTAATGTGAATAATATTAAAAGTTTCGTACAGAAACACTTTATTAACTTATACTAATGTACTTACACATATACTGTTAGTGTTTTATTGATTAAAGGCTGCTGAGTTGTTTATTTCCCTCTTAATACATGATTTTTAGTCGTGACGATTTCATGACGATTTTTTAAAATTTTTATTATGAATTTGACGATTTATTTTCTTAATTTTGACGATTTTTTCCAAAAAAAAGCCTAACAGCACTGACTGTGATAACGGTAAAAACTTATAAGTTTTGTTTACTCTTGTATATAAAAGAAATGGAAATGAATAAAAGAGAGAGAGAAAGAAAGAGAAAACATTTACTTGATCTACCAGTTGTTTGTTGTTAAACATAAAAACATGGCGGCTTGTTGATACATGTTTTTGTTTTTGCATAATAAATATGTAAACACCAAACATAACAGGAAACGGAAATTGTGTAATAAGATGTAGAAAATTATAGTAGTAGAACATAATGTTGTAGGTAAAGTGAACGTTAATTAATAGGGGATCAAAGAGATGCCATGTGTATTATTATAGTTTCCAAAAACTAAATTTATTTCTATTTTCATTGAAGGTGTTTATAAATTATTAAAGTTCCAATACAAACACAATGAAATTTGATTATTCATTATTATGATTAAATGATGAACAACTTGTGTTCAACCTTTTTAAGGGATTTCCAAAAAGCAAAAGTATTCAAATTACAAATACTACTTGAAGTATAATAATGTTTTTTATGTCACGTACTTATTTAGTGTTCTTTTTGAAATTGAAACTTACCTTGCCACAATTTGAGCATGGAAAACCTTTTTATAACTGCAATATAGCAAAATAAAAAATGAAAAAAAGTTTGCGCTCAACCTTTTTCAATTTGTATTTTTTCTGCTTTTTGCTACTTAAATCCAAAGCTATCAATGAACAATTTTACAGTTTTAACCCTCTGTTTTACTTTAGTAAACAAATACTTTTCAACGTTTCTTTTTTTTCCCACATTTATTTTTTCTTATTTCTTTTTTGATAATTCTTAACGTCCTTGTTTTTGGTTGGTTGCAGCTCAAATGGCACAAAGTGAAAGTTTACATAAAATAAATGATGTTAAGCAAAGAACTTTTGATCTTAAAATACCAACAAAAAAAAATATCAACAAAAACTAAAACATTCGATAGCTAAATTTTGCCAAGCAGAAATTCAGCCAACATCATCAACTAGAGGAGAAGGGTTAAAATCAATTTGCACAAGGGAATTTTCAAACAGCCAACCAACCATTTATCAAAAAATAAAAAAAAAAAACAAACAAAAATGTTTGTGTTTATCAAAAAGCACGCAAAAAGTAATAAAATTAATAGTAATTGGATTTACAAGTCAAGGATTTTTAGCACATTTCACATTTAAAACTAAAGTAACTAAACATTTTCAAAAAAAAAAAGTTTTTTTTTTAAAGCAAAACTTTGTTTTGCAGACAAATTTTCAAATTTTTAGTAATTAATCATGTGTTTTTCTAACTCGTAATGAATTGCATTGCAAACTATACATTTCTTCATTAAGTATTAAACATCAAATGCCAATAGCAAGCTAATTAACAACTTTATTTTTCGCTCAACAAAACTTTGGTTTGTGCTTATTTTTCTCAACAAGATTTCCAGTCAAATAGCATACAAATGGATGTTAAAGATAAACAGCAAAGAGTACTATACTCGACAGAATCTGAAGCATGACTAAAAGAAATACATATATATTTTTGTAAAATTTGCATACATGTCAGGATCCAGAATGATCGATGCTAAAACAGAAAAGTTCGAATTTTTATGCTTAATACATTGTAATTTTAAACGATTTTCTTTCGAATCGAATTACGTAGTAACTTAGTATCGAATCGAATTACGTTGCCAAGAATAATCTATATAAATATATAAATGTCTTTGTAAGTTTGTTTGTTTGTTTGTTTGTTTGTTTGTTTGTTTGAGCATCACGCCTAAACGGCTGAACCGATTTTATTGAAATTTGAACGTAGATAGATCCTTACTTGGAAGCGTCAATAGGCTATACATTTTTTCAATACTTGGACCAGAAAGGGATAAAAAGGGGGAAGAACGGGTAAAATTGGTACCTTTAGTTTTTAAACAATAATTACTAAACGGCTGAACCGATTTTTACATCGACAGGGGTAGCGAAGCGCACCGGGTCAAGCTAGTTGTAAATAAAAGCGATCAGTAGTTTTAAAATTGTAACAACTCTTTATTTATTTAATCCGCCTATATGTCTGTAAGTCTCAGTGTTTTTATACACGTTTATAAATTCGCAGAAATACACACACTTTATAATGTACAAGTATACACTGGCAATGTACTCGATGTCTTTACTTAACGATACTCCACATTAGACTCATTGACGACTGCAACCTCTGCCACTATTTATACACACGCCATCTTTCATTAACCTTCTTCAAAGATCTTAACGGACAACTATATTCGAATTCTAGAGCTTTCGATGTTAATGTTCGCAGCTTAAACATTTAGTGTTGCCATATTTTCAAACAACCGCATGCTATCAACATTGTTGATAAGTAGAAGCTTCTGCTGATGGAAATGTTTATAAACACGATAAATGTTGCTGGCAGTTGTTACAGACCGTTAAATCCAATGACCGTACAGAATGCATCCATTGATAGAAAATACATCTTATTAACACCAAAAAAATCAAAACATTGCCAGCAACATGTCGCTAGTGAATATATATCCAGCAACATGTTGTTAGTAAAAATTTTGCTAATTCACATGTCAAAATTGGAAGTTATTTTAGGGCTTCAGAAAGTTTATTTTAAAAATAATCTACGACTTACTAACTAATAGAAATTGGCAGCAAGAAAGCAAAAACAAAGTTGTCCACATATATAAATATCGTAAATTTCTAATAATATTAATTCTTTTTCTTGTTGTTATTCTTATTTTTCTAAAATATTTTACAACTTTTACTAATTGCTCAAAAAATCAAGAATTTTCTTTAATTTTATGCCATAGGGTTAAATTTGACATAAAATCTTAAATTGTTTGAAACAAAAATCGCCAGAATTATTTAAGCGTTTTTATATAATGTTATTACTTATAATTTAATTTTATAGATATTAAATTATGTATTTAGAAAAAACGACAAAAGAACTTAAGCTTTTTTTAAGCACTTTTACATAAAAGAAGGAATTTTCGTTAATTTTAAATCAATTCTCATAAAACAAAATTTTATGAAAAAACTCCAAAATGATTTTTTTTGAAAATAAAAAATTTCGAATAAAAATATGTAGAAAAAACGCCAAAATAATTTAAGCGTTTTTTTTTTCATATTTTACTTTTTCCTCTAATTTTATTATAAGTGTAAGATTTCTCATAAAAAACTAAAATTTAAGGGGAAAAAAAAAAACGCTAAATTATTTTAGCTTCTTTTTTGTAAATTTTATCACTAATTGCAAAAAATCAAGAATTTTCTTTAATTTTATATTTCCCTTAAAATTCTCATAAAAACTAAACTTTTATTAAAAAAAACGCCAAAATAACTTAAGCGATTTTTTAAAAAAACGCCAAATAATTTAAGGGTTTTTTTATATTTTACTTTTTCCTATTATTTTATTAGAAAGTTTAAGATTTCTCATAAAAAACTAAATTTTATAAAAAAAAAAACGCTAAATTATTTTAGCTTCTTTTTTTAAATTTTATCACTGACTGCAAAAAATCACGAATTTTCTTTAATTTTATATAAAACAGCTTTATACAAATTAAATTATTTACAAAAAAACGCCAAAATATTTTTAGTAATAAATATTTAACAAAATTTTACTTTAAAAAAATCGAGAATTTTCGTTTTTTAACATAAAAAATCAGGAAATTTTATAAAAAAACGCCAAAATAAGTTAAGCGAATTTTTAAATAATAAAAAAATCAGCAATTTTTTCTATTTCCCTTAAAATTCTCATAAAAAATAAAATTTTATAAAAAAACGCCAAAATAATGTAAGCGATTTTTTAACAAATTTTACTTTTACATAAAAAAAAAATCAGGAATTTTCTTTATTTCCCTTAAAATTTTTACTTTCACATAAAAAAATCTGGAATTTTCTTTATTTCCTTAAAATTCTTATAAAACTAAAATTATGAAAAAACGCCAAAATAATTTTAGGGATTTTTTTTTAAATTTTACTGTTACATACAAAAATGAGGAATTTTGTTTATTTCCATTAAAATTCTTATAATAAAACTAAAATTTTATAAAAAAACGCCTAAATAATTTAAGCGATTTTTTTTTTAGATTTTACTCTTACATAAAAAATGAGGAAATTTCCCATAAAATTCTTATAAAAACTAAAATTTTATGAAAAAACGCCTAAATAATTTAAGCGATTTTTCAACAAATTTTACTTTTACATAAAAAATCAGGAATTTTCTTTATTTCCCTTAAAATTTTTATAAAAACTAAAATTTTATGAAAAAACGCCTAAATAATTTAAGCGATTTTTTTTTTTTTTTAAATTTTACTCTTTCATAAAAAAATGAGGAATTTTCTGTATTTCCCATAAAATTCTTATAAAAACTAAAATTTTATGAAAAAACGTCAAAATAATTCAAGAGATTTTTTTCTTACTTTCCTTAAAAACCAATATTGTATGAAAAAACGCCAAAATAAATTAAGCGATTCACATTAACTTTATTTTAAAAGCTTAAAATCTTTTATCATAGTTAATTTAATAATTAAAAAAAAAAAGTCCCTGGAATTCTTATAAAAACTAAAATGTTATGAAAAAAAACGCCAAAATAATTATAGCGATTTTTTAACTAATTTTACTTTTATATCAATCAGGAATTTTATTTATTTCCCTTAAAAAACTAAAATTTTATGAAACGAGCAAATTATTTGAACTTTTTTTTTTTAATTTTACTATTTAAAGTTCTTTAATTTTGTAATACGCCAAAATAATTTAAGCGATTTTTTAACTAACTTCACTATTACATAAAAAATTAAGAATTCACATTAACTTTATGATAAAAAGTTTAAATTCTTACATCTTTCATAAATGAATTCCTTAAAATTCTTATAAAAACAAAAATTTTATGATAAAACGCCATCATAATTTAAGCGATTCACATTTACTTCATTATAAAAGCATCAAATCTTTTACCATAAATGATTGTATTAATTTAAGAAAACAAATGTCCCTAAAAATTCTTATAAAACTAAAATGTTGTAAAAAAACGCTAAAATAATTTAAGCGATTTTTTAACTAATTTTACTTTTATATAAAAAAATTAGGAATTTTCTTTATTTCCCTTAAAATTCTTATAAAAACAAAACAGATATGAAAAAAACGCCAAAATATTTTAAGCGATTTTTTAACTAATTTTACTTTTAAATAAAAAAAGTCAGACAAAACGCCAAAATAATTTAAGCGATTTTTTAAAAAATTGTTCTTTTACATTAAAAGAACCAGGACTTTTCTTTATTTTCCTTAAAATTGTTATAAAAACAAAAATGTTATGAGAAAAACGCCAAAATAATTTAAGAGATTTTTTAACTAATTTTACTTTTATATAAAAAAATCAGAAATTTTCTTTATTTCCTTTAAAATTCTCATAAAAACTAAAATTTTATAAAAAACGCCAAAATAATTTAAGCGATTTTTTAACAATTTTTTTTTTTTCCCTTAAAATTTTTACTTTCACATAAAAAAATCAGAAATTTTCTTTATTTGCCTTAAAATTCTTATAAAAACTAAAATTTATGAAAACAAAACGTCAAAATAATTTAAGCGATTTTTTTTAAATTTTACTTTTATATAAAAAATCAGGAATTTTCTTTATTTCCCATAAAATTGTTATAAAAACTAAAATTTCATGAAAAAAAGTCCAAAACAATTCAAGTAATTGTTTAACTTTTTTCTTATTTTCCTTAAAATTCTCATAAAAAGTAAAATTTTATAAAAAACGCCAAAATAATTTAAGCGATTTTTTAACAATTTTTTTTTTTCCCTTAAAATTTTTACTTTCACATAAAAAAATCAGAAATTTTCTTTATTTGCCTTAAAATTCTTATAAAAACTAAAATTTATGAAAACAAAACGTCAAAATAATTTAAGCGATTTTTTTTAAATTTTACTTTTATATAAAAAATCAGGAATTTTCTTTATTTCCCATAAAATTGTTATAAAAACTAAAATTTCATGAAAAAAAGTCCAAAACAATTCAAGTAATTGTTTAAATTTTTTCTTATTTTCCTTAAAATTCTTATAAAAATTAAAATGTTAAGAAAAAAACGCCAAAATAATTTTAAGCGATTTTTTAACTAATTTTACTTTTACATAAAAAATCAGTCTTTTTTCGTTTGTTTCCATTCTTATAATAAATTTTAAATAAAAATGTATTTATTTATAAAAACTAGTTAAAGCGATGATGAAAGAATTAAATATACTTTAAATTTAAACCTTTGAAGCCCAACATGAAACCACAAAATTGTCTTGAGTTTTACAAGTTTTTGGGAAATAATTAACATAATAGGTTCCTCCATTATTTCCAACAGCTTTACTCGATTAACAACCAGCAAAAGAATAAAGTAAAACTAACAACTTCGACATTTAGTTTCAAGCTAAGCAAAAAGAAAGGAGAAAAAAAAAACAAGAATATTTTAACGGAAACGGAAACAAATCACTGCCTGGGGTAAAATTTGCATGTGTTTTTGTTTTTATTTGCTACAATTACTTCATACTACTTAAGTATTCTAGTAAAACTCAAACCACTCACACACATACTGTTTTTGATTTCTATTAGTTTTATAGGATAAATTTTATTATATTTTTTCTTGGTTTATGTAATAAGTATGTAGGAAGTAAAGGTTTCGTTTGGAGGCCAATAAAATAGTATGTCTATATGTATATAGTATTTTTTTGCATTAATTAAATAAAGTTGTGGTGGAGAATAGTTTACGTAGGTTGGTTTTAATTGAAGTGATTTTAAAGGTCAAGTTTGTGGTATGGGAGAAATTTTGTTTATCTTATTGATAGTGTATACGCTAAATACATTATCTGGGTCAAGAACGTGACATTCGTACACCTTTGAAAAGAAAGAAAAATTTGCTAGTTTCCATTTTAGTAGCACTATGTTAAGCGGAAAAGGTTGATTTTGTTGTTTTCAATATATTATAAGTAAACAGGTTTAAAAACGCGACAAAACATACAGCTTGTTATCGTATACATCTGATTAGAACAGATAACAAACGATGACTTGGGTACAAGAACGGGACATTAAAATATGAACAAAATCAAATGAAAAATTTACCAATAATCGTTTATTTGATTGGCCTTTGTAGTGATTACTTGTTGCAATTATGATATTAATAAGTAAAGAATAAATTTAAAACAAGATTTTTAAGATATTATCAGTTTTCAGGGCAATTTTATCATGAAAAGAACTAAGATTAGCTGATAATACATTATATTATACAAATTTAGAACTACTTTTGAGCAATATATTAAACTTAATGTTTAGAAAAGCCTAAAATAAGTTATTAAATTAGCTGTAATTGATTAAATTTATATCTTAAATTAAGGTGTTACTTCCCTAACCTTTCAAAAATTTCCAAAAATTGCCGGTATTTGTTTATGTCGGCTCACTATTTGATTGGTATCGTCCAATATGATGATGATGATAATGATTCCCTTTTGTATATAATCTTAATTTGATGCCATCAATTAACTCATTCATTAAATATGCCAACGTGTATGTTTGCACCGGCTAACAAATATTCATTTAGTATTATAGTCTCCGCAGTCGGTAATTGTTTTCCAGGCATAAATCAATAATTAATTGACCGTCGCGACATATTGACTTATCATTCTATGTTCGCTACATTGTAGCACGAGCTATATAGCGCTTTGCACTGTAGACGTTTACAATAATAACAATGTTAATATGTATTCAATATTCCAGCTATACAATAGATGTTGGGAGTGTTTCGTAGTTTGTGCTATAAAATTAAAAATTAATTGCCAGCAAAGTTGAGTGTTTGTGTAAAACTGTCTTATGTTGAAAATCTAAAACCCATAATAAGTTAGTGTAAATCAGGCTTACATTTAAAATACTTAACCGAAATTTATGAGATGTAGAAAAAAAGATTTATTATTATTTTAAGCAGTCTGGTATTGAAAATTAGCTAAATTGTTTTAGTAGAAGAAAAGTTATAAACCACAATGTCAGACAAACTCGAAGAGATTTTATGATTTTTAAAGAAAATAATTGTTAATATTGTTACTGTGGCTTAGCTTGATGTTGTTCTAGATATATTCTCGTATATGAGTTAAATGTTTATCAGAAAGCATGTTGTTGTTTTGATTGTTGTTGTGTTTCTTTCACTGTTGTTGTGTATATATGTGTCTTTGTGAACAGACATCAATGTTGAAATAAGTGTAAACAAGAAGTGTAATTTTGGTATTCAAAGAAAAATGGCATTTTTTGAGACAAATGATCGGATGTTTATTTCATAATAAAGAGGAAGAAATGCCGTTAATAATGAAGAACAACATTAACCAAATGGCCACCACGACCACGCTAACAGGATCATATACTTTTCATGAAATTTTCCATAACCAAATCGCAAAGTGGCTGCCCTATGTCCTCGATAGCCTCACGAATTCTATCTTTGAGGTCTTGAATCGACGCTGGACTGTTGGCGTAGACCTTATCTTTCACGTGGCCTCAAAGGAGAAGTCGAAAGGTGTTAAATCACAAGAATTCGGTGGCCAATTGTGATCAAATCTTCGAGAGATATTTTGGTCCGGAAACTTTTCCCGTAAAAGAGCAATGGTTTCGTTGCTTGTGTGGCACGTAGCTCAGTCTTGTTGAAAGTAAACGTTGTTCAGATCAATATCATCCAACTCCGACCATAAGATACGGTGTAATGAAGTTTGTGGAATGCCCAATTCCAAAGAACGACGAGGAATGAACAAACCTTTTCTTCAACACTTTGGGCTACAGCAGCAATATTCTTAGTTGTTCTTGAGCGACGTGCACGGGTTTTATTCTTCACATCACTAACTTGTCCCAACAGCTCGAATTGTTCCACCAATTTCTGTATTGCGGTCCGACAAGGTGCTTCACGATGACCCAAAAATGCTTTAGTTTTGCGAACTGCAAGATTTTCACCATTTTTGTTGTGAATTTTAATAATTTTAATGCGTGTTGAAGCGTGTATCGTTCCATTTTTAGTAATGGCGTAGTTTCTACTTGTCAAATGTCAAAGAATAAAAGCTTCAAAAGTGACAGCTACTGAAATACCGGGTAATTCAAAATAACACCTCTTGTTGGAAAACCTGTAGTTAGGAAATATTAAAGATTTTCTTTATATAGAGTTTGACAGGAACCCCATATTTTCTCAGCTAAGTAAATGTCAATCTCCATATAGAATGAATAAATGAATTCGCTTCAATTTGTCTGAATTCGCCTTTGCCAGCACCTTTATGAATTCGTCATGGTTGTCAGAATTTGAATATTCCTTTGAATTTTTGTTTAGCTCAATATAAAACTCCCCCATTAGACTAAAAGGGAGAGTCCTTTTCCCTTTAGGTAATAAAAATAATAATGCATTTATATGAATTTCTCTAACTCCAACTCAGAGGCTACTGCATATGAATCTATTATCATGACCATCATGGTCTATTTAAAAGCATAAAATTTATTTGTTTACACCGTGTTATATTTCAAATCGAAAGGCCATTAGTATAATTAGCCTGTCATTCAAATATTTTATACGTGAGATTATTTTTTACATATAAAGAGTATTTTAATATGAAATTGACGGTTTCAAAGCCTAACTAAACCTTTAAACAGGTGTGTTATTATTGTTTATTTTGTTGTCTACATTTAAAATAATAATAAAACTGAAACTACTAATGACAGGTAATCATTCATATTTTGTAAGTTTTAAAACATAAAACATGTAATTTATGGTTTAAACTTATTTTTATTAAAATGTTTCCTTTATAAGCGGCAGCATAAAAAATGTATGCATATAAATTATAGTTTTAATTGAGAGGAAATGAATATGAAATGGTCAATTAAAAAAATATTTATTTTTTTTTTGCACAAAAACGTAGAAGATTAATTGAAACTATTATAAAATGAACTCTTACTCTAGTGGAAAAAAGTGCATGTTAAATAAATAATAAATGGAAACTAATTAAATGAGAAAAAAAAAATATTTTTCATAAAAATACATACATATATACCAATATAAATAATGAAATGTATAATTTCAATAGTATTTTCATTAAGTATATGAGTAATGTAAAGAACTAATTAAGTTTTCTTTACAAATTAGTATGAGTTTTCGGCATATGAGGTGTTTAAAAAGCATAGCAGTAATGTAAAGATAAATTTCTATATAATTAATATTACTCATACGCAGTGTAGCTAAAATAATGAGATTTGAATTCTTTGTGTTATTTTCGTAGTTTTTGTTATTTATCTAGTTTAATAATAGGCCTGCAGCAAAAATAATGCAATAATAATAGAAATTCCTGAAAACGTTTAAACTAAATAATAGTTCATCTTGAAATTTTGCAGAGATATGGAAGAAAGATTGCTTATCACTTTAAAAGTTTTTCAAAATACTCATATGATAAGTTGTTTTATTTCAAATAATCAAATATTTCTTTAAATATTTTTATTTATTTTTTTTTCTTAAAATAAAATAAACTTTAACTTTTTAACTTACTAGTTTAGTTTTGCTTAGCTAACTTTCTGTTTGTCAAGCACACTTTTCATATCATGCTACGGCAAGAAGATTTATATGATATACTAAAAATATCCTTAGCAGATCTAACGACAAAAACTTGACCATAACACCCAATTTACATAAGAGTCATTGTTCACCAGAAGCAGTAAAACTAAAAAAAGAAAACAGAAATAAAACTGAGAAAGAAAAATGTCATTATAGAATCTATGTTACAGTCATATATGCATAGATACATATGACAAAATGGTCAAATCTTGGGAAAAATACAAAACCAGGTAAAATATTCATAAATTCTTGTTCAGTGCGTGCTAGTGTTCTGAATAGACATGGCAAATACTACAAACAGTATTTTTGTGTTTGGTATTGACATTAGAATGATGCTTAAAGTCCTTTACAAAAAGAATTGTAAAATATAAATGTAAAATTTCGAATGATAATAGAAGTTCTACTGTAATTTTTATAAAAACAATTTGAACTACTAAATGTTATAGACACATTTTGCATACGACATCATCTATAACAAGAAAAACAACAATAACAACATGCATACCTGCTATGTTGGGTGGTAGATGAGTACTCATAACGGCATAACATGAAACTGAGAAAAATAATATAAAAAGAAAGAAGAGAGAGTATGAGCAAGTAATATTAAAACAAGAAAAACAATATAACCAAAGGAGATGCATAAATGTATGTAGATATGTATGCTAGTGTGTATGTGCATGTTTTGTAGAAAAAACAGGTATTTTTTTTTTTTGAAAGAGTGCGTGTTATCCCAGTATGTATAAATGTGTGTTTAAAATATGCAAGTACATAGTATATTGATTTTATGTGTGTATGTAAATATACTATGCGTGTTCCTCGTATGCATGTAAATACTTTTTTTTTAGTTTTTTTTTTTAGTTTTTTTTTTGTATGATAAAGTGACATGTTTCATTTCTTGACACTTTGGCAGGCAAGGCATACAAATACAACAAAAACAGACAAACATCAAAATGGCAGAGTACAGAAAAATGGCAGAGGCAAAGAAATAATAATAATTTTTTGATTTGATTTTGCTCTGTTGTATGTACGTATATATGTATTCTGGTCAAGTTAAATGTTTAAAAAAATGTATTATCAGTTTTTAAAAATGATTTAATTCCTAAACGATTTTCCCAAAATAAAAGAAGAAAAATAAATCTAATTGTTATGCTTTATGGATACGAGTATTATCTAAAGTTATAAAAATGTCAGACATGCAGTGCTGTTAGGCTTTTTTTGGAAAAAATCGTCAAAATTAAGAAAATAAATCGTCAAGTTAAGTTAATAAAGTGTATCTGTACGAAACTTTTAATAGTATTCACATTAAAGCAATCTGAAGAATTATTTTTGAAAAAGTCTTGCAAATAAAACTTCTTCAAGGGGTTTTGTCTCAAAGAATTTCTTTTCTTAGCTTCATTTATTTATATTTGGCTAAAAATACGTTCAATTTAAGTTACATAAAAGTTAGCCAACTTAAAGTTAGCTTTTAAATAACTAACTTTAAGTTAGCTAAAAATAAGTCAACTTAAAGTTAACTTTTAAATAACTAACTTTAAGTTAGCGAAAAATAAGTCAACTTAAAGTTAACTTTTAAATAACTAACTTTAAGTTAACTTTTAAATAACTAACTTTAAGTTACATAAAAATAAGCTAACTTTAAGTTAACTTTTAAATAACTAACTTTAAGTTAGCTAAAAATAAGTCAACTTAAAGTTAACTTTTAAATAACTAACTTTAAGTTAACTTTTAAATAACTAACTTTAAGTTACATAAAAATTAGCCAACTTTAAGTTAACTTTTAAATAACTAACTTTAAGTTAAAATAGCTATATTACCGATACCAAACTACTGACTTATTTACAAAATGTTTATAAAAAAGAAGAAAATAATCGGTTTTCAAATATTAAGGAGAAATGTTCATACAATTCTCTAACTACTAAATACGAATATGGCACTCTCACTTGTTGTGGTATGTGTTGTCGAGTATAACAACAATCTGGTTTTGAAATTTGCCAAACACCTCAAAAATCTTTAGCTACGGGTAAAAAATCATTTTCGAAACTAAATTAAATTAAATTGCCCCTTAACCATTCCGTTAATGAATTCATTACGAATTAATTCATATGCTAATTCCTTTGTATTTCAAATGTAGTGAATTCATTCCTATGAGAATTTATTCGTTATTGAATCATTAAAATGTTCCTTAATTCAAATCCATTACATTTTTCATCAATTAGATTTTTATTAGAATTAACAAAAATTTTATGAATTTTGTTACAAGTTAATTATATTATGAATTAATGCAACGATTAATGAATTATTTTTAAATAAAGCCTTTGGATAAAGCTTAAAGCAATGAATGGCTGGCTATTTTTAATTTCGAATTAAAATATTAGTGAATTAAGCAAACATTGAATTAATACGAAGCTTTGCTTATAAGCCAGTAGCTTAGTTGAATATCATCTGATTTTTAGTTTCTCAGCAGATTTTGAAAGAAGAAACTTAGACATATCAAATGGTATGTATATATGAATGTATGCTATATAAGTAACCTTGAGAAATCTGGGTGTATTTCTCAAGCAAACACATTTTTTTTATTGTACTTGAAAACACCTACCAGGAAAGGAAGGTAGGTGTATTTCTACTTCATTCTTATTTGTGTCACTGTATTATATACAACAAATTGATACATTGAAAAATTTTGTATTTCACATAAATTTCAAGAAAAACTTTCTTTTTTGTATAATTTATTTTAATTTCTACAATACAATAAAATTTAAGTGAAAAAATCGTCGGCATATTAGCGAATTTACAAAAGAAATCGTCAAACGTCAAAAAACTGAATTTACTCTAAAAAATCGTCAAAATGACGTAAAATCGTCACACCTAACACCACTGCAGACATGTAAAATTTCAATAATAAAATTAGAGTATGTATGAAATTCAAAAAAAAAAAAAAAAAAAAAACTAAAGAGAAAAGGAACCCATGGAAAAGATAATTGATCAAACTACATAAAGATTATTTTACAATAATATAAATCTATTTTTGACAATAAAATCTCAATCGATGAAGAACGCTCCCTCTGGGATACTCTTCACTTTGGAACTGAGTATCTCAAAAGATGAGTAGTTCTTTTGGCGTGGAATCCATGTGTTGCCAGAAAGATGGGAAAAGGTCATAGCTAACAATGGCCAATACTTTGAATAAGTTTATATTGTACAAATATTAAACATTTGAAAAAATCACGCATTTTTAAGTTATACACCCAATATCAGCAATAAACATGGGCTCAAAAACGCGACGAAAAAGATCTTGTTTTCTCATGGCTTTATGAAATGTTTTAATACTTGCTTTTGTGTATTTTTAAACCCTTCACCATAAGTGGCAAGGGTATATATAAGTTTGTCATTCCGTTAGCAATTTCCACAATATAATTTTCCGGCCCTACAAAGTATATATATTCTGGATCGTTTTAGATAGCGAAGTCGATATAGCCATGTCTGTATGTTTGTCTGTATGTTGAAATCAACTTTCCGTAGACCCCAAATAACTTACATACATGATTCCTACATCAATATATCCGCTATAGACCCGGTTCGTTTGCTATTTATAATCTATAAAATCGGCCCACAAATGGCTGAGATATAAGGATAAAACTAGGACAATTTTCCATTTTTGACCTATTTTTGATGTATATCTGGAATACTAAGTAACTAATATAGAAACTAAAAAAAAAAAAATATTTAAACAAATTTTTTAGCAAACAATTTTTTTTCATAAAAATAAAAAAAAATTTAATTTGAAAATTTTTTGTTTTAATTTTTGTTTACCTAAAAATATTTTAAAACATAATTTGGTGAAGGGTATATACGATTCGTCACAGCTGAATATAGCTCTCTTACTTGTTTTTTTAAATATTTAGTATGATTTAGTATGCGACATATTTTGCCATCACATTTGTAATACGGATTTGTTTGTTTGTTACTTCAACAAAATCTTCGTAGTAATTATTTATTTATTGGTTTGACACTTAAAACTCTTTGAAAACTGAGCGATTTTCGGAAAGAATTTTAAAATAAATTTTCTTTTCGTATTTGTGAATCAGGCCCTATCTTTAATTCTTTAATTAAGGCCACTCGGAGTATATTTTGTGTCTACTTTACTGATTTTCCTAATGTTTGTATAGTTCTTTCTTTCGAATGCTCAACTTTTTTTTAATTTATACGATGTTTTTAAATGTTCTCTTTCAGTTTATCCAATTCCAATAGCTCTTTACGGCGTCTTCTCAGCTGATTTATTGCAATAGAGTTTATACTTTACTGGATTTATATTAATTTCCTCCACGTACATTCCCTTCCCTTTCCAAATTTAAATATGCATGTTAAAATATTAATAAAAAAATGTTTTTAAAAAAGATAGCGAACGAGACATACTTTGAAAATTTAAAATAAAACGTTTAGTTTGAATTGTATATGCTGTAACTTTTTGTTAGTTAAAGGCACTAAATTTTGTTGTAATTAAAATGTTTAGCCATTTGATTAGAACGAACAAACGATGATCTGGGATCTAGAACGTGACATTAGAACACAAACAAAATCAAGTGAAGAATTTACCGTTACCATTGTTGATGGAAATCAAAAGAAAATAAAAAAACAGGTTCCTTAAATTATTTAAATACTCCCTATTAAAACAGAAATTTGTTGATGATTGTTTTTAATGATTCACGCAGATAAAAAATATAGTTTTATATGTTTACTGTAACCATTTCAACATTTGCGGTAACCATAATATGGTAAAGTTACGAATAACAAGATTGTAGCAATTATATATATGATTGCAGCAAATATGTATATGTTTATGACAACTATTTTTATGATGACGGATTTACCATATTATGTTGTTCGCGGCTTAGGGATATTATATTTTGAGAACAACATATTAGATATAATGATTGCTATTAACAAATACCTATTTACTACAATCATATATATGATTGCTATAATCATGTGAATCCTCACTTTATCATGTAAATAATTACTGTAACTATAATATTGTTAAAATACTTATATAAATGTTGAAATGATTACAGTAAACATGTATTACTATATTTTTTCTCTGGGTGTTCCTGTAGTCATTACATCTCACATGGTTACATGTTTTAATCACTTAAATTTCTCTAATTAAATGCTTCATTCTGTTATAATATTTAATCCAAATTATTTTTATGCCTGATTGGCAATTGTTTAATTTCTCTTGATGTGAGCTGCAGTAAATTACTCCCATCATAGAGGCCAAATGTTATTTTCATATCTACATATGTGTTTAAAAAACAAAATGCTTGTAGCCACAAAAGTCATTGTGAATGAAAAATGTTGTATGTTTGTAATAAAGTTAATTAATATCTGCCATTAATTAGCTGATTTTAAAATAAGCCATATTGAAAGCTATTTTAAAACAGCAACTAAAATAACTAAAATTTTAGGAGAATTAGCAAAAAAAAAAAAAAAAAAAGAAAATCAATCATTTATTGTAAAATATTCAGTTATATAGAATTGTGAGTAAATTAAATAGGCAATATACATAAAATGCAATGCATTTGTATATGTTAATGTTAAAATGTTTATGTATGAGCATGTTGTGTCTACACTGGCAACTGGTAATATATAATTTCAGATGGGTACGTATGAGTGTTTTGCCAAAATACACACAACAATGATATGCCTCGTTGTACAAAAGCCGCTATTCATTTATTTAAATCATTTCTATTACAGACTTTGTAGGTATGTATGTTTTAATAACAATACAATTTCAATGCACGTACAGTGTTTTAGTTTTCTGAAATATTGAACAACCAATGTATAGATTACAAGTTACATTTTTACCACAATATTTACAATATTTACTCATGTCCTGGCCACGCTATCTACAACTATTCACAGAGATTTTGAAAATTTCCGTTAACAGGATATAATTTCCTAGTATTTGTGTTCGGCATGAGTGTGTGTGTGTAAACTGCTAAATTCATTGTTTAAGTTTAATACGAACAATTTTGGTTGTGGTTTTAATTTTTAAAATAACTATTCAAATTGTCTAAATGCATATGAAATATGAGCAAATACATCATTTGTTGGGGGAGGAAGTTGTAATATTTGATGATGTTAAACTTTTACTATATACAAAGGGAAAATGGTTTCGTTGTTACAGCCGAATTTATTGCAAATTTAATTTCCACAGCTTAATATGATTTTTTAATTTTTTTAATTTTCTGACATTTTCTCTTTAGTTAATTATTGTTTACATATTTATATCTTAATTTAAAACGATTTAAAAATGCAAGACAAACTATTTATTAACAGTGAATTTTTCATATGAATTTGTTTCTGTTTTAATGTCGCGTTATTATTTTATTATACAATAGCTTTTAAAGTATGTCGCGTTTGCTATTATAGTTGTATCGATTTTCTAACACAAATAATTTTATTATTTTAACAAGCATATTCACCAAAGTTTTAAGATAAATATTAAAAACTATTTCAGATGAAAAAAAGTTGGAGAAAAAAAATTTTTGGTGGAAATTTGTTGCAAATAAATACCTAAAACCATCGGTTGTTAATTGACAAAAATCTAATTCAGTATATCGCTTTAATCAATTGTGTTCCAATAATCTAAATTCAATCGAAAACGAGTTCTATTTTTTGTCACATTTTTGATCTTATGATTATTGTTTATAACAAAATCTACCTTTTGCCCTAAACATGCAGCTACTAATATTTTCTTTTTAAATGAAAACAAAAAAAAAAAAAAATTGTCAAGATTAAATATTTTTTTCACTTTGAAGACGTACGAATGTCGCGTTCTTGAATACTATTTGAGAGCATTCGTTTAATTTTCATCAGCTTGATATTTGTTCCAATCAGCTTTTCTAGATGCAAATGTAAACGAGTTCTTTTTTGTAGCATTTTTATACCCTTTATATCATCTTTATATCATTTGAAGCAACGGTATATACAATATAAGTTTGTCATTCCGTTTGTAATTTCTACATTTTCCATTTGCGACTCCATAAATTGTATATATTCTGGATCGTTATAGATTAATTAATAAAGTAAAATGTATTTTACATAATATACCTTAAAAGCGTACGAACGTCGCGTTCTTGACAGTGGTTGCTCACAACTTTCAAAAACATTAAAAATCAAAAAGAAATGACAGTGTTAGGATTCGTTAAGTGTTAGGATTCGTTAAGAATGCAAGATACTATTTTACCACAACTGCAGTTATGAGGGTTTTCTAAATATTTAGTTTGTTTAAATATTGCTCATGAGAATGTTTTCCAAAATATCAATTAAATATTTGCTTACAAAACACTCATACTCTTATTTATATTTATTTCTTAAATTTAGATATCCTTTGCTATTTATTCATTTATTCCCCATGATTTCTAGCACAATTGCAAATAAAATTATCATGTCTTGTTTAAACATCACAACAATTATGTTAATCCAAGTGATATCAATTTAATATGATTGATTTCTAACGAACGACAAAAGGAATAAATTCAAAAAATAAATAAATATTACAAAACTACAGCCACAATCAAAGCCAACTACATAGTTAGTTGTTAAAGGTAGTCAGTTGAAGATATCCAGCAGGCAGAAGATATTTGTTATACAATACAATTCCTTATATATCCCTAAGGTCGATTACAAAACACTCATACTCTTATTTTCCAACCAATTGTATTAACATGCTTCAGTTGTTGGATAAATTGCAAATAGCAAAGTTCTGTGATTACATTACACAGCATTATTATATTTCAAAGAAAGAATATACTAATGGCACAGGGGCTACAGACACAAAGAGGAAACTTGTGAACAAGAGAGGGATAGGGAGACATTTAGACAAAATGAAGCGAACGGAAATAAATGTCAATTTATTATTATCATTGTCAAATAATATAGCAATATAAATACCTGCAATGAATACTTACCTACCTAAACTCACATAAATATTAATATGAACAGACGTATTAACAATTCTGATTGATGCTGTTCTTTGTGATTGAAGGCAGACTTACAAGTTATTTGAAAATATTTTAAAACTTTCATTAACTTCTTCTATTTCAAAAATAATTTTCAACTTAACCTCGTTTTGTTTTAACAAAAAAACATCAATATAACAGTTATGAACATCAAATCACATTGTTGTCATCGTCACATCTCATCATTATAATTTTGACAGTTTTGTTATATTTTCGGCAAAATGTCGACCAACTTTGTAACAGACTTTGAGACGCACATCTGTACTAGGGTGGCCCTTATTTTGCTATTTTTATACACTCCAGTAATAGTAATAGTAAAAGTAATAGTAATAGTAATAGTAATAGTAATAGTAATAGTAATAGTAATAGTAATAGTAATAGTAATAGTAATAGTAATAGTAATAGTAATAGTAATAGTAATAGTAATAGTAATAGTAATAGTAATAGTAATAGTAATAGTAATAGTAATAGTAATAGTAATAGTAATAGTAATAGTAATAGTAATAGTAATAGTAATAGTAATAGTAATAGTAATAGTAATAGTAATAGTAATAGTAATAGTAATAGTAATAGTAATAGTAATAGTAATAGTAATAGTAATAGTAATAGTAATAGTAATAGTAATAGTAATAGTAATAGTAATAGTAATAGTAATAGTAATAGTAATAGTAATAGTAATAGTAATAGTAATAGTAATAGTAATAGTAATAGTAATAGTAATAGTAATAGTAATAGTAATAGTAATAGTAATAGTAATAGTAATAGTAATAGTAATAGTAATAGTAATAGTAATAGTAATAGTAATAGTAATAGTAATAGTAATAGTAATAGTAATAGTAATAGTAATAGTAATAGTAATAGTAATAGTAATAGTAATAGTAATAGTAATAGTAATAGTAATAGTAATAGTAATAGTAATAGTAATAGTAATAGTAATAGTAATAGTAATAGTAA
Organism: Calliphora vomitoria; assembly: GCA_942486065.2. Lineage (NCBI taxonomy): Eukaryota > Metazoa > Arthropoda > Insecta > Diptera > Calliphoridae > Calliphora > Calliphora vomitoria. The sequence goes on along the minus strand of OW818033.2, from coordinate 3,186,469 downwards.
TAGTAATAGTAATAGTAATAGTAATAGTAATAGTAATAGTAATAGTAATAGTAATAGTAATAGTAATAGTAATAGTAATAGTAATAGTAATAGTAATAGTAATAGTAATAGTAATAGTAATAGTAATAGTAATAGTAATAGTAATAGTAATAGTAATAGTAATAGTAATAGTAATAGTAATAGTAATAGTAATAGTAATAGTAATAGTAATAGTAATAGTAATAGTAATAGTAATAGTAATAGTAATAGTAATAGTAATAGTAATAGTAATAGTAATAGTAATAGTAATAGTAATAGTAATAGTAATAGTAATAGTAATAGTAATAGTAATAGTAATAGTAATAGTAATAGTAATAGTAATAGTAATAGTAATAGTAATAGTAATAGTAATAGTAATAGTAATAGTAATAGTAATAGTAATAGTAATAGTAATAGTAATAGTAATAGTAATAGTAATAGTAATAGTAATAGTAATAGTAATAGTAATAGTAATAGTAATAGTAATAGTAATAGTAATAGTAATAGTAATAGTAATAGTAATAGTAATAGTAATAGTAATAGTAATAGTAATAGTAATAGTAATAGTAATAGTAATAGTAATAGTAATAGTAATAGTAATAGTAATAGTAATAGTAATAGTAATAGTAATAGTAATAGTAATAGTAATAGTAATAGTAATAGTAATAGTAATAGTAATAGTAATAGTAATAGTAATAGTAATAGTAATAGTAATAGTAATAGTAATAGTAATAGTAATAGTAATAGTAATAGTAATAGTAATAGTAATAGTAATAGTAATAGTAATAGTAATAGTAATAGTAATAGTAATAGTAATAGTAATAGTAATAGTAATAGTAATAGTAATAGTAATAGTAATAGTAATAGTAATAGTAATAGTAATAGTAATAGTAATAGTAATAGTAATAGTAATAGTAATAGTAATAGTAATAGTAATAGTAATAGTAATAGTAATAGTAATAGTAATAGTAATAGTAATAGTAATAGTAATAGTAATAGTAATAGTAATAGTAATAGTAATAGTAATAGTAATAGTAATAGTAATAGTAATAGTAATAGTAATAGTAATAGTAATAGTAATAGTAATAGTAATAGTAATAGTAATAGTAATAGTAATAGTAATAGTAATAGTAATAGTTTTTTTTTTTTTTTTTTTTTTTTTTTTTTTTATTGAGTAATGATTCAGTTTTATTGAGTAATGAAATATTTTACATTGTATCTTAAGACTAATCTGCGAAGCCATTTGGCTTGTCTGCAGAAAAAAATATTATATATCTTAAAATTCATTTAAATATTTTCATTGCGAATCTAAAAAGTGTTTTTTTATTAGTTTTTTTCTTACATTTATATTATTGATATATATAATGTGAGATGGTAATTTATTAAAAATTGTTGGTACAGAGACGGTCAACGTGTGTTTTCCATAATTGTTTTTGTATTGCTGAACCTTAAATTTTCCTGCAGCTCTGCGTCTGGTGTCATGTATATGATCAATAGCATGCAGGAATCTACTGTCATTGAAGAATTCATTTGCTATAGTTGTACAATAAATACTGTCAACATTGAGCACGTTTAGATCTTTAGCCAGATTTTCCGATTTTCGGGTGTTGTGTGTTGTACTGTGGTGTGTTGAATTGTTTATGTTGTAGTTGTTGACAATATTGTTGTTATATTGATTACGAGTGCTGTTGGAGTGGGTGTTGTTGTTATGGTTGTTGTCCAAAATGTTTGTGAGTGGTAGTTGTGACATGACATTTATGTCGTTATTGTTGATATTTAGATTGGTTAAGGAATTGTGGTTTGTTGAATTGTTTGTTGGTTTATTGATATTTTGGTTTTTCCATAAGATCTTTAGTAATCTATCTTGGGTGTTTTGTAGAGATCTACAATATGTTGCACTTCCCCAGGCTGTAATTCCGTGCCTAAGATAGGATTCCCCTAGTGAAAAGTACGCCTGCCTTAATACTACTGTTGTAGCGCAATTACTTAAATGGAAAAGCATGAAGGCAGCCTTACGTAGTTTTTTTCGGAGATATTCTATATGACTTTTCCATTTAAAGTTCTGATCTATAAATACTCCCAAGTATTTAAATGTTTTGACCATTTCTATATGTGTATTGCAGTTATCTTTTGGATCTATTTGGGTATTTACGTTTGCATGTAGACAATTTATGTTATGAAATTTAAGTTTCACGTTTGTTTGTAGTATGTGCGGTGGTTTTATGTGCATCAGTTTAGTCTTTGATGCGTTTATCACAAGCCCGTTATCGTGGCACCATTTTGTCACTATATTTAGTTGATTTTGCATAATTTCGCCAGCAATGTTTATATTTGTATGCGTAACAATAATCGCAGTGTCATCCGCGTAAGCAAAGGTTCTGCTCTTTTTGAGCATACTCATCATATCATTGGCATATATGATATATAATATTGGGCCTAATTTGGAGCCTTGAGGTACTCCATGAGATGACATAATTTGTTCACTAAGGTTGTTGTTTATCTTCACATGATAAGATCTATAGCTCAAATAGTTCTTAAACCATTTTAAGCAATTGCCTCTAATGCCATTTCTTTCCAGAATTGATATAAGCTTATCATGTGATAGGGTGTCGAACGCTTTGCTGAAATCGATGAATAATGCCAAACAGTGGTTGTTATTACTTAGTGATGCGTTGATGTAGTTGGAAAAGTTTCCAAGTAATTTATTAATATTTTTTCCTTTTTGGAATCCAAATTGGTTTTTGTTTATGATTTTGAATTTCTCTAAGAACTCAGTAAGTCTTCTCACGACAATTTCTTCAATAACTTTTTCAATAGCTGGTAGAATCGATATAGGTCTATAGTTATTGTAGTCTGACTTTGAATCCTGTTTGTATATTGGTCGAATAAGAGATGTTTTAAGTTGATTAGGTATAATTGCGCTATCTAAACATGAATTAACTAGGCCTGTTATAACTGGTGTAACAAAACTTGCGTTATTCCTTAGGTCCTTTGGCCGTATTCCGTCGAAACCTGCACTTTTTTTAACGTTGAGTGTTTTTAGTATGTTATATATCTCTTCTTCGTTAGTAGCAGATAGATACATTGAGTTTCTTACCGTTATATCAGTGTTGCTTATTGTTTTGATGTTGCAGTTATGTAATATATTTAGTACGTTTTCTTTAAAACTGTTAGCAAAATTTGTTAGTATTGTATTAATATTATCATTTTTGAAATTTTGAATAATTACAGTATCTATGTTATTTATTTTTTTACCAATAACTTCGTTTATTAGTTGCCATGTGACTCGCATATTACTTCTGTTTTGAATGAATTGGTTTCTATAATAATTATTTTTGGCATAATATATCTTTTTATTTAATGAGTTTCTAAACTTTTTATAATTGTTTTCATAATCTTTATTGTTTTTGTTATTTTTCCATTTTTTGTAAAGTTTATCCCTGATTTCACAACATTGGATAAGTTCATTACTTATCCATGGATTATTAGATCTTGATTTATAATGTTTTTTATCTTTTGTTGATTTTATATATATTTCGCAGAATTTTTCATAAATTTTAGTATAAATATCGTTTGTATTCTCACTTTGGTAAATAAAGTTATTCCAATTTGTTGATTTAATCATTTTATTCACTGTGAAGCAGTTTATTTGCTTGGCCCCCTGATAAATATTGGTTTCCTTGCTCTTCATTTCTTCTTTATTTACACAACAGAAAAGAGAGTAGTGATCAGACGTTGTTGTTGTTATTATTGATGCTTTGGTTTGTGTGTTGATTTGATTGCATTTAATAAACAGATGATCAATGCACGTGCTAGTATTTTTGTTTATATCTACTCTTGTACTTTCTTTTATGATGCATTGTAATCCATTTGACGAGAGCATTTCCAAATATCTTGTTGTTGTAATGTTTTCTTTTTGTATATCAATGTTTACATCTCCAACAATTATTATCTCTTGTTTCTTTTTTATTCTGCTTATTGTTTGTTCAAGCTCAGCTATAAAGTTATTTACATTTAGTGATGGGGGACGGTAAATTGAGAGAAGAGAAAGGGTTGAATTGTTCGTGTTTATATTAATCTGTATCAACTCAAATGAGAATGTTATTGAAGGGAGTTCTGCGTAACTTAATGTTTCTTTAATATAAACAGCAATTCCTCCACCACCCTTGTCATTACCTTGCTCATCTTTTCTATTAAAAAATAAAGAGTTAAATCCATTTATAGTATATAGGTTGGTCTCTTCATCGGTTATGTTTGTTTCAACAAGTATTATGATTTTTACATCATTTATTATTTTTTGAATGTCTACTAAGAGGTTTGTGAAATTTTTGCGGAGTGAACGAATGTTCATGAAAATCAACGTTAGGGGATAACTCAAGAATGTTTTGTTAATTTCATTAAAGTTTTTTAAAGTTTCTACGTTTGTACTATTCATTTTAAATTATTTATTATTCAAAGAATTTTATTAGCAAAGGAAAAATTGTTTTTTTTATATTTATTTTTATTGTTTTTGATTTTTAATCAGAATATTTTATTTATTTTATTTAAATTGTTGGATTTATTAATTCAATATCAGCAGCATTATGGATTAATATGGCAGGGGAGTTTTCAATTTTTCGGGCAAAAATATTTCCATTTCGGACCCATACGAACTTCCATTTACACTCTTTGGCTTTGGTTTTTGCTAACCAGAGCAAGCGGCGGTTGTGGGGTGTTAGTTCGTCATTTATGTAAATATAGTTGTTGTTGTTGGTGGTTGTTACTGATGTATTATTTTCACTATCATTTAGAATGTTAGCATCAATTCTATGTCCCTTTATTTTTGCCATCAGTTCTCTTTTTTTGTGTAGAGACGAGAACTCTATTATTATCTTGTTGCTTTTTCTCAACTTGTATGCATCACTTATATCAGTGTTCTCTAGATCAACAACAAATGAAGCCGCAATTTTTTTAACTACATCAATTGCACTCATCTCTTTTATTTGCACATTATTTATTTCAATGTTTTTGTTTATGTTTTTCTGTTCTAGCTTGTTAATTCGTGTTTCCATTTGGGAGATTTGTTTGGTGTTTTCCATGTTTTTGTCATGAAGTTCACTGACCTGTGTAGTTAAATTTGCAATTGAACTTGTTATAGTTGTTAATGCATTTTGGATTTCTTCTCTCATTTGTGTGTAATAGTAATAGTAATAGTAATAGTAATAGTAATAGTAATAGTAATAGTAATAGTAATAGTAATAGTAATAGTAATAGTAATAGTAATAGTAATAGTAATAGTAATAGTAATAGTAATAGTAATAGTAATAGTAATAGTAATAGTAATAGTAATAGTAATAGTAATAGTAATAGTAATAGTAATAGTAATAGTAAAAGTAATAGTAATAGTAATAGTAATAGTAATAGTAATAGTAATAGTAATAGTAATAGTAATAGTAATAGTAATAGTAATAGTAATAGTAATAGTAATAGTAATAGTAATAGTAATAGTAATAGTAATAGTAATAGTAATAGTAATAGTAATAGTAATAGTAATAGTAATAGTAATAGTAATAGTAATAGTAATAGTAATAGTAATAGTAATAGTAATAGTAATAGTAATAGTAATAGTAATAGTAATAGTAATAGTAATAGTAATAGTAATAGTAATAGTAATAGTAATAGTAATAGTAATAGTAATAGTAATAGTAATAGTAATAGTAATAGTAATAGTAATAGTAATAGTAATAGTAATAGTAATAGTAATAGTAATAGTAATAGTAATAGTAATAGTAATAGTAATAGTAATAGTAATAGTAATAGTAATAGTAATAGTAATAGTAATAGTAATAGTAATAGTAATAGTAATAGTAATAGTAATAGTAATAGTAATAGTAATAGTAATAGTAATAGTAATAGTAATAGTAATAGTAATAGTAATAGTAATAGTAATAGTAATAGTAATAGTAATAGTAATAGTAATAGTAATAGTAATAGTAATAGTAATAGTAATAGTAATAGTAATAGTAATAGTAATAGTAATAGTAATAGTAATAGTAATAGTAATAGTAATAGTAATAGTAATAGTAATAGTAATAGTAATAGTAATAGTAATAGTAATAGTAATAGTAATAGTAATAGTAATAGTAATAGTAATAGTAATAGTAATAGTAATAGTAATAGTAATAGTAATAGTAATAGTAATAGTAATAGTAATAGTCAAATTAACGGCCACCCTAATATATATATGTTTAAGGATAAGTGTGTTGCTTGTTTCCTGTTAAAATTTCCAAATACGTATGAGTGTCGCCCTAAATTGTCACCTTAGAAATTATTGTGAACAAGTCAAGGATTCGACTAAAATACACGTCGTAACTTTATCATCATCTAAACTAACTATTGATCCGATGAGGGGATGAGGTTTAAACAACAATTCAATATTAATTTTCACACATTTTTTTACAAATCTTGTAGTTGTTTTGTTGCCCCACCAATAGTATGGCTACAATCCCTAGATGAATAAAGTTAAGCCAGAATGTTGTTTGAGAATCTTCCAATTGTAAACAAATAGCAATTGCTCATTCCGTTGAAGGTTACGCATTTACAAGTCCATAAACATACATACATATAATTTAATATATTAGAGAATATTTGCGTTTGTGTGTATATCTGAGCGTGCCTGTTTCTAAAAACATGATTATATAGCTGGACTTCACCGCACGCATTTCTAGATTGTCCTAAGTTACAGTTAAATGAGGTTTACAAAAGATTTTGCTTCCAATAACAGCAGCAGCACAAGCGGCCAACTGACCATCAGACATTGTGTGAAATTTTAGATTTTGAATGTTGTGTGTGATTGTGTGGGCATTGACACAAAATGTCACGAAATTTCTTTACGGACACTCACAACCAGTGTTGCCAGTTTAGCCTTTTTGAGGCTAAATTTAGCCTTTTTATTTACTCTTTAGCCTCGAAATTTTGGTTTTAGCTTCGTGGCTTTTTTCTAGCCTTTTTCTAATTTGATAATAGCCTTTTTTTATATAAAAAAGGCTAGAAAAAACCACGATGATAAAACCAAAATTTCGAGGATAAGGAGAAAATAAAAAGGCTAAATTTATATTTGTGAGATATTTTCATTTTAATTCATTACTGTTTTTCATTTAGCTTTTCAATATACTCAAGAATTGTGCAGTATTAAAAGAACAAATAACAATTGCCAATACCAAGTGTTTCTAAATGAAATATAGCATTTTATATTTGAAGGCTATAAATGTCTAGCAAATTCGCTTTCAAGACAAAATTGTTATTACACATTATATTCATCATTATATAATGGACAAGAGCCCCACAAACTCTTGAAGGCTTGTAATACTCGATGGCTGTCATTTGAAATAGCCGTTAAACGTATTGTGAATCTGTGCTTCGAGTTAAAACCAGCAATGCTTCAAAGCCAAACATTTAAGTTATTAATATACTGATTATAATTTGGTGTATTATTTTTTTTTTTTAACCAGTAAGCAATTCAGCGGATCCAACAAAGCTGTTTTCTGATTTAAAATTTCTTCTCCATAGTTTGTGTTTTCAAATTGAAATACAACATTATCGTTCCCAATTGAAAATTGTTTAATATTTTCGCCACATTTTTCATGCAAGTTTGAAAAATGAGAGATAAAATAACGAACGTTTTAATTAGTGTCGATTCTGAAAAAAATAATACGCCAAATTAAACTAATTGAGCAATTGCGACAAAAATTTTCATATGAAAACTCTTTGCTAAATCGATTTTTTATCCGTTAATAATATACTTAAAATAGTACTTGTTAAACCAAAAAAATATATTATGTATGTGAAAAATAGTAAATGCTTAGTACTTAAATTAAAAAAAAAAACAAAATTTAAGTTTTGTCTGTATAAAAATATATATGGGACATTTAATGTCAAGTGAACCATCTTTTGAAATTGATGTCTTCCGATAGTTAGTTCTATTAGATAGTAATTCAGACACAATATTTCAACAAGATCGGTCGAAAATTTTCTGAGTTGGAGGGGATCAGAATTTGACATTTTGGCCAAGCAGGTGTTTTTTCTCATCCATGTAACTTATTACCTATTTTGCCTATATTGCCTATATTACCTATATTGTTCTTAGCAAAATGTGTCCCAAATAGTTTACATAGCTATTTCTTCAATCTTTCGGAAAAAAACATTTCTTTTGACTTTTTTTTGCAAAATCTAAAACTGTTGAATTTTTTCTAAATTTTTTTTTTGCTCTAGCGAAAGCTTAGGTCCATTCCTTTAAGAGGTTTTTGATCGCTTACTGGGGTTCGAGTGGAATATCTATCAAAGTAAATATTTTGTAACTCAAGACACACAATTTTTGAAAATCCAAAAGAAAGCTTATTATTATATGTATATTTATTATTTATTATTAATGATTAATGTTATTTTTTGTTTGCTGCTGAAGTGTACCTTTATAATTTTACTTATTTTTATGAATTTTATGAACATATTTTCAAATTTTTTATTTAAAAATAAATATAAAACTAAATTCTTAATTTATAATATTTTAGCTTTTTTTTTACCTTTTTTTAAAGCAGCTTGGCCTTTTCTGTCCTTTTTTTGAAGACAATATAGCTTCTTTTTTTGCCAGCTCCTGGCAACACTGCTCACAACATTCACTGCATACAAAATATGACTCAGAACAGTAACAAATTCATATTTAAGAGAGTCCCCAAACCCAAACACAAACAATATGAGCATGATTACTAATGAAGGTATTTAATAGGAAACAATTTTGTGCAAAAATATTAATGAGAATATACCGCAACTTTAAGGAAGCAAAGGATTGTGCAAAACTAGATGAACTTAAAGAAAAACAAGTAAAAAATTATGGTCAGTCAAGCCTGACTATATAAGTAACCACTAAGTAACCAGACACTCAGACGGATGGACGGACTGTCGAACATCGTTAAGGTGTTGTTTCACATTTTAGTCCATAACTTTTTTTCTACTGAATCGTTTATGCTGATTTTTAATACCAAACTGCTTAGGAGCATAATAAATACTTTTAGAAGAAACTCAGTAATTCCGGCTGAGTATTTTGAACATGAGCGTGATTTACACAAACAAACACAACTAAATTGACATAGTACTTCGAGAAAATTTTAGTTGCACTTTAAAACAAGTTTATTATATGAGAAATATACAATAAATTTATTAAAATTTAACTTAAACAAATCCTAAAATTTCTGTAACACACACTTTGCATAAATTACTTTGTTTCTTTTTTTTTCCAACAAAATCCTTAAGCTGTGAATAATAACTTGTAATTTAATTACAAAATCACTCAAGTAGTATTTTATTAGGTTCTTTTTTTTTGCTTCTCTTACTTAAACAATAAATATCACAAACATAAACTGTCATAATTATCATCATAAGAGTAGAGGAAGACAACAAATGCTACTCATAGTGAAACTGCTATAAGTAGCAGCCAACAGCAGCAACAATGTTTTATAAAACTTTCATCATTACGCACAAAAACAACACCAACAACAATAAAAAAAGTGTAGAAAAAGTATCATAGAAGTAATATCCTGTTTCTTTTTTTTTTTTTGTTGTTAACTGATAAAAAAAAGAGCAAATTATCCCAAAGCAATAGAAATGTAAATGCAAAAGTTCTAATATACAACATTATAAAGCAATTTAACTTTCTTTGCTGCTGCTGCTGGTGCTGATGCTTCGAAATATTTTCAACATACTGTAAAGATGCTGAAGGTGAGAAGGATATATTTATTACAGTGTTTGAATTTAGGATAAAATTATAAAATATTTTAAAAGAAATTTATCAGCTTTAAAGTTATATTTTCATTTAAAACGAGAATTTAAAAAGTTATTTTAACATTTATGTCAACTTTCTCATGTTTTCTAAACTGCAGTGCAAAACAGTTTAAAGTAACTACACTGTAGATTACTTGGAGACAATAAAGTGACAATTGACTTCAGGATAGATTATCTGGGATGTATAAAGTAACCAGTAGACTTATATTTGTATTACAAAGAGCACTTACGTGTCAAATGATCAAAATTTATATAGATTAGAGTTACCCAAGCGACTCTACTGTGATTTTTAACTCTTTTGTGTAAGACAACATTATTACTACTCAATCGATGTTGAAGACCAAGAATTGGAGGCATTACTCCATGAAGATTGTTGTAAAACTCAAGAAGAGCTAGGAAAATTATTGGGAGCTACTCAATCAGCAATTTCAAAGCGTTTGCGAGCAGCAGAATTTATCCAAAAGCAGAAACCATACGAATTAAAGCCGAGATGTTAGAAGGATATAAAAGAAAAATCATTTCTGCACCGAATCATTACTTGCCATGAAAAATGGATCCATTACGATTACTCGAAGGGTAAGAGATCGTAAGTGAAGACCGCAAAACCAGCCGAATACAGCACCTTTATTTGTTTTAATAAAATTTGTTGTAGTTTCACATGACCTGTCACAGAGTGCCTGACTGGCCCACTGTGCAATTTCGGCATTGTTCGTTAGCGGTTCAAAGTTATATAAAATTGCTATAAAACTGGTAGATAACATTTGTAAATACCTTGAGAACAACAACCCTTTTCTTTTGCTTATATTCAACAGCAACAATTTTCATTTGTTTCCTGGAGAAGCAATAAAACTTTTTTGTCCTTAGAGCAGGGGTCGGCATAAAGAGTATATTAGAGTTTTTGTCATATAAAATGCAAAATAAAGAAATCTAATGTTTGATTGATAATGATGAATAATTTTCATTTTTTTCCTGGAGAAGCAACAAAACTTTTTTGTCCTTAGAGCAGGGGTTGGCATAAAGAGTATATAAGTGATTTTGTCATATAAAACGCCAAATAAAGTCAACACAAAAATAAAGATTGATAATGATGTATAATTTAAAAAAAATAATAAAACAAATAAAAATAATAATTCGGTCAAATATGATTCTCATTCTGTTTAAATATAAAATAGGCTTCACTGGTTTTCTATCGCTTTAAAAATAGATGAAATGATGTAGTGATCGTGTTTTCCTTCACTTTTGCTTATCTCCTAAGAGTTTCGTTAACATTCTATCACATTCGTTTACCGCTTGCTCTGTTGGCCTGCCACTGCTTTAGAGCATTTCTGGGTGCGTGGCAAAGAGCGTGTGTGTTTAAAAAACTTTTTAAATTACAATGTTGGAAACATTTTATTTTCACAAAGTATATTTTCAAACAAAAAAATATGCAAAATTATATGATTTTTTTTTTAATTTTTTTTATTATTATATTTTGTTTCAATTTCATACTTTGTATTTTTTATTTTATCATAATATGAAAAATTTGCTTATTTATTGGCAAATCAAATTTTTTTTAACTTTCATTATAACTCTTGTGGTTTACTAGGGATTCTGTGGAAAAAGGTTTTTAGCCCTTTTTTTAATGTAAAACTTTTCCTTATGATAATTAACCCAACATGAATCTTGAATTGATTAAAGAAGAATTTTTTTATTTTTTTATTTATTTTTTGTATTTTTTTTATTATCTACTAAAAGAATTTAAATGAAGAAATTTTTGTGGCGGCATTTGATTTCAGTTTTATTTTAGTCTATATCCTGGCAAATTCAATGAAAGCTTTTAATTGTGTGATTGTGTCTGTGAGTTGCTCATTTTATTTTTTTGTTACGCTGACAGCGGAAGCAAAATATTTGATTTGATTAGGACTTTTGTTATGGGAGGAAGATACGGCAAAGTTTTCATTTAGTTTTAATTATTCATTAATGAGCATTGAATTTATGCCATTGTTTAAAATTTCCAAAGTATTAAAGAAACATGAAATATTTTTATTACTGCAGACAACCAGACAGAGAGGCCATTAAGTGTTTTATAATATAAAAGCAAAAAAAAATAATATTTAAGTTAAAGAAATTATTTTTTGTTTGCAATTTTCAAAAAGAAGCTGAAGATTTTTTTTATGCATTCCGTAAACTTAGAATCTTTATTAACTTTTAAATGTTTATATAGAAAGCTTCTTCAATATTCTAAAATTAAACAGAATTTTGTTGAATTATTGAAAACTTTATTATTTAAATTTTGATCACAAGCTTTTGAATAAGCTTTTTCACTGGCATTCAAGTTGAAAACAAGTGTAATTCAAGCCTTGAGTCCAGTGTTAAGCATTTGAATTATAGTTGTATTACACTTTATATCAATAGCATTTTTTGTTTGAAAAATATTAAATTATATTCAAATATTTTTCAAGTTGAAAGCATAAAATTATATTTGCATTCAAGTCTAATTCCAACAAAATGTTCAAGTGCTTGAATTTTTTGTATAAAATCAAAATTTTGTATAAAAATACTAAGGCATAGAGAAAAATATAGAGAGCGGAAACTCTCCTGTAAAATACCTAACTCTGTTGTCAAAACCTAAGTGGTGAGAATGTATAAATAAAAAAAAACTATGTGAAAACAAAAACAAGTAAGACAACTATATTTGGTTGTGCCGAATCTTATACACCCTTTAGCAAATTATACTTTAAAATAATTTTTTTTTCAAAATTTAAAAAAAAATTTTTTTCGAAATTGTTTTCAACATTTTTTTTTTTTCGAAATTTTTTTCCAATTTTTAATTTTTTTTTTTTTAATTTATTAGTGAAAAAAAAATTTAAGAAAAAAATATTTTTGGTAAAAAAAAATTCGGGTTAAAAAATATTTTTCCTGATTTTGTCCATTGTAGGTCCAATATAGCTTTATATACATCGTTGCAATGGACTTTGGAATATCTATCATTAGATATCCATATTGTCCACATTAATGACTTAGTAATCCAGATATAGATCAAAAATAGGCCAAAAATCGAGGTTGTCCCGGTATTTTCCTTATATCTCAGCCATTTGTCGACCGATTTTCTCGATTTTAAATAGCGTCCGAGCCGGAAGAATTCCCGATATATTGATGTATCAATAATGTTTGTAAGTTATTTGGGGGCTACGGAAAGTTGATTTCAACATACAGACGGACAGACGTATATGGCTATATCGACTTTGTGGGGTCGCAAATGAAAAAATGTGTAAATTACAAACGAAATGACAAACTTATATATACCCTTGCCACTCATAGTGAAGGGTATAATAACACTCGAACGTGTGAATTTTTGAGTTTCCGCTCTATGAACAATCTCTATGTATTGAGGATTTTTATAAAAAAAATCCACTATATTTTACAAATTTGTATGTTTTGAAACGTTTGTACAACATAAATTTATTAAAAGTATTAGCCATTGTGCTTTTCCCATCTTTCTGGCAACATATGGATTTCGAGCCAAAAGAACTGCTCATCTTTTGAGGCCAACAACGAATCAAGCCATTAGCGTATCCCATACAGAGAGTTCTGCTTCGATCGAAACAAATAGTAGTCGGACGGGCACGGTCTGGACTAAAAACTTCCGAACCACTTCATTCTAAATACTTTTTTACTGGTATTGTAACATGTAGCCGAGCGTTGTCATAGTGGAATATTACGGTTTCATGTCTGGCCGCATATTCTGGTCGTTTTTCGGCCGATGCTTGCTTCAAACGATTCAGTTGCGATGGTCTGGTAGTACCAAATACAGAGCATTACCTTAAAGTCATGGATATTTGACGTTGGTGTCGATTCTGCTGGTTGACCGGGCTTCACATACAATCTCTTACGCTTCGGGTTATTGTAATGGATCCTTTTTTCATCACAAGATTCGGTCCAAAAACGATTTTCTTCTATAGCTTTCAAGCATCACTTCGGACATGCAAAATCGTGTTTCAAGGTCCCTAGGTTTCAATTCGTTGGTACCCAATTTCCCTGTTTTTGGATGAAATCTAATGCTCGCAAATGTTTTGAAATTGCTGCTTGAGTAGCTCTCAATGATTTTGCAAGCTTTTGTTGAGTTTGACAACAATCTACATGGAGTAATGCCTCCAATTCTTGGTCTTCAAACTATTTTGGCTGAGCTGGTCGATCTTTGTCTTCCGTGTCAAAATCACCACTTCTGAACCGCTCAAATCATTTCTCGCTCGTTGAAACCTATGGAACACATTCACCATAAACTTTGGTTAGCAATCGGTGTGATTCAGGGCAGTGTTTTTAAAATTTAAGCAGTAAAGCAAAACTTCCCGCATATGACGCTTTGTTGGCACAAAATTCGACAGCTTCGAAGCAAATAAAAAAATGCTTTGTCATTTACACTATAATGTTCAATAACTAAGTGCGAACAAATGACAGATATGTAACCTTCAAAATGACATATAAGTTATTAAAATCAAAAAACCGCATTCAAAAGATACGCCATCTATTGTAAGACCCAATAGAAAAAACTCAAACTAAAAAATACTCAAAATAATCACACTCGAATGTTACTGTTTTTACATTGTTTTTTTTTACTAACACCTTCTGAGCAATCAAGGTTTTTGACAACTGAGTTAGGTCCATAGAGAAACATAGAGCGGAAACTAGAAAAAATCTCAAACAAAAAAATACGAGTGTTGTTTTTGTTTTCACATACTTTTTTTTACAAATACATTCTCACTACTGAGGTTTTTGACAACTGAGTTAGGTCTTTAACAAGAGAGTTTCCGATCAATGTGTATTTATCTAATGATAAAAACATTTTGAAAATAATTTTTAGTCAGTGTTTCTGATTTAGAGACTGAGTTTTGCAATAGTTTTTGAGTAATTTTCATAAACATTTTGTATTTAATTGCTTTGTTTGTTTATTTGAATCCGGCCTTTAATTGCATTTTAATTTGAAATTTTATATATGTATTTTATATAAAATTTTATATATGTACCAATTTCTTCCACAATTGTATATCCTATTTGCAACATTTTTAAATCCCAGAAAAACTTTCCATTTATATTAACACCTTGTTAACACATTTAGATTTAGCCAGATGAATGTGCTTTTTTGTTTACAGAGTTCCATGTTGCTGACAAATGTTTGTGACAGTTTGGCCACACATTTTAGTTTTTTTACATGTCTGTTTACATTACAGAGTACTGCAAATAAATGTTACCCATTTTGATTTATGATTTCTAGGAGTGGCTTACATATTTGCCCATTGCTTATGTGATGACCACTGCCTTTTCATAGGTTTGGAATATGTACTTCAAATCAAATGTTTTTGATGTTTCTTTTTTTCAAACTGGTCATAAAATTTTTCTATTTTGTTAAGTGGAAGGATGTTGAACTTCTTTTGAATATGATTTGGCTTTGAGGGGCTGAAGTTACAGGGATGTGACAGCTTGAGGGCTGTCTTTTAAAACTAGATACAAATAACTTGTGTGTGTAAATCACGCTCGCGTCCAAAATACATAATTGAAATCGATAAGATTTACCTAAAATATTTATCGTTATTCAAAGTAGTTTGGTATTAAAAATTAGCCAAATCGGTTTAGTAGAATAACAGTTATGAACCAAAATGTAAAACAACCTTGAAATGTTTTGTTTTTTAAAAAATTATTGAAAAAATGTCATTTTGATACTGTTTTTTGTTGGTTATTGTAATGTTTAAGTAAATATTATGTATGTTGTTGTAGTTTTGTATTATTGTTGTGTTTTTATTATAAAAATGAAACCAAATAAGTCTTTTTAAACCAGAAAATATATGTTTGTGTAAAACACGCTAACGTCCAAAATACATAATAAAAAATTAATAAGTTTCACCTGGAATATTTATCATCGTCCTAGGCGGTTTGGTATTGAAAATCAGCAAAATCAAATTAGTAGAAAAGCGGTTATGAACGAAAATGTAGGACAACCTCGAATTGTTTTTTTTTTTTTATTAAAACTACATGTTTTCATTATTGTTGTTTATTTTGTTGTTGTAATATTTATATTAATTTTACGAATGTTGTTGTAGTTTTCTGTCATTGCTGTGTTTTTATTATAAACATGAAATCAAATAAGACTTTTTAAACCAGAAAACACATGTCTGTGTAAAACACGCTAAATTCAAAAATACTTAATCAAAATTAATAAGTTTCACCTGGAATGTTTATTATTATCCTAGGCAGTTTGGTATTGAAAATCATCAAAATCAAATCAGTAGAAAAACGGTTATGAACGAAAATGTAGGACAACCTCGAATTATTTTTTTTTTATTAAAATTACATATTTTCATTATTATTGTTTAGTTTGTTGTTGTAATATTTATAGTAATGTTATGTATGTTGTTGTAGTCAATGTTGAGTGAAGTGAAATTTGTGTACTTTTAGTTAAAAGTTCTCATTCCCTTCATACTACTTCTGTTCCCTTTTTCTTTCTACTATCCTGGTACCTTAGTTTGTTCCTTGCTGCTTTGCCTATAAGTCTTCCAATTGTCACAAACATTTGTTTGATGCTGTCGTGACCATACAACAGCCGTTTTTATGTAAAAAAATAGCCTTTTTGAGCTTCCAATTCATACGTACAATAAAACAACATGGAAAAGGCATACATAAAAAGAAATGTAAAGTGAACAAAAAAAAACTACAAAAGAACAAAAATAAAATGTAATGAAATATGACTTCAAGCAACAATGTGACAAAATGTTTGCATATGGCAACTGACAAGGAGCTGAAACATAGTTTCGCCACAGACTCTAAATTTCGTTGGCAACACAACCTTTAGATGTTGCTTTTTAAATATGAATTTAATTTTGTATAGTTTTGTATGTTTTTCATGGCATAAAAGTTAACTGTTCATTAAAAATAAGAAAATAAATTGATAATTTTGTACATGAAATGTAAAAAGTACCATGAATGATGAACCCATCACTATCTTGATAACAAATAGTACTTAAAACACTCAAATCGGTCAGAAACATTTTCTGAATTTTCTGTGTAGTAGAAATTGTTCAAATTGCTGCATAAATGGAAGAAAGATTTCAGACTTTTTTAAAGTATTTAGTTGGATTACAAAATTATAACAATTATTTATTGGCCATGCCTACTTTGGAGTGGGCGTGGCTTTAAATTTGCAAATATTCTTTATATATTATAGACATTATATATATTAATCAAAAAGGTATTTCAAAGGCCATTACAATGAAGCTTAATGTAACTAGGAAATATAAATCGAAATTGGACTAATATACAAATATAGGATTTTTACCTTTTGAAGAAAATTTTGAAAAATCTTGAAAGAAACCTATATTTGTAAATATCCAACTGAAAGACGTGTATAGCTAAGACACTAATCTTAAATTTAACATATAATTCCAGGGTATAAGAGCTCAATTTCCTGATTTTTTTTCAATTATTAATAATTGTTTTCCTTTATAATTTTTCATTAAAAAAAAGAAAGTTCTTAACAACATTTATGGCCTTTGGCTTTTCAAGTCAACTTCATTGGCAAAACACAATCATATCCAAACATTTGTGGCATAAACTTGTGTTTGCCACTCTACTATTTTGGTTTTTCATTTCAAAGGGGAAAAACCTTATCAATGTTTGTTTAACTTTAACAGTATGGAAACCTTTTTCGTAGCTTAATAAATATATAAAAATTCATAACAAATGTAGTTGTATGGTTGGTTTTGAATTAAAGAGTAGTTGGTATTAAAAAAAACTAAAAGTTTATTTTCTATCTAGACATGCATTGCAAAGCAGTGGTCGTCATTAATACATAACATAATGGGTTGTTTACCTGTAAACAACACGAATATCAACAAAGTTCATATAAATTAAATATGAATAAATAATCACAATTAATAGCTGCACAGATTACAATATAGTTCACGCTCTCTCTATGCCAACCACTGATATAGAGTTTATTTTGTAACGCTGTTTTATTCAAGTGTGCCAAGAGATAGTTTTGCCCAGCTAACGACTATATATAAAGTAAAGGATGAATTTCTTTATTGGAAATAGATTCAATTTGAGGACCTGATTTGTTGTAAATTAAATCGTGAATTATATTTCTCAGCAATGCATAATGGGGCGAAACTACTACTACTACTAACTAACATGGAATTAAATATATGGGCTATCAATCTGAGGGTTGCGGGTTCGATTACCGACACAGACTCTGGGTGTATCTGCAGACAAGCAAAAAAGATTTAGGCATAAGAGTTTGGTTATTTTAAAAATATTAAAACATGACAAATCCGCAAAAGAAAAATCCATGAATAAAGTACAGCTAAATTAAAATTTACTTAATTTGTTTTAACAAATTAAGAAATACATTAGTTTAGTTTAGTTTGGAAGGGGTGTGTATTATGAGCACGAATCTCATAAGGTCCATAGTGATTCTTTTCAGGAGTCAAATTTAGAAAAACTAAATAAGTAGATATAAAGAAAAGAGAAAAGAAGGTAGTGTTTCAGAAATAGCAAAAGGAGAAAGTGGTTACTGATTTGAATTCACCGTTGAACATATTTTAAGTAGCCAACCTATTCCATTGACAAAAACCTAGTATGTTACTCAATTTACAACCTGCAAGACTCCCAAGTTCATCTGGTAATCTAGTATCTAGTCATTTAAATCTAAGACTCTGTAGTCTTGGGCAGCTGTACAAAATGTGCTCTACTGTCTCCAACTCCACTACAGTGTGTAGGCACTCTACATAAATCTAGCACACAGGATTTTTGTAGAGTGTGTAGGCATGTAGTGGAGTTGGAGACAGTAGAGCACATTCTGTGCAGCTGCCCGAGTCTATTATCCCATTTACCTACAAAGGCTTCAATTGAACAGTCACAATCACTCCTACTAGAAGTCTGAGACTACGCCTATCCAAGCCAATTAGTGTTTTGGTTGCCTTTGCATCCAGTTTTGTCCAAAAGGCTTTGGACACTAGACAATCCGTGCTACTATTACAGGATTGGTTGGTGGAGTCATGGAATCTTTCAAAGATTAACCTGTAGTAGAGACAAACAGGAGGTTTACCCCCTGGTCCCTAATCATATGGTCCAGATCTGAGCCATGTCTGGTCAGTTTATCTGCTACATTAAGATAAAATAATAACATTATGACTTTTTCATTACAATATTCGTAAATACATTTAATCCAAGAGCTTAGTAGTGAGCTAAAGATGACTGACGAATCCAGTAGCTGGGAAGAAAATACATTTCAGTCTAATAAAAAGGAGTCTAACTAATAATAATTTACAATTTCTCAAGCGTATACTGAATATAAGGACTGAGATCGAAAAATTCTTAACATACAATTTCCGTGCTCTGTTTAGGCCTCTTAATCTTTAGCAGAGTTTGTGTCAGGAACTTTTTGAGCCTTGTATGCTTTTAAACCTTCATTGGCTTTAACTTTTCATAACAAGTTGGATTTTGTTGAAAATATTTAATAATTTTAAAACGTACTTTGTTCTCGTCACTCATTTTAGTAACTTGATATAAAAAAAAAAAAAATCAAATAATACTTGGGTTAAAAGTTTTAATGAAAACGTGTGTTAAGAATTTTTCTATCTCAGTCCTTAGTTAGTGGCATTTCTTACTTGTTAAAGTTAAACTTATACTTTCAAAGGTCTGTTATTGTTTTGTCTAAATGTTATAAAAACTAACGTAATTGAAAAATTCATCTGAGCCGAATCTTGTTTACCATACATCGTCACTTGTGGTGAATGAAGTTTGTTATTGGGTAAGATAATTTTTTCATGGTTATCGAATTTAAAGATTGTTTGTGTAAATAACTCTCATGTCCTAATTACCAAACTGATTTCAATGAGACTCATCTAAAATGTTTATTATTATTCTAAGGAGTTTGGTATTGAAAATCACAAAAATCGGTTTAGTAGAAACAAAGTTATGAACCAAAATGTAAGACAACCTAGAACAATTTGTATATTATCTATATTTGTTTCAATACTACTGTAGATTAGTTTGTTGTTGTAATGTGTGTATGAGTTTAATGTCATATAATTAAATACGTTGTTGTAGTGTTGATTCTTATTGTATTTTATACATTTGGTCAATTCACAAAGTCTCCTATCATGTCATATTGTCATAATGTCTTCATATTTCACAATGGTTTAAAAACGTTGTATTTATTGCGTTTCAAGCAAAAAATGTCCTAAAACAATACTACTCTGTATGCTATGTTTATTGTGTAACCAACCAGCCGAACGCCTAAGAGTCGGTTAAGTCGAGCCGCCGAGTCGTGAAATATTATGACATTATGACATGATAAGAAACCTTCTGAATTGACCAATTGTTCATTAAAAATCTACAATGTGTATTCTTCGTAGGTGTGTGAAGGGGCATCAATGTTGAGGTGTGAGTATTTCTAGTTTTAGATATAGGCTACTTAAGATTTGTCCTTTCCTTTATGTTACAAACAAAACGAAATTTCATATGAACTCGTATCTTTTTTTATAGCGGTAAAGTGCCGAATGACAAAAGAACTCCATAAACCATAGTAACAGTTGTAGTATTTCAACTACTACAGTTTTCGCACAATTTTATTTCAGTTATTCATGGTTTCCTTTCAACACACAACTATATTGCTTTCTCTTTTTCCCTTTGTCACCCAGTCAGTGTTTCGTTTTATATTCTCTGTAGTTGCTGGCTAGCAGCATCAGGTTGATTGTTCGGGCAAGTCGCTTTGTTTGTTGTATATGTAACTTAAAAACCCGGTTCGCTTAGCTACACCAATCATAGTAAAACTAAGAAAGGATTTTTTTTCGAAAATTTATTTTACTTATTTAATACAGATTTTTTATACAAAAAATAAATGTTTGGTACAAAATACGGGTGATCACAGATAGAGCTTACAGTATTTACAATGATATTAACGATTTAAGATATTTGAGTATTTTACATTGTTATGAATTTGCAATAGCGATTTGAATTTAACGGTCTGTAGCGACTGGCTGCAACATTCATCATGTTTATAAATACATCCATCAGTAGAAGCTTCTACTTATCAACAATGTTGATAGCACGCAGTTATTAGTATTGTTTGTAAGTATGGCAACACTAAATGTTTAAGCTGCTAACATTAACATCGAAATCTCTAGAATTCGAACATACGAGTATTGACCGTTAAGAACAATCTAGGCTACTCGGATGAAGATGGCAGTGTGTAATAATAATGACTGCGGTTGCAGTATTGAGTGAGTCTAATTTGAAGCATCGTTAAGTAAAGACATCAACTGCATTGCCAGTGTATAATTGCACATTATAAAGTGTGTGTGTATTTCTGCGAATTGAGTGACTATTTGAACAGTGGTTGTTGTTGTACATTTTAAATAAATAAAGAGTTGTTACAATTTCAAAATACTGCAACCAAAGGTATCCGGTTTATTTAAAGGAAATAAACCAACGTTTTAAAAAGGTTAAAATGTAACACTATGAATAATCGATTTTTGTTATAAAATACGTATGATCACAGATTGTGCTTATTTTCCTTAAAATCAAAGTATTTACCAAGTTATTAAGGATTTAAGATATTTTTAACAAATAAACCTTTGATTTTCATAAAATACCTTCTTAGTGGATGTACATAGTCCATATTTCATGTCTCTACATTTTGGAGTTTAGGCTGGGCGATGTTGACTGTGTCAGTCACTCAGTAACATTACTTACTCTTTCATATATATATTCTCTTTAGTTGCTGGCAAGCAGCATCAGGAGGAATTGTTGATTGTTGAGGCAAGTTCTTTTGTTTATTTTATATGAAATTGTGTTTGTTGGTTTTGTGCATACAAAAATATTTTCTTTAATACATTATTTTATTATTTATTAAAAAAAAAAAATTGTTGTACAAAATGAATTACAAACTGTAACTACATTTCTGAGAGTTTTTTCAAGTTGCAATCTGGCTGTAATAAGGACTGAGATCGAACAATTCTTAACATACGTATATGTTAATAAAAATGAAACCATTAAACTTACAGTTCTGAGTATTTTTTTATTTGATTGAAATTTTTATTACAATTTACAAAACAAAATAATTTTTTATAATTCTAATCAATAGTGATGAATTTTTAAACTTTTTCGAAAACCCTTCCATTATGGTTTTTATAGAGCTTTCTGTCATTTTGTTCGAACAGGTTGTCTATCTCTGTTTAAAATCTAGCACACTTTTGGACACCTTTTATGTGCTCTTCAATTCTCTTTTAACAAGAGCCCAATATCTCTCCACTGGCCTTAGCTCCAGGCGGGTTGAAGTATCTGCCTCTCTTGGTACAAATACCATATTATTGTTCTTTTACCACTCAAGACCTTTCTTATTATAGTGACAGATGCCAAATCAGACCAAAAATAAGTAGACACATTAAGAAGTCTTATGAATGGAAATATCCTCTTTTGTAAACATTTGTTTGGCTTCAAATGTTTGGCTT
Source organism: Calliphora vomitoria (assembly GCA_942486065.2). Lineage (NCBI taxonomy): Eukaryota > Metazoa > Arthropoda > Insecta > Diptera > Calliphoridae > Calliphora > Calliphora vomitoria. Next base: position 3,164,153 of record OW818033.2, on the reverse strand, counting down.
CTTTTGCCGCATCTGCATATTACTTGCCATATCAAGAACTTTTTGGGAAATTTTGTCTGCTTTTGGGTCCTAAACTTTTCTTCAACATTCCCTCGAGCATCAGCAACATAAAAATATTGACCAGGAAGCTGCGAAAATCTGCCAGAACATACATTTCGTCATCCGTTATGCAGCAAGAAATATTTTTTTATAAAATTTGACTTCAATTTTCGTGCTCTGTCTTTGGCCTCTTAATGTTTAGCAGCGTTCCTGTCACGAACTTTTTGAGTCTTGTATGTTTTTAAACCTTCATTGGCTTTAACTTTTTGTACCATAAAGTCAAAGTACTGAGCTAACCGGGCTGCTTTCCTACCGGGTGTATTGGGAACTTTTTTGAAAATGCTTTCTATATTTTTGGCTTTAGAAACATCATGTGGACCATTCCTTCTACATGAACCAGGATTTCTATCAACGGACAAGTTCTCCCGGTACTGTTTAATAATATTGGAAGTAGTTTGACGACATACCTTTGATTATTTGGCCAACTTTTTGTAGGTTTAAGTTGGGTTTTGTTGAAAATCTATATAAATATATAAATGTCTTTGTAAGTTTGTTTGTTTGTTTATTTGTTTGTTTGTTTGTTTGTTTGTTTGTTTGTTTGAGCATCACGCCTAAACGGCTGAACCGATTTTATTGAAATTTGGAACGTAGATAGATCCTTACTTGGAAGCGTCAATAGGCTATAATTTTTTTCAATACTTGGACCAGAAAGGGATAAAAAGGGGGAAAACGGGTAAAATTGGTACCTTTAGTTTTTAAACAATAATTACTAAACGGCTAAACCGATTTTTACATCGACAGGGGTAGCGAAGCGCACCGGGTCAAGCTAGTATTAAATAATTTCAGCACGCACTTTTTTCTTGTCACTCATTTTAATCAGATTAACAACAAATGAATATAATTGACATTAAACTGACATGCTTTACAAAGGTAACTTGATAAAGAAACAAAATTAAATAATACTTGGGTTAAAAGTTTTAATGAAAAACGTGTGTTAAGAATTTTTCGATCTCAGTCCTTAGTTGCAGAAACTGTAGTTTTATTTATGTAAAACAACAGTGGTCGGCATAAAGAGAACATGGATTATGATAACATGTTATGCACTTTCTTTCCTTGTTGTAATCTGGCCAGCAAATTATTCATATTTAATAATTTTTATAAACTTTACAGGTAAATAACCAATTATGTTCGGTCCTTAGTAGCTATGAGTTCCGACCACTGATCTACAGTGTATTTAAGAAAAATTAGTTATTGAAATTTTAAAATTGCACAATTATTTGCTAAGATTTGTAGCAGCATTGTACAAGGTGGCGCAAAAGTAATCCTCCTATCAGAAAATGCTATAAATTTTGCGATTGGCCCCTAATGTCAGTTCTGTTTTGACATTTGTGTAGTAAACACATGCGAAATACACGTTAATAAACAATGTTACTCTACACTGCTCTAGAACGCGGAATATTGCTGACTATTTATTTGACCAATATCGGCAAAATTTATAGCATTTTTTGATAGGAGGATTACTTTTGCGCCACCTTGTACTTAATATCCGAAGTACATAATCCTGTGTTTTCTGGCAGCTCTTTTCCTTCTTTCCCCTTTAACAAATTAATTTGAAAAATCGTCAAATATCTTTTATTATACCCTTCACCTTCGTGAGAAGGGTATATATAAATTTGTCATTCCGTTTGTAATTTCCACAATATAATTTTCCGACCCTATAAAGTATATATATTCTGGATCCTTATAGATAGCGAATTCGATTTAGCCATGTCCGTCTGTCTGTCTGTCTGTTGAAATCAATTTTCTGAAGACCCCAGATATCTTCGGGATCCAAATCTTGAATAATTCTGTCAGACATGCTTTCGAGAAGTTTGCTATTTAAAATCAGCAAAATCGGTCCACAAATGGCTGAGATATGAGCAAAAATCCGAGACAACATCGATTTTTTACCTATTTTTTGACCTATATCTGGATTACTAAGTCATTAATATAGACAATATGGATATGTAATGATAGATATTTCAAAGACCTTTGCAACGACGTATATAAGTCCATAGTAAGTTGGGTCAAAATCGGGAAAAAATTTTAACCCGAATTTTTTTTTTCACCAAAAGTTTTTTTGGCTAAATATTAAAAAAAAAATTTTAAATTTAAAAAAAAAGTTTTTTAAATTTAAAAAAAATTAAAAAAAAAAAAATTGCTTTTTAAAAAAAGCAACTGGAAAAAAAATTAATTTTGTTTACCTAAAAATATTTAAAATTTTTATTTTGAAGTATAGTTTGGTGAAGGGTATATAAGATTCGGCCCAGCCGAATATATCTCTCTTACTTGTTATGTTAAAAAAAGATTGATACTCCAAGAACCAGTATATGGCATAGAAGGATCAGTTTTTATTTTATTTTATTATTGCAGTTTTTTTTTTTTATTTTTGTGTAACTTTTTGACAAGTTTAATTAGTGGTTAAATTTAGCATTTACTTTTCTTGTGGTCATTTATAAAAATAAAAAATGCTGGCAAAATATATTTGTAGATTTAAATTTATTTTCATTAATGTTTTTTATTTGAAAAATGTATAAAAAATAGTTTTAAAACCGATAACAAAGTTTTGTTGTCTGTTTGTTGCAGTTGCTCTTGCTTTTCATAATGTTTAACCACAACTTTTTTTTAATATTTTCAACTGCAGTTGAATGACAGTTAAAATAAAATTTTATATTTTTTAATAAAAACTTTATATTTCCTTTCTTATTGCAGGAAATGTTGCTGTGAATGTCAAGGTTAGTTTAATATTATAATGTTGTTTATATGTTTAATAGAGAAATAAACTAGAGTAGAGTACACTGGTATACTACTCCAGAGTCTACGTTAATACTGTACTACTCTAGAGTGAGTCTAAAATACACTACTCTAGTCTAGTGTACACACTGCTTTAGATTAAAACACTACTGTAGGGTAGTCTCTCTTGAGTATTGTAGATTACAGTGCTGTTAATGACAGGGTTTTTTTTTTTAAATTTATTATATATTTCAACCTTTTTTCACTAATAATTTACCGAAAAGAACCTTAATTTGTTATTTATTGCAACCTTTTCTTCCCCATGTTAAAAGTGATTAAAATAATATTGTTACAATACCACCCCTTTTATAGAGGGAACAAAATATTCTGCTGATATCTTGCATTGTCGACAATATTGTTTTTTTTTAATGAACTTGAAACTTAATTTGCAAAGGGCTTACCCAACTACAAGGTCTCAATGTCATTTCCTATTTGTGATTAGCTTATATTAGTATAAATATTCGTTGCTACATTGTGGTAATACGTATGGAAAGATACATTTATGCTAAAATTAAGAGAAATTGTTGATAGAGGAAGCTGAAACAATCAACACATATGACCACATTTAATTTCCGTTGATAGATCTTATTGCTCTAAGCAAATGTCATGTGTTTTCTTATGTTCTTTAGGGTTTTTTTTACTTTTCTACGAATTCTGGCTGTGACCCTGTTAGGAGTTGAAAAGGGATACAATATTATGGAAATATCAACGAAATATTGTTTCAATATCGACAATCATTTAAATGATTTATTTTGCATACAAATGACAATTTAACATGAACAGTTTTGTAACGTTAAGACTCTTAAGGGAAATAACATTGGTCCAGCTTAAACAAGCACATGCATGCACAGACAACATTCTCAGCACACAAATACTGAAACATACATAAATATGCTGCTAACTAGGGACCTAGACAACAACTTATTTGCATGTATTTCTTTTTGTTTACAAAAAAGCTAAATAGAAAAAAAAAAAAAAATAGTTGATAGAAATAAAAAAGAAAAATAGAAAGAAAGAAACCCTTAAAAGGCCATCAATGATGAAAAATGATAACATCATATAGCAATCAAAACGATAAGAATTGAAAAATCAATTCGTATTTGATAGAGAAAGAAAAATTGTAAAATACAAATGACAAAAGTAAGGAAGAACTGAAATTACAAAACTTGTAGGAATTTAGTTAAAATTACTTTAGCAGCAGAAGCTATTCGTATAAAGATATCAAATTTAAATGAATAGAACACATCACATAAAGAAACAAGGAAAAACCAGACAAATATTTGTGGGCTCAGCACAACAGATTAAGAGGAAAGCTTAAATATGAAAACAAATTGAAATGTTTATTGTAAATTGAGTAGAATTAGAAATATTTAAAGATATTTGAAAGAATGACAGTATTTTAAGCAATCCCACGAAAGAAAACGTAGATAACAATTTTGATCAAAATTCGATTTCATGTATTAAAACTTAAATAGTTTATACATAGTAAACAACAAAGTTTTTTTTTTTGCTTCGAAAATGTCGAATTTTGTGCCAACAAAGCGTCATATGCGGGAAGTTTTGCTTTTCTTATTGAATTTAAAAAAAGGTGCCGCTGAAACCCACCGCTTGCTCACCGAAACTAATTGTGAATGTGTTCCATCGGTTTCAACATATGAGAGATGGGTTGTGCGGTTCTGAAGGGGTGATTTTGACATGGAAGACTAAGATCGCTCAGGCCAGCCAAAAAAGTTTGAAGCCCAAGAATTGGAGGCATTACTCCATGAAGATTGTTGTAAAACTCATTAAGAACTTGCAAACTAATTGGAACCTACTCAAGCAGCAATTTCAAAATGCTTGTGAGCAGCAGGATTCATCAGAAAGCAAGGAAATTGGGTATCATACGAATTGAAGTCGAGAGACCTTGAAACACGATTTAGCATGTCCGAAATGATGCTTGAACGCTATAAAAGAAAACCATGTTTGGATCGAATCATTACTTGCGATGAAAAATACATCCATTACGATAAGCCGAAGCGTAAGATATCGTATGTGAAGCCCGACCAATCAGCCGAATCGACACTAAAGCCAAATATTCATGGCGCGAAGGTAATTCTGTGTATTTGGTGGAAGCAAAAAAGCTGCTGAAATCTGACCATAACAGGGAACACACGTTTTTCATTAAAACTTTTAACCCAAGTATTATTTGATTCTTTTTTTGATCAAATTACGTTTGTAATGCATGTCAGTTATTATGTTTAATATCAGTTATGTTCATTTGTTGTTAATCTGATTAAAATGAGTGACCAGAAAAAAGTGCGTACTAAAATCATTAAATATTTTCAAGAAATCCCAACTTGGTCCTACAAAAAGTTGGCCAAGCATTCAAAGGTCTGCCGTCAAACTGATTCCAATGTTATTAAACAGTACCCGGAGAACTTGTCCGTTGATATAAAACCTGGTACAGGTAGAAGGAATGGTCTACATGATGTTTCTAAAGCCAAAAAAATAGAAAGCATTTTCAAAAGAGCTCCCAACACATCCGGTTGGAAAGCAGCCCGGTTAGGTCAGTACTCGGACTATTTGATATGAAAAGTTAAAGCCAATGAAGGTTTAAAAGCATACAAGGCTCAAAAAGTTCCTCACAGGAACTCTGCTAAAAATTTAGAGACCAAAAACAGAGCACGGAAATTGAAGTCAAATTTTATACAAAAAATATACCTTATGCATAATGAATGACAGAATGTACGTATGGACAATTTTTCGCAGCTTCTGGGTAAATTTTTTGTATGTTGCTGATGCTCTAGGTAATGTTGAAGAAAAGTTTAGGACCCAAAAGCAGACAAAATTTCCCAAAAAGTTCTTGGTATGTTAAGCAATATGCAGTTGCGGCAAAGAATCCAAACATTTGTTACAAAGGACTCTATAAATACCGAAATTTACATCAAGGAATGTTTACAAAAAAGGATGCTTCCATTCATAAGACTTCTTAATGTGTCCACTTATTTTTGGCCTGATTTGGTATCTGTCACTATGGTAAGAAAGGTCTTGAGTGGTAAAAGAACAATAATGTGGTATTTGTACCAAGACATGCAATTCATCCAAACTGCCTGGAGCTGAGTCCAGTGGAGAGATATTGGGCTCTTGTTAAAAGAGAATTGAAGAGCACATAAAAGGTATCCAAAAGTGTGGTAGATTTTAAACGGAGATGGACAACCTGTTCGAACAAAGTGACATGAAGCACTTATAAAAAGGTTCAAAATTTCATTATTAGTGATTAGAACTATAAAAATCATTTTTTTTTGTAAATTGTAACAATAATTTCAATCAAATGAAAAGAAATTAAAACTGTAAGTTTAGTGGTTTCGTATTTATTAACATATATGTATGTTAAAAATTTTTCGATCTCAGTCCTTATTTTGAAAAATAAGCTCACTTCTACTTTGGATTAAAAATCGATATTTTCATAGAAAAGTCCATCACAACTTTAATTGTTTATAACTTTGTAAATACTGTGTTTTTGGAGAAAAAAAATCTCAATCTGATATTTTTTTAAATTGTATCAAAAGTCGATTTTTTCATAGAAAGATCCACCAAAACCTAAACTTTGTAAATAGTGCATATTTTGAGAAAATAAGCTCCATCTGTGATCACTTCTGCTTTGGATTCAAAATCGGTTTTTTTTAATAAAAAAGTGTATCAAAACCAAATCTATAAATACTGAATTTTTTAAGAAAATAAGCTCAGTCTGAGAATTCTTCTAATTTGGATCCAAAATCGATCTTTTTTTTTTTATAGAAGACCACCAAAACTCAAATCGTTTACAACTCTGTAAATACTGGGTTTTTTATAAGAAAATAAGCTCAATCTGAGATCTTTTCTAAAATAAGTTTTATTTATATGAGACTTACATGTGTTACTAAGTAATTCCTTTATATTTTTGCTTCACGTTATTTTACATTAATTGGACAAACATTTCAACATTTTAAAATAAACTGTTCTTAGATATGATAAGCAACCAAATACAATCTTTTTACTTTCAATATTTTTCGAAACCTTCTTCAAAAATCTCGTTTATGTATATTTTATTACATAAATCAATGTGTCAATTTATATACTTTTAACTTTTAACAACTCTTCTCTTGTTGTATAGAATTTTGTTAAATATTTGTTGGTTTCTAACATGAGTGTTAAAAAAAAAAGATTTCCCACAAAAAAAGCACAGTTTGTTGGTTTAACAAATAAAATGAGTGTCAAAAATTTTGAAATATCGCTCTCAATACTTAATACAAGCACATGTATGTTGGTTTTAACAAAACATCAGGAGAACATAAAGCAAATCCAACGATATAAAGAAACAAATCCATGTGAAAAGAATAAATTCTAAACAAAAAAATGGTTTTGAAAAGCAGTGCTTTGTATCTGCTTATGAACCCAGCAAACATAAATTCCAAATTGCTAAACAAATTCTTATTAACCCTCTAATGCTTAACCATGTCAAGGGCTCTCATTGCAAAAATTCCAATAAATGAAAATATAACTGATTTTTAATTTAAAAACTCTTGTAACCGTTGCTAAAAAAAACGTACTTAAATATTTTAAAAAGCTTTCAAAGTTTTTGAAATGAAACATCAGTTATATTTGCATTTATTGGCATTTTTGCGATGAGTGCCTTGAGGCATGCTTAAGCATTAGAGGGTTATAGAAATGGCCAAATCAGTAGAAAATCATTGCGAAAGATTGGACATGGCTTCGATTTCATATCATTCTAGACTTTAAAACAAATATTTATGTGTGCTGGGCTTAAGCACTCGTTCTAGTATGAGTGAGTTGTTAGATAAATATGTGTAATTGTAAGTGCACTACCCAGCAGTTCTAGGAGACAGTCCCGAACTAGTGATTTTACCCATCATTTAGGGTGGGAACTAGTAACTTCAATAGCTACGTGAGTAGTTATTTTAACACGTGCATGTCCTAAGCAGGCGGTCAATTGACCCTTTATGACTACAATGAGACTGGTCCAAAATAGTCAACGCATTGGATTCACATACTGGTTAAATATCGTCAGTTACCTTACTAGCTACCTAACTAGTAACTTGATCAGCTACATAACTATTTATTTTAACATGTACGGCAGCTAATTGACCTCAAATAGTCTGCTAAAAAGACATATCATAGCCAGTCCAATAAACGATAGCTTGTATACAAACCCTTCTTCGACAACTCTCTAATGGATTGCTTCTGGTGAGTAAAATAACTACTTTCTAATGTGAAGTACACAATAAACGTTAAAAGTGACTGCACCATAGGTTACTAAGACACAATAAAGTGACTATTGACTTCATGCTCTGTTACATGGGATATCAGTATACTTACGAAAAAATAAAAATAAACTGTATAAGAATTATATCAACACAATTTGTATAAAACCAGTATGAACGAATTACTCACAAAACGTTTAAAGTGACTACACTCCAGATTACTTATAGACACTTAAGTGACAATTTCTTTCACACTGGATTACCTGTGATGCATAAAGTAACCAATTGTCTTCTCTCTGCACTACAAAGAGCACATACGGGTCAAATGACCCAAAATATATAAATTGGAGTCAGCCAAGTGACAATTACTGGATACATTGACTACTTGCTTAACTGCTGGGTTGTGTTTGCTATTTTGTTCATTTGTATGAGTGTTTTGCAGTTTTTTGTTTGCTTTTTAAACTAGTTCAGTGTTCAGTGCTTGTATTGATCGCTTTTATTATTAAGTTTTTGTTGCTGTTGATTTGTCTTTCATTGTGCCAGTAGAAATTAGTAGTTTTTATTTGATTTGTTTTATGCAGTTTTTATTTCACGAATTCGCTGACTATTTTTGCAGAGTAAGGACTGAGATCGAAAAATTCTTAACATACATAAATGTTAATAAAAATGAAACCAATAAACTTACAGTTTTGATTTTTTTTTTATTTGATTGAAATTATTGTTCCAATTTACAAAAAAAATATTATTTTTATAGTTCTAATCACTAGTGATGAAATTTTTAAACTTTTTCGAAAACCCTTCCAATATGGTTTTTATAGTGATTTCTGTCATTTTGTTCGAACAGGTTGTCCATCTCCGTTTAAAATCGACACCTTTTTTGTGCTCTTCAATTCCCTTTAAACAAGAGCCCAATATCTCCCCACTGGCCTTAGCTCCAGGCAGTTTGGAGAATTGCCTCTCTTGGTACAAATACCACATTATTGTCCTTTTACCACTCAAGACCTTTCATACCATAGTGACAGGATGCCAAATCAGGCCAAAAATAAGTGGACACATTAAGAAGTCTTATTAATGCAAGCATCCTTTTTTATAAACATTCCTTGATGTAAATTTCGATATTTATAGAGCCCTTTGTAACAAATGTTTGGCTTTTTTGCCGCAACTCCGCAACATACCAAGAACTTTTTGGGAAATTTTGTCTGCTTTTGGGTCATAAACTTTTCTTCAACATTCCCTCTAGCATCAGCAACCTCAAAATGTTGACCCAAAAGCTGCGAAAAATCTGCCAAAACATACGTTTCGTCATCCATCATGTAGCAGGAATATTTTTTTTTATAAAATTTGACTTCAATTTCCGTGCTCTGTTTTTGGACTCTAAATTTTTAGTAGAGTTCCTGTTAGGAACTTTTTGAGTCTTGTATGTTTTTAAACCTTTATTAGCTTTAATTTTTCGTACCAAATAGTCCGAGCACTGAGCAAACCGGGCTGCTTTCATACCGGATGTGTTGGGAGCTCTTTTGAAATGCTTTCTATTTTTTTGGCTTTAGAAACATCATGTGGACCATTTCTTCTACCTGAACCAGGTTTTATATAAACGGACAAATTCTCTCGGTACTGTTTAATAACATTGGACAAAGTTTGATAGCAGACCTTTGATTGTTTGGCCAACTTTTTGTAGGACCAAGTTGGGTTTTGTTGAAAATATTTAGTAATTTTATTATGCACTTTTTTCTGGTCACTCATTTTAATCACATTAGCAACAAATGAACATAATTGACATTAAACATAATAACTGACATGCTGTACAAAGTTAATTTTATAAAAAAAAAGAAGTCAAATTATACTTGGGTTAAAAGTTTTAATGAAAAACGTGTGTTAAGAATTTTACGATCTAAGTCCTTAAGCTCAACCTGTGATCACTTCTAGTTTTTGGAAAAATAATTGTTTTATATAAAAAGTCGATTAGAAATTAAATGGTATATAACTCTGTAAATACAGCATTTTTTTAAGAAAATAAACTCCTCCTGTGATCACTTGTAGTTTTATAGAAAGTCAATCCAAATTTTAAGTGTCTATAACTCTGTAAAATCACACTGTAATCGCTTAAACTTTTAATCCAAAAATTGAGTTTTCCAAATCAATTGCTTATTGTCTGTGGTTTATTTTAGTTTAATTTGCTTTATTTTATTCTGCTTCATATTTGTGTTTGTGAAACCTCAAGAGATTTTTCAGTAGTTTCTCATTAGTTTAGTTTATTTTGTACTCGTGCCTGAGTTTTTGAGTTTATATTTGTTGATTTTAATTAAACTAGACACTCTCTTATAAATATAAGCTCTTGTTTCTTTATTTACCCTTAGACTCCCTGTTGCAGCTCTTTGATAAACAACAACAACATGGAATCTAGTTAAAATAATAAATACTTATAACAAGAGAGCTATAGAAAATACAGCAAATATATGAGAGTAACTAAGTAGAGGAAAACAGCAAGGCAAAATTAAGTGATGTTGTTGTTGTTTTTGCTGTTATATTTTTACTTTCGCCTCGAGACTTTATATTTATGTTATTCTCATGTTTTTGTAATTCCTGTTGCTGTTGTTGTTTCCTCTTTTCTTTAGTTCACAAAATAATTTAAAATATTTAGCTTTTGAGTGGAACAAAATCATAGAAGTTTTATAGGTAAATAAGGCATTTGCTTTTAACAATATTCCTAGAACAATTTAAAGTAAACTCCATTTGTACACTACTTTTATACAGAGAGTTTTGTAAACACTTGACTTAAACAAAGACTAGACTAATGAATCATGATAGAGTCTAAAGTCTACATAGTTTGGGGCAATTTAATGAAAATATTTAAATAAATAATAGAACATGGAATTTGTTTAAGTGGAAATGGTTGAGAGTTATAGTGTTAAGAAATTTTATAAAATTAAAAAATACTCTAAAATGTTTAGAGTCTTTTTAAATTTAGAACATTTCAAAAATTCCCTTTGGGCCCATTATTACAACTTGCCTTTATGTTCGTAATAGTAAACGGTAACTTTAAATCTACCTTTTGTATTACTTAAAGTTATCTTTTACTATTATGAAGTCTGACAAAACTTATAAAAATATTTTCAAGGTGCACCATGACGTATGATTACACTATGCTAGTTGAAAAAACTGTCAAGCGGGGCACCCGGTGGGTTAAACTAATTCGACCACGCTGAATTCAGTGGTGCTAACCGTTTTTTTAGGTTAGCTCGTATTTTCGAGATATACCGTTATTTCGAAAATGGAGGAGGTTGCACAACATATATTCGCGTAACTCAAAAACGGTTTAGTTTATTGAATAAACTGAAAAAACCGAAAATCCGCAATAAAATTACCTTTAAGTAAGACTTAACATTTTTTTAATCTGCACAGTCGTTTTAGAAATATAATTTTTTTTAGCAAAAAAAAATATATTTTTTTAGAAAAATTTCGAAATTTTTGTTTTTTAAAACGGCATAAAAAATTGGAAAATGCAGCTACGCTCTTAATTTTTTCCATTCACATAGAAAGCAAAGTTCCAAACAAAACAAGCTCTAAATGATTAAAATCTGTCCACAATTTTTGATTTTATTCATTTGAATAATTTTTTATTTTATTTTTTGCCACTATACCAGTGTTCGAGTCTGGCTGTTACTTGGTGAAACCCCTCGCCATGTACATCAGATTCGGCTGGTGATTGTTAATTATATATATATTTTATTATATATGTATTTTATTGTGCGGACAAATCGGTCTTGTAAAAAACTTACGTAACGTATTCTGTTTTTATACCTAGAACACGTAGAATCATAGAGGCCATATTTTGTCATGCAGAAAAATTTAATGAACAATCACCAGCCGAGTCTGATGAACATGGCGAGAGGTTTCACCAAGTAACAGTCAGACTCGAACACTGGTATAGTGGCAAAAACTTGATTCGCTTTTAGGGGATATTTGCTGGAATCTGCAGGAGGAAGAAGAATAAATTTCTAAATAAAAATTTAAACTTTAATTAACAACAAGTATAGTTTTCTTTTTTATCTATATACATTAGAGTGAAAAAAATTTGAGTTCGATTTTTGAAGAGTGCCGGGTGGAATATTGTGACACTTGGTCTAAAAGATAAGTACTGAAAATTTGAGCTAAATCGGACAACGATTTCGGGACGGGCATCGAGGTCAAAGGTCAGATATATGCAAAATTTTACTATTTATATGAAATAAATTTGTAAAACTCCTTAACTTTCTTCATTATGTTACATAAATATGTAGATTTATTTATATTAGTGAAAATTACAGTCAAAAAAATATTTTTCAGATTAAACCTATATCTCCATTGGGTCAAATTCTACAAAGACAAAAACTCATACGAATATAAATACGGATATATTTTAAGTAAAAATTAGCTTTTATTTTAATATTTCTTAAAATATGTTAATATTGTTCATACATTTCTTGTTCAAGTGGCCTGATACACGTTAATGGTCTGGGGAATTTTTAATAACTTTAAAATTTTTTAACCAATTTTTATCTTTTATATCTCATCAGAACGACAATTACGTACACATTTCGATTTTTTTGCATTCGATTGCAAAAATAATTATTTAGTAGCAAAATTTTTACAAAAACTGAAAAATTTGCTTTTTTTCGAATTTTAACGATAATACAGTTTGTGGGTCAATTTGACCTAAAGGAGATATAGGTTTAATCTGAAAAATATTTGTTTGACTGTAATTTTCATTAATATAAATAAGTCTACATATTTATGTAACATAATGAAGAAAGTTAAGGAGTTTTACAAATTTATTTCATATAAATAGTAAAATTTTGCATATATCTGACCTTTGACCTCGATTGGCGTCCCGAAATCGTTGTCCGATTTGGCTCAAATTTTCAGTATTTATCTTTTAGACCTAGTGTCACAATATTCCACTCGGCACTTCTTGAAATCTAAAAAAAAAATCGGCTGTCACCCTAATATACATTTTAAATAGGTTTTTGCAAATTTTTCTCCTTCACTTCAAATAATAAAACATTCTGTACATACATATATATTATAATTCATAGTTTATTATTATGTGTGGTTATTATAAAAACTAAAATTTTTCATCTTTAGAGAATAAAATCAAAAGTTGTTTACAGATTTTAATCATTTAGGGCTTGTTATGTTTGGAACTTTGCTTTCTATGTGAACGGAAAAAATTAAGAGCGTAGCTGCATTTTTTATACCGTTTTAAAAAACAAAAATTTCGAAATTTTTCTAAAAAAATATTTTTTTTTTGCTAAAAAAAATTATATTTCTAAAACGACTGCGCAGATTAAAAAAATGTTAAGTCTTACTTAAAGGTAATTTTATTGCGGATTTTCGGTTTTTTCAGTTTATTCAATAAACTAAACCGTTTTTGAGTTACGCGAATATATGTTGTGCAACCTCCTCCATTTTCGAAATAACGGTATATCTCGAAAATACGAGCTAACCTAAAAAAACGGTTAGCACCACTGAATTCAGCGTGGTCGAATTAGTTTAACCCGCTGGGTGCCCCTCTTGACAGAAAAAAAAGTGTCAATTTCATGCACAGTGTTATTATTAATTTTATTTGTAAATAACTTCTAATGTTTTCCATTCACTCGGTTACTATTTTCCGTTTTTATACCCTTCACCATGAGCGGCAAGGGTATATATAAGTTTGTCATTTCGTTTGTAATTTCTACATTTTTCATTTGCGAAATAGAAACGAGAGCTTATATTTTCTAATTTTGTAACTATATTAGTCAAGTTAAGTTTTGTTAAAAATAATTTATATGCAGTTTTGTTTATCAGACATACAACAATGTCTGATAAACAAACAATTATATTTTAATACATTATATGACTAACAATATTAAGAGTCAATATTTTTACTGGAAAAAATAATAGAAACGCGTAAAAGAATACAATTTTTATATTTTTTGTTAAAAAATTATTTTATTTAATATTTTGTTGCTCTACCTTTGTTTTCATAACGTCATTGCATCTGCAACTCATTGAATCTACACATTTTTTTGCAAACGTCCTTCTCAAAGAAAAACCACTCTTCTCGAATTTCTTCCCACAATTCGTCCTTATTTTTCGGACTGAAACCCTCCAGTTTCATCTTGAGCACTCCCCAAAGGTGTTCTATTGGGTTAAGGTCCGTGACTGCGAAGGCCATTCCATAAGAGGTACTTTGTTGACAGCAAACCAGTCCTTTGCCAATTTTAAGGAGTGCTTCGTATCATTGTCCTGCTGAAACTCCCATCTCAAGGCCATCTCTTCCTCAGCAAATGGAAGCATTATGCTTTTCAATATATTTACGTAGTCCAGGACGCATATTTTGTTCTTTATCCAATATATTGGAACGACACCAGAAGAAGAGAAACACCCCAAATCTTTATGGATCCACCGCCATGTTTTACAGTCTTCTTGGTGTATTTTGGATCATATGCCTTATTGTCTGGGCGCCTAACATAATTTTTCCCATCATATCCAAACAAATTTATGTTTGTTTCGTGTGACCACAACCCAAGAAGGCCGTAAAACACGACGGTGGATCCATTATGATATGGGGGTGTTTCTCTTCTTAATTTGGACCAATGGGTCAAAATCGGGAAAATTATTTTTTAACCCGAATATTTTTTTTAAAACAAATTTTTTTTTTTTTATAATTCTTTTTTCTCTAATAAATTTTTAAAAAATTTAAAAAAAAATTTGGAAAAAAATTAAAAAAAAACAATTTCGAAAAAAAAAAATTAAAACTATTTTGAAATTTTTTTTTTTTTTAAATTTTGAAAAAAAAAAAAATTTTTTTTAAATTTTGTTTATCAAAAAAGTATTTAAAATGTTTATTTTAAAGTATAATTTGGTGAAGGGTATATAAGATTCGGCTAAGCCGAATATTGCTCTCTTACTTTTTTATTACTAAAAATTATATAATATTTATTAGTGGATCTAACTGTGCCTCGAAAACTTCTTAAGTCTCTTTAATATCTCACAATTTTCATCGAATCAAAAAGAAAAAAACATACAATTTGAAACTGTAAATACTAGTACTCCATCATCAATCATTAAAAGACTTTACATGACTTTCATTGACTAAATTGTTGAATGGCGCAAAAAAAGAAAATTCTTCATATATTAGCGCGAATAAGCAAAATTTTTACAAATTAATACACTTACAATATCCCAGCAAACAGGGAAATTTGAGCTGAAATTGAGAATGATTTGAAATCAATACCTTTCTCAAAAGTAAACTTGTAATAACAGTATTTGAAAATAATAGCTTTTAAAACAATTAAGTTATTCTTTTTCTTTTATTCTTAAAACTATGATAATAAGTTTGAAATTACATTTGATAACAAATGAATAAAATCTTAATTTTTCAAACGTTTGAGATTGTGTTGGCTGGTATATCATAAACCTTGTTATCTTCCCTTGATAACTTTAATATACACAGACTGATGACTGTGGAGTATCTAACCAGCATCACTAGACTGTATTACTCAATAGTGAGAAATACATTGCACTGCATGTCACCAAAAGTAATTGAACATGTTTCATATACATTTGAAAAATATGAAATTTTGTATTCATCATTTTTATGTATGGGTTAACATTAGGGTAGTCCTCAGAAAAAGTGGGATATATTATACAGTTCACCTATAATTTATTTAAATTTATAACAAAATTAAACAAAACTAAAATTTTGAAATTGTACGGAATATCTTCTGTAATATATTTTACATTGTACATTAGAGTGGGTCGATTTATAAGGACAACATTTTTTGATATTGTGCCATCGATTTTTCCGATAGCTATTGACATGAGGAAAAAATTTCCACTACGACATATCAGCAAAAGTAAAAAAATTGATTTTAGTGCCTTTATCTAATCAAATTTACAATGTCGCGTTCTGGTGCCTAAATCATAGTTTGTTAACAGGACTCTGCGTATGTTCTAATCATGTGGCTGATAATTTTAATTCAAAGCAAAAGTTAGTGGATTTAACTAAAAAGAGTTATTACATCACACTGAAAATATTATATTGATTATGAAAATATGTCGCGTTTGCTATCGTAAGTGTATCTTGTATTATATAATCAGTCAAGTCTATTAGAAGCTTTGTTTCTAAAATGACTAAATAAATATTATTTTAGCAGGCCTATTTAGATGGGTGTAGAAAGAAGTAGGGAAGCAACAATGCTGTACATGGCAAACATTAAAATAAATATAAGGCACAACATGCATTAGCAGATGACTTAACTAAACAGTTAAAGTTTCTCAAGCAAAAATACATGTCGAACCAATAAATAATAAATCTATATACATAAAAATGAAATGGTCCATGTATGTAATGGCATCACGTAAGAACGGCTGGAGCGATTTGACTGATTTTGTAATGAAAAAAAATTCTAAAATTCGGAAATTTTAATTTTTTATATATTGCCTCCTCCAAGACAAATTTTTTGAAGAAACTTGTAGAACTAACATTAGCAAATAGCTACTGAGCGAACCCCGGCTCAACTAGTTAGTAAAAAATTCTAAGCTTTTGTTAAAATTACTTGAACTAATCACGATTACAAACGTGACGGCGCATGATAAATTATACTAAATATTGTAATACAAAATAAATAGGAATATTTCAATACGACAACTTTCCGCAGAAAGCTACATTATGCAATTTTGAGTTGAAAAAAATTAATTTTAAAAACTTTGTTCCAATTCGCAGATTTTTGGATGTTTGCGAGTTTTAATTTTTGTCACGTTTATGAACCCATATATATATATAACATGAAAACAACCTAATCATAGTGCTAATACCAAAAATTGGATATAAGAAAAAACATAGTTAAAGTGTTTTTTATTATTTTCACTTCAAAGGCATACGAATGTCGCGTTCTTGATATTGGAAATGCTTATAATTGATTTAATGGTTGTTTAAATATAAGTACAGATTTAAATTACCTGTCAGAAATAAAGAAATAACGTTAAAAAGGTTAAAAAGGTAAAATTAAATAAAAAATGCTATAGAGATTAATGTTTAAATCATACTAAAATATGTAAAAAAAAACTAATATAAATATTTTAATTTGGCAACTATTAACAACTTTTACTTTAGTTTAACAAATTAGCTTTAGAAAATTATGTTTAAATTTTCGTATTTTTTCTAGAAATAAGTTTCATTAGTTGTCGCGTTTTTGATGCTATATATTGCAGTACAAAATCTACCTTTTGCTCTAAATTTACAGTTACTAAAAGGCTATCGCAATGATAATAAGAAAAAACATTTTAAGATTTCTTTATTCGTTATACTTTAAAGGCGTACGAATGTCGCGTTCTTGATAATGGAAATGTTGTTATTTCATATTATAACATGGCGAGCAATAATTAAACCAGAATGTAAGTAAATGTTTAGACGCATTAGACTTATAAACAGCTTTAAATAAAAATCTAACGGATTTTCGGAAATTTTTAGATCTATGATTTATTTCACAAATTTTCCAAAACATTTTATTGAAAATCAGCCAAATAGACCTTTAATTGGCTGAGATATATGTTAATGAATACGATTGCTTCTCTTTTCCATTATTGTTCACCAAAAGTTCTATAAAAAAAACTTGTTGAAAACAAAACATAGAGAACATAGAGACAAAATAAATGATTACAAGTTATTGAATCATATTTTTACCTCTATAATCATTCTTATGATTGTCGAAAACATATTATGAGTATGTTTACGTAAATCATGAATGATCATGAATTGTCATACGTTTAATAACTTGAATAGCTTGTAATAATGTTCATCAAAGTATGTAATCATATCACTAGCCTGTTTTTCTGGGTGTGATTGGCTTGAAATGGTAATCTGAAATATAAGGACTGATTTATTAACCTCCTTATGAGTAAATTTTAACCTCAGTCTACATCAGAATATTTTATTTCATTATTTAGTAATGAATGTTTTTGCTGATTAATTTATATTTCGTTATAAATTTCCCTGTTATACCCGGAAAATATTCTGATTTAGTCCCCGATTTTTTTCCTTTATACAAACCCGACAAAATTCCTTATTTTAAATTATTATATCCATTTAAGAGACACACACTTATATATTGTGATAAAAACTCTCACACATTGACAACAACTACTTGTTTAACTTTTTGCTTTGTAGTTGTTGCTGTAACTGAATTGAATTTGATGATGATGATGAACTGTCGCCATTTTTTTTCTCGCCCTGAAGTATGCATTTGTTTGTATGCGAGTGTATTTTTGAGTGTTGTTTACTGCTAGTTGTTGTGTGTGTATGTGTGTGTGTATGTGTTTGTGTAAATAAACATAAATTGCATATGGCTGCTGTAAAATGATAACATTTTATCTAGTTTCTTTTATAGTGTTTTTGTTACTTATATTTCTTACTCTATTCAGCTTAAAACTAAATTAAATATAAAATGTATTGAAATTCCTAAGAAAAAAACTAAATTTATTGATGTCTATTTATAATTCTTTTCTCTCTGATGTTTTTAGAGGAAATTGTAGTTTTTACATTTTAAATATGTTGTTTATTTGCTGGAATTAGACAATGTTTTATTATTAAATTGTGTTTGAAATTCACTTGTTTTGTTTCTCTAATAATTCATAGTAAGCTTTATACTTGTCTTGCTGTTTCCTTATAAATTTCTTTAATAAATTAACAACCATTAACAGTAGGAATTATGCTAACGTTTTAGTAGTTTACGTGGAAATCATTAAAATCATCTGTTACTTAAGGGGGAGACAAGACTATAATATTTCGTTTAGGGTTGCCAATATAAGTTTGACATATTTGGTACGATACATTCTAAAATATCAACAGTAGCTTGTTATAATACTCTTAGCCATGAGTAGTGTTTTTTCCAGGAACTGATGGAGGTTGAATTAAATAAAGACTAGATAAATTATTGAAAGTTTTTGTACATTGTTGCCTGTTTAAATAAGTTATTTATAACTTTTTGGAGATTTTTGGTGAAGGATATTTAAGAATCAGTGCAACTCTGTTGCTTGTTTTATATTTAACTTAATCATTGTAAACTCAAAAGGGGATGTTCTGTTTCTTTCATTTTAGCAATTGTATCCTCTTGCTATTCCCTAAATTGACCTTTTCATTTAACAAATGCTTAATATAGTGCTAAACCCTAAATATAAACTTGAACTCGGATTCAAACGACTACACTGCACACACAGATGTTTAATATGATACTTAAAGAGTGATGACTATCACTGCCACTACGAGAAAAGCAACAGAACAAAAACAACAACAGCTACTTCCTACACAACAGTGACTATTCACTCAATAACAACTTTATTAAATCAATAAACTAGCACTCATACACATACCTATATACTTTCAGTAGGGAGGTCCTCAAAAACATATATTGTACCTATTAACAACTAAAAATAAAAGAACTTGGATGGATTAAATCCTTTTCATCCATGAAGTAAAGCGTAATTTTAGCTGGAAACATAGGGTTCATCCTAGTATACATACAATATTATATGTATATATATGGGCATTTCCATGGTCAAGAACGCGACAGTTGGTTTCAGGCTTTAACCTATTATACATACATATATACCAAATTCTATATACAAATGGCTATTTCCACGGTCAAGAACGTGACATTGGCACACCTTTGATATGAAAAATATAAATAATTCTTAACACATTTTTTTAGTTTCCATTTTTCGTAGCGTTATGTTTAAAGCAAAAGGTAGATTTTTTTGTTTGGTTGTTTCCAATATATTAGCAATAAACATGAGTTCAAAAACGCGACAAAAAATTGAACTCGGTTGCGACTGGATCTAGAAAAATTCAAAAAATTTAGGAATTGGAACTCATGTTTTAAAGCAATTTTTTAAACCTACATTAGAATAATAAGCTTTATTATTCTGTTGCTAGTTGTCATGATGAAATATTTGCAACCTTTAATAAGATTTAGCTGACATTTATAACGTGACATATGCTTCCTCCTGTTGGATCTTTCTATGGAAAGATATGTATGATATGTATATGTATGTATCCGTGTCTGTGTATATAAGAGAGTATTTAACTCCAACCACTCTATTGTCACCATCATCAACAATTTTTATCATTATTATCACAAGTTGTCTTTATATTATCATTGCTGTTGTTCTTGTTCTTGTTGTTCCTCTTCCTATTGCTGTTAGTATTGTTGGGTGTTGGTATTGAAGATGTAGTTGTTGTTGTTGTAGCCGGGTCATTAAGTGGATTAAGTACAACCATCAATAGCATATGTTGCCATTGTTTACACACTTTATATCGCTCTATATCTTTGTTTATGTGTCTCACAATCTTTTTTTTTGTTATTTTTTTAAGGAATGTTTTTCGCAAAAACTCATATTGTCTGATATAAAGCAAACTCTAAAAGATATGTATAAACGCCATTTTAGTGGGTGATAATTCACGAGTGTTATCATTGAGTGATAGCTCAATTTTCAAGATTGAATTAAAATTTCCAAAGAAAATTCCACCGGGACTGAAGATTAAAATGTTAAAAAATTTGAAATTTTTATTTTACTTAAAAACTGAAATATATATTTTTTCTTGCTCTTTAATAACAATTCCTTTTTAGTATTTGTTGTTCTATCATGATCTCTTATGAAATCTTTCAAACAACAACAAATTAATATAAACAAATGAAAATAAGTTTTCATTTGCTTCTGTTTATGTTTTAAAGTAATGTCGCGTTCTTATACCCAAATCTCTTTAGTATTTGTTATTCAAAGATTTCTATCATGATTGCACTCTCTTTTGAAATTTTTCAATCAACAACAAATTAATACAAACACATGAAAATAAGTTTTCATTTGCTTCTGTTCATGTTATAATGTAATGTCGCGTTCTTATACCCAAATCATCGTTTATTGTCAGTACTACGAGATCGTTCTTATCAAGTGGCTGCAAATTTGAACACAAATCAATGAAACAAAAGGTTACTGTATATAAAAATCACTCTCTACTACTTATTTATTATGTTTATCAAAGGGTGTCTCGTTCGCTATCGTAAGTGTATATCATTTCGAAAACAAATGTTTTTATTATTTTAACTGGCATATTAAGATGGGAAAAATGTGTGCCGCAAGAAGTATAGAAACAACAATACGGTGCTTAGGAAAACTTAACACATATCTACTAAAATATAATGAATATTGCAACAAAGCAGCTTAAGAGAATCCCTGAAGAGTTACCGAAAATGGCAAAGAAAAATATCAAGCTGTTAAAAGAAACTAAGAAAAAAATGTCGTATGAGAAGCTATTTACATTGGTGATTTCTTTGAAAATGACTTCGTAACCCTTTCAATGTTTACACACATCAATTTGTGCCTTGTACCTTTTAATATTATTACTTATTTGACAACTATTAGCAACTCAAAAGCAATACATGAAAAATCTCCTACAAGCGCAAGCCATGCCACATTGTGCAACTTTTCCTACTCCTTTTGCTTCTCTATACTTCTAGCCAACAAACAACAAATTTTTTGAGATCTATCGCTCTAAGTTAGAAAAGGTTTCACAAGCAAACATTAGAAAAGCCGGAAAATAGGAAGCAAAGGTATTATCGGTGAGCTTAGTTAAAGAGTTGAACTTATTGAGGAACTATATGAAAATAATGTCGAACAATAAATAATAAATAGAAAGCTTTTGTTGAAGTTACTTGAACTGATGATTATTACAAAAGTGACGGGAAAATATGTCGCGTGCTAAATTATACTAAAGATTGTTTAAACAACAAATGCAACTATTTCAATATGATAACTAGCAACACAAAGCCACATAATTCGTTTCTTTGATTTTTGCATGTTTCTTCAGGCAGTCGAAAATAAGTTCTATATTTTGTGCCATTCTGTATCTTTATTTTATTGCTAATATATTGAAAGAAACAAATCAATAAAACCTAGCTTTTGATTGAAGTTTATATTTTATTTTTCATATTGGAAAATGAAATCAAGAAAGAAAGAAATTTAAGATTTATTTATTTTTATACCCTTGACCATGAGTGGCAAGGGTATTTATAAGTTTGTCATTCCGCTTTTAATTTCTACATTTTTCATTTGCCACCCCACAAAGTATATATATTCTGGATCGTTATAGAAAGCGAAGTCGATATAGCCATGTCCGTCTGAACGTCAGTCTGTCTGTCCGTCAGTCTGTCTGTCCGTCAGTCTGTCTGTCCGTCTGTACGTTGGAATCAACTCATACATCAATATACCCGGTTCGGTTTCAATTTAAAATCGATAAAATCGGCCCACAAATGGCTGAGATATAAGGATCTATATTTGGATTACTAAGTCATTAATATAGACAATATGGATATCTAATGATAGATATTTCAAAGTCCATTGCAACGATTTACATAAGGCTACAGTAATTTCGACCTAAAATGGGTCAAAATCGGGGAAAATATGTTTTAACCTGAATTTTTTTTTTACCAAAAAAAATTTTTTGTCATAAATTTTTGTTCACTAGTAAATTTAAAAAAAAAGTATAAAAAATTTAAAAAAGCTATTTCGAAAAAAAATTTTTTTTTTTGAAAACAAATTTAAAAAAATTTTAAATTTTGAAAAACAATTTTGAATTTTTTTTTTTTTAAATTTAAAAAAAAAAAAATTTTTTTACCTAAAAATATTTAAAATTTTTATTTTAAAGTATAATTTGGTGAAGGGTATATAAGACAGCCGAATATAGCTCTCTTACTTGTTTTAACATAAAATGTTTTACATTTTTATTTTAAAGATTAATTTGGTGAAGGAATATAGCTCTTTTAATTGTTTTACTTCAAAGGCTTTCGAATGTCGCGTTCTTGATTATGGGAATGCTTTTATTTATATTTTTGAATAATTTGTTGTATCTCAGTTAAATCTTCAGTAGTTTAAATTACTCTCAACTAAATAGTGAACCATTGTCGCGTTCTTGATTGTTTGAATATATATGTTTCAATAATTTGTGGTAACTCAGTTAAATCTTTAGTAGTTTATCCCTTAAATGCATATTGTTGCCAATTGTCTACATTCCAGTTCCACATTATTTTAGATGAACATAAGCTTGATACTAATTCAGATTCTCCTTCAGCTAAATCAAATGGAGTACGATAAGTTTCAGCTAAATAAATTCCAAATCAAACTAAAGCTATAGGGAATATAATGAATGATAATCAAATAAATATTTGATACTTTTTAGAAAAATAAAAGTAAAAATCATGCATTTAAGGGTTATATTATTTTCTACAAAAGTGTGAACAATTTTTCCTATTTTATTTTTCCTTTTATTATTATTATTAAAAAAAAATATTTTAATTTTTTGGACAAATTTCCATGAATGTTATATTTAAAAAAAAAATACATTGTGCTGCTAAAACTAGAAACAATAAAGCAACATTTCTTTTTAAGATTTCTCTATTTTTGTTCACTTCAAATACTTACAAATGTCACGTTCTTGATAGTGAAAATTTCCATATTCATATTTTTAAAAACTTTTACTTTTTTTAATAGTTTAAGGGCCATTATTACAACTTGCATTTATGTTCGTAATAGTAAAATTAAATTTAAAGCAACCTTTTCTAATAACTTAAAGTTAGCTTTTACTATTATGAACTTAAAGGCAACTTGTACTAATGGCCCTTAAACTATTAAAAAAGTAAAAGTATTTAAAAATATGAATATGGACATTTTCACTATCAAGAACGTGACATTTGTACGTATTTGAAGTGAAGAAAAATAGAGAAATCTTAAAAAGTTTAATTTTTAAAAGTTTAAATTACCCTCTACTAAATTGTAGTTAAAAGTAAAAAATAACGTTAACTTAAAAATGTCTTTAGATAATTTTCTGTAGTTTGTTATTTCTCGTAGTTTGCTACTAAAATAATACAAATTCAAATATATTATCACGCTCCTTTTCTTATTTAACACTTGTCTCTGCCTGTTTTGCTATAAATTCTTAAACAATTAATAGCAAAGAAGACTGAACGACTAATGAAACTTGTCGTCATAATGAAACAATTTCATTTGTCTTCATTTTGTGCAATTTTCGTTATCAATACAAAATCATGTTCTTCGAACTTTTCATTTCCTGTTGTGTCATATTGTTTGTTATTGTGCGTTTATTTTTGGAAAATAATTTAAAATGTCTGTCTCCTACACATAAGCACAGACATAAAGGACAGATAGCCAGCTAGGGTGATGTACAAATAAGTTTTCTCATTTTAAGCTTTAATATAAAAAATTGAGTTTAACTAATATTTGTTGAAAATTTGTTATTTTTACTACTCGCAGAGCGTGTTTACACTTGCACATTATAATGATGAGGTTTATACTAGTTGAAAGAAGTATGAGAGATGTGAGTAAAACACTTTAGTTTGTGTAACTAGTTACAAGACTGGCGAAACTAGTTAGTTTTTATCCTTTATTCTAAGTTAACAAAGACTCCGTTTTTTCACCAGTCCTAACAGTTTAATTTCCCCCTCATTACTTAATTTGGGGACTGTAAAGTACTAGGAAAAATACTACATTGATGCAAAAATAACCAGCGGCAAATATCAAAGTATTTTGTGTATTTTACAGTGTGTTCAGCTTTATTTTTGAAACTGTTATTAAGCCAGTAGAATATACTTATATTGCTTGATATCGTGCTATTGACATCAACAAATGAGTTTAAATAAATAACTTGCAGCTCAATGAATTGAAAATTTATTTCTTTATTAAAAAAAAAAAGAAACGAGCAAAGAAACAGAAACTCTTCTCTATAGATATTTGCCATACTACTCTATTAAAAATATACCATTGGCATTTTTTTGCCACATTTTGCTCTTGTTGCAACCAATTTCTGTGTAGATTTTCCCCCTGATTGCCAGAATTTATTTTAAAAATATCAATAAATGTATCATCTTCATTTTGTAAATTTTTTTTGTGGGGGAGCGTTAAAAATTTCTCGAAAATAATACTAACAGTGCAAGTATGTAGCTGTTATTATTATTTTGCCAACTTAAATATGTTTGTAAATGGAGTTTTCATTTTTCTTTTCTCATTCTCGTTCTCTTCCTTTACCTTTTTGTTTCATTTCATTACACTTCTTTGCTGTTGTTGTATACAGTGTGTTGTGTTTGTTCATTTATATTTTTGTGAAAAATTTAAACATCCGTTTTCATTTAAAATTTAATTTATTATTATTCATTTTTATTTATTACCTGTTGTAGTTGTTGTGGTCTGTTGGCTGGCTGTTGTAAAGTTATGCTGTTATTGTTTTTGCTCTGTAAATAGTAGTGAAATGGAAAGTATTTGATTTCGTTAAGTTTGGACACAGTAGTTTGAATCGAATGCAGAAAAACCTATTTCAATCCTTTTACCACAACAAATTACACTCGTAACAACATTGATACACATTCATAAAAACATTCAGTTCATGAACTGCTGCTTTTTTTAACATTGTAAAAATACCCCACTAATTAAATTTGGAAAAACTTATACATTTAAAAAAACAGAGAGTCGGACTACTTGCTATACTTGCATTTTATTGTTGCAAGATTTAGGTTTTAGACAATTACGTCTCGTCTTTATGTTATCCTATGCAGGCTGTAATAATTGTTTCAATTTTTTTTTTCAAAAACCAACTTGTTTTAGTTTCGGTGTAAATTCACTATAAAATACTGTATTTTATTAAAGTCGATTAGAAATTGTGAAAGTAATTCAACTTTTTCTTAAGTTTATCATATAGTTAACATATTCCTGGTATAAATATTATATTTTTCATAGCATAGCTTTAGGCTGTGAAATTATCAATATATGGAAATATAAAATTGTCGTTATTATAAAGACGCATAAGTTCTACAAATTTTCAATATATCTTAAAATGTTATATCTTGTTGTATTCAGAACTAATATTTCTGTAAAATATGTTATAAACATGTGTATACTTTAATATAAAGATTATTGAAGAAAACCAGTCAAAGTCGAATAAACCCATAAAAAGTAAGAACATTTAAACATTGTTAAAAAAATTACTTTTAATAACTAATGAAGACTGTTTATATTTTAGTTTTACTCTAAATATATTTTCAATTTCATTTATTACTGTACTTAAATATTAAAATTTTAAAAAATTGAACACTAATAAGTCTTTTGTGTTTCCATTCCACTGTGCTGTAATTTTATGGTTTCTTAATTAATATTAAGGATTATGGTTACTTTCATTTCTTTCAAAACATCTTTTGTTTCTCGACTTCTTTCGGCCATGGCTTTTAATACACACCTTCAGGTGTTTATTTTTGTCTTAAAGTTTCTGTTTGCATAGACCAGACCCATGTAATTCATGCACATACTTATATGTATATCCTTTTTATTAAAAATATTCATAAATACAATTATGGCTAAAAGGTTACCAGGAAAGTATCAGCTGTTGCTTCTGCTACGAACGTCAGGCAAGAAAGCAAATATTTGGTTTATTATTTCTATTAAAGTTGAAACCTGAAGTTTTTCACCTGCTGCAGTAGCAACAGTAGTCTTAGCCATGACAACAATAACAATGTAAATAATAAGATAATAAAATTAAGTAATAAGCAGAATAAAGTTGTTTTATTTTATTTTACTTTCATTCTTGCAGTTAAAAGACACTGTGCTACAGCTTAATAGTAAAGGGACATTGCAGTATAGTGATGGTCTGATTTCATTGAAACTTGGAACTTCAATACAAGAAACTTATATTCTGAATGTCCAAATCCTACTTTATGAAGGCTCCAAGTTTAAAAGAAAAGTTTCTAAATTTATAAAATATTTTAAAACAAAATTTAAAAACCGTTTATGAAAATATATAACTATTTTCCAATTTTTTTGTATAAAAAGAGCACAACCATAATATGATTGTATCCAACCATATAATGATTCCACTTCAAACATAATATGGTTATGTAAAGATAGCTGATAATATCATATTAAGGTTGAACCCAACTAAATTATGATACCAGCCATGAGTGGAAAGGGTATATATAAGTTTGTAATTTCTACATTTTTCATTTGCGACCCCACAAAGTAGCAGAGTCAATATAGCTGTGTCTATCTGTCCGTTTGTATGTTGAAATCAACTTTCTGTAGTTGCCGAATTACTTACATACATGATTCATAAATCAATATATCCGCTACAGACCCGGCTCGGTTGCTATTTAAAATCGAGAAAATCGGTCCACAAATGGCGGAGATATAAGGAATAAACCAGGACAATCTCGATTTTTTGACCTATTTTTGATCTATATTTGGATTACTAAGTCATTAATATAGACAATATGGTTATCTAATGATAGATATTTCAAATACCTTTGCAACGCCATAGTAAGTTGGAGCTACAATGGGTGAAAATTGAGAAAAATATTTTTTAACCCAAATTTTTTTTTCAACAAAAAAAATTTTTTTTTTTTTTAAATTTATTCAAAAATAAATAAAAAAAAATTTAGAAAAAAAATTTTTTCATTAAAAAATTATTAAATTTTTTTTGTAGCCCCGTGCACTGAATAAAACTTTATGAGTTGCTATAAAATCTTATTGTTGTTCCTTTTTTTTAAACATCGTTTGATGATTTCCAAAGTCTGTTGGATTATAAAGGTTGTGGTGCATAAATTTAAAATCAGCCAGCCAACTCAAATGGAATTTGTTAATGAACTTAATGTCTTGTAAATTGAAATTTTACCTGTTGTACGTTTCCTATTCTACATTGTGGTTTACCAGCCATCTGTGCACACCAAAGGAAATCTTGTAACATTTTTAATTAACCATATTTTTGTTGTTGTCCATCTGGCTAAGTTTAGCACCTGCTTACAGAGTTTATTCCAGCAACCATAAATAAGCTTATTCAATTAAGCTTATTTGATGACATTTGCAATTATTATTATGATTGTCACTGTCATTGTCGTCGTCCTCATCAACAATGTTATTGTCATGCTAGACATGATTATAGTCGAAAAGTAAAAAAAAAAACGACAAATGAAATAAATATTTTTCTTCTGTTGAATTTTATCTCCGATTTGTTGGTGGCATTAATGTTTTGTACATGTTATAAATTATCATGCAAAGAAAAAAATGTCAAGTAATCCCTGGGATTACACAAAATTACTTTTAATTCATTTAGTTTTGCTGAATTTATTTCAGTTTTTGCCATGATGGGATTAATTTATTAATAAAAGAAGTTTTTCCTGTTATTTGGTCATTTTTGCACATGCTTGGGTGTTAATTTAATTATGGGACGAAATAATGTGGATATTTCTCATAAAGGTGGTCACAAAATTTCAATGTTAACAAACAAATTATGTTGTCTATTGTAATATTATATTAAACAGGTAAGAGAGCTATATTCTGCTATGCCGAATCTTATATACCCTTCACCAAATTATACTTTAAAATAAACACATTAAATAATTTAAGTAAAAAAAATTAAAAAAAAAATTTCTTAAATTTTTTTATTTATTAGCGAAAAATTTAATAAAAAAAATTTTTTTTTAATTTTAAAATTTTTTTTTTAACATTTTTTTGTGAAAAAAATTTATAAAAAAATTCGGGGTAAAAAATATTTTTCCCGATTTTCACCAATTGTAGTTCCGACTTACTTTGGCCTCATATTCGCCGTTGCAAAGATCTTTGAAATATCTATTATTGGATATCGATATTGTCTATATTAATGACTTATAAATCCAGATATAGATCAAAAATCGAAGTTGTCCTGGTGTTTTCCTTATATCTCAGTCATTTGGTAGATTGTCTCGATTTTAAGTAGCAACTAAGCCGGAAGAATTCCCAATATTTTTATAATTATTGATCAAATGCTATTTATATCATTATTAACAACATCTTATGAATCATTCTATAAACAAGAAAATCATACAAAACAGAGGTCGAACATAATATGATTAACGTTAAATTTGTATTTTTTTTGTTCATGTTCCAATGTCGCGTTCTTGTACATTTAACGCCGTTTGTTATAAGTACTCGTGATCGTTTTAATAAAGTGGCTAGAAATTTGAATTTAAATCAAAATTTGGTCGCTTTAACTAAAAATGATAATGCAGATGTCGCGTTCACTATCGTAAGTGTATATTTTTTCAAAAGCATATGTTTTTTAATATTTTACAAGCATACGTAGATGGGTAAAACGTGTGCCGAAAGAAGAAGGGAAGTCACAATGAGGTACTTGGAAAAAAATTAAAGATATCCACTGAGGAACAAAGAATATAGCAATAAAGCAGTTAAAAAGACATCGTGAAGAGCTACAGGAAATGACAATCAAAATTGGCTGAAAGGAAATAGCAAAAATATATCGTAAAAGACAGATAAAATTGCGTGATGAAAAGAATAAATTATGCTTAAGAAAAGGAGAATTTTAAGCCTTGTACCTGCTGTAAAATAGTCGGAAAAGCAGAGAAGAGAATGCTGAAAATGTATTAACAGTGGACTTACTTAGTTAAAAAGTTAAAACATTATATAAAAAGTATGTTGAACCAATAAACAATAAATTTGAAGCATTTGTTGAAATAAGTTGAACAAATCCTTATCACAAACGTGACAACAAAATACGTAAAGTTATTAATGCAAATATTTTAACTATCGACAACGAGTTCTATTTTTTGTCGCGTTCTGGATCCCATGTTTATTGCTAATATAAAACAATAAAAACCTAAATTTTGCTATAATCTGCTATTATTAGTATCATTATTAGCGAGGCTTCATGCACTACGACCCATACGATCTTTTGTGCAGCTTTAAAGTTTCATCGTAACAGATTTATTAGGCTACGTATGAAGCCAATTAGACTAATTGTTATGATGAAAATATAGGAGATTTCAGCATGAAGTTCACAAAACCTACACTGTTCATTCTCAACATTAAATTAATGATGCCTAAATCCGCACTGTCCAGTGAATAACCCAGCAAATATTCTCAATTCACTCTTTCCGAGCGATAGCTACAATTGAGATCTACGTTTGGACAGAGTAATGAACCGCTTGGATTGTCTAAGTCCTAGTAAGTTACTTCAAAAACGGGCAAATTCCGATTCAACCCAAGATCGAATTCGTTCCATAGTGTATCCACTTGGGATGCCAAATAAAGGTTCAGGACCTATGAACGGGCACCCCTATTGGCCAGACAATCAGCTCATTCATTACTAGCGTGGCCTTCATGGTCAGGTACCCAGCACAAGGTGAGTTCATTGTGTGCACTGAGTTCCTTCAAAGATGTCCAGCAGTCTATGACAACGCTAGATCTTAATTCCTATGATTATAAGGTTTTAAGAGCATTACAAGGATGCTAGTATTCCTTAATCTGATACTTAAACATTCAGTAGAGCATATAAGGATGGCGCCTGAAATATTAAAATTGCCACAAGAAAACAAATTTGTTTAGATTTCTTTATTTGTTTCACATCAACAGTTTACAAATGTCACGTTCAGCAGCAAAGAAATTTCCACGTTGAATTTTCTAATCTTGTATAATGACTATCGAACAATTTTCCAAGATTTATTTATTTTTTACACTTCAAAGACATAATAATGTAGCTTTCTGATAACGAGTTTTAATTTTGTCGCATTCTGGATCCCATGTTTATTGCTAATATATTAGAAACAACAAAACAATAAAACCTAAATTTTGCTCTAATCTGCTATTGGAAAATATAAACAAGATAACAAAATTGTTAAGATTTTTTTATTTATTCACTTCAAAAGGCTACAAGTGTAGCGTTCAGGACCTAAGGAATGTCTATATTCAATTTTTGAGTCTTGTATAACAACTTTGAAATACTTACTATCAAAAAATGGAAACAATTTGCCAATATTTATTAATTTTTTTTAATTTCAAAGTCTTAAGAATGTCTTCTGAAAAGGAGTTCTATTTTTGTCGCATTCTGGATCCCATGTTTATTGCTTATATATTAGAAATAACAAAACAATAAAACCTAAATTAAGCTCTATTTATAGATAAATGGAAACAAGGAAACGAAATTTTTTAGATTTCTTTATTTTCTTCACTTCAAAAGCCTACAAATGTAGCGTTCAGGACCAAAGGAATGTCTATATACAATTTTTAAGTCTTGTACAACAACTTTGAAATGCTATCGAAAAATGGAAACAATTTGTCAAGATTTATTTCTTTAACTTCAAAGGCTTAGGAATGTGTTCTATTTTTGTCGCGTTCTGGATCCCATGTTTATTGATAATATATTAGAAACAACAAAACAATAAAACCTAAATTAAGCTCTATTAAATCTGCTATAGATAAATGGAAACAAGAGAGCGACATTTTTTAGATTTCTTTATTTCTTTACAAATGTCGCGTTCAGGACCTAAGAAATGTCCATATTCAATTTTTGAATCTTTGAAATGATATCGAAAAATGGAAAAAATTTCCAAGATGTATTTATTTCTTACACTTCAAAGGCTTAAGAATGTGTTCTATTTTTGTCGCGTTCTGGATCCCTTGTTTATGCTAATATATTAGAAGCAATAAAATAATAAAACCTAAATTAAGCTCTATTTAATCTGCTATAGATAAATGGAAACAAGAAAGCGACATTTCTTAGATTTCTTTACAAATGTCGCGTTCAGGACCTAAGAAATGTCCAATTCAATTTTTAATCTTTGAAATACTATCGAAAAATGGAAACAATTTTCCAAGATTTATTTATTTCTTTAACTTCAAAGGCTTAAGAATGTGTTCTATTTTTGTCGCGTTCTGGATCCTTTGTTTATGCTAATATATTAGAAGCAATAAAATAATAAAACCTAAATTAAGCTCTATTTAATCTGCTATAGATAAATGGAAACATGAAAACGAAATTTTTTAGATTTTTTTATTTCTTTACAAATGTCGCGTTCAGGACCTAAGAAATGTCCAATTCAATTTTTAATCTTTGAAATACTATCGAAAAATGGAAACAATTTTCCAAGATTTTTTATTGTTTTTTGACTTCAAAGACATTAGAATGTCGCGTTCTACACAATTGAAATATTTAATTTTTGTATCTTCTAGAAAGCTTATTTTATTTTTACTATTTATTTTTTTAATTAATCTGAATAATATGCATATGTACCTACCTACAAGAATAAAACTAAATATTTCTGTAAAAAGTAAAACAAAGAACCAAAGAGTTGTTGGCAAAAAAAAAAAAATAAATTTGACCTTAATTTTCAAGTGTAATAAAAAATATAATATTTATTCACAAAAATGTTCAACAACATCAACAAAAAAATAAAAATATGTACAAATTTTTTTATAGAATTTTTACAATATTTCTCCATCAGCAAAAACAAAAAAAAAAAAAAAAAACAAACCTTAAAACTAAACAAAAATTGTACTCATGTGTAAATTATATATATAAAAAAAGTTCAAATTAAAAAAAAAAACTAAAAAGCAATAAATTTTCAAAAAAAAAAATGTTTTATAGCAAATAACACGACCACACGATGAAAAGATAAGTTAAAACCAAACAGAGAGAGAGAATGGGAAAAAAAACTAAAAAAATGATTGGTTTTTAGTAACTTGGTTCCTCTAGCTTAACAATTGTTAGTGGTTGTTTTGAAAAACGTGCTGGCCAGGGTCGTTAGTTGAGAAAAGTAAACACATGGACTAGGAAAAAAAAACAAGAAATGTTGAAAATAATATTAAAAGTGAAAATATGATTCCTCGGGGTAATTTTAACTATACAAAACTTAAAAAAAAGACAACAACAACATTCAAAAACCAACACACAGCCATATACTTATATGAGTGTGTGTGTTTTCTCATGTATTTTACTCATACAAAGAAACCCAATAAATATTATAGAACCCGGCAAACTCTACAGAACAAATAAAAGTTTTATGTTAAAACCCAGAAAAAAAAGGTTTATTCTGCGAAAAACAAACCATTCAAAATTAATATGCCATGCATGGCATCATTTGATTTTGTACGTTGTAAATGAAACGTTAACGGTTTTTTTATATTTATTAAAAAAAAAAAAACTGAAAAATATTCCTTTTAGGTTGGCCAAATGGGAGTTATAAAAATATGAACTACACTGTGTGTTTGTATGCTTAAGTTTTTTTTCTTTGGTTCTTCCTGGTATTATTATGTCCATAACCCTTTCTTCCTTGTAAATTTCTGTTTGCTGCTTCATGTTTTAAATTAGCATAAGTTTGTTTAAAACACATTATTTTCACTAGTTTAAAAATCTGTTTAGTATCTTAAGGAAATTGATGTTGCTTGAGGAGTTTGATGATTATTTTTATGATGTACTGATAGATGAAAATGTTAAATTCGGGTTAGGGAATTTAAAAAATTCCAAGGGTAAATGAAAATTTGGTTCAAAAAATTTAATTCCAAAACTAGTCTTTATTCAAAAACAATTCATATATTAAACAAGTAAGAGTGCTATAATCAGCTGTGCAGAATTATATATATATATTTTATATTTAATATATTTTAAGATTAATATTGAAATATTTTTTAGTGAAAAATAATTTATTATGAAAACAAACAAAAAATCAAGAAATCAAAAAAATACCCGATATATTGCTGAAGCAATCATGTTTGTATGTTATTTGGGGGCTTCGGAATGTTGATTTCAACAGACAGACCTGGACATGGCTATATCCACTCTTTATAAAGCGATCCAAAATATATATACTGCATGGGGTTGCAAATGAATAATGGGGAAATTACGAACGGAATGAGTAACTTGTTGATACCCTTAATAATCATGGTGAAGGGTATAAAAAATGTCCATTAAAAAATAAATGAAAAATTTATCGAAAAATTTTAATTTTTGCAAAATTATAGTAACAAGTAAATTTTTCACTATAAGCTCGGTACCATAGAGAAACATAGAGCGGAAACAAGAAAAAAATCAAACAACAAATTTACTCTAAATAATCACACGTACGAGTGTTGTTTTTGTTTTCAGATAGTTTTTTCTATTAATACATTCTCACCACTTAGATTTCTGACAACTGAGTTAGGTCTTTGACAGGAGAGTTTCCGCTCTATGTCTATTCTCTATGCTCGGTACTCTGTTCGAAGTAATGAAAAAATATTTAGCAACAATACTTTTAATTTTGTGAGCAACATGTGACAATTTTAAAATATATAAAATAAAAGAATGTCATAACAAAACAAGAAAACCGTGCTGAAAAAAACATTTAAAATAATTTTTTTTAAAAATGGTTTTTTGGTATAAAAAAGTTTTGGAAAAAAATTTTGGGGTGAAAAAAAAAATGTTGGTCGATTTTGAAATATCTCTGCTTACACTTGCAATCTGAATCCATGCATGATATTGTGTTAAATACCAGACGTATGAGTGATTTTTCTTCACTGTATGTAATACAAATCACTTATACGTACACCTTGCTAAATTTAAAGCATACTTTCAGGCTTAACGAATATGTAATGTGTAAAACTATTCAATTATTGATTTTATTTGTTAATTATAAACTTTTGTTTTTTAAATTTAAGCATAAAGGGTGTTTTTTTTTTTTTTGTAAAGTGTGTTTTTTTATAGAGTTGAAGAACTTTTAATTGAAATAAAACAAAGAAAAACTTTTCAAATCCATCCAATTGGCTTTATTAATTAGATAATATGGCATTAATGTTTAAATATAATTTAGGGCATGTAACCGTAATTGGTAGCGCGTACATGGCGTAATATGGAGGTCTAATTTCTACACACCCTTTATTTGAAAACTTTGTTCAGTGTCAATAAACAGAATTGTTGCTTTTTTAGCGATGATAATCATCAAGCCATTGCAATGGATAATGTATTGTCCAGAAAACTCAGTGCTGCGTGCGCTTTATGGAAAGGTGGAATAATTGGTCCATATATCTTTATAAATAACGATGGTCAGAACTTTACAGTCAACGGTGAGCGGTATAGAGACATGCTTACTAATGTTTTCGTGCCTTAATTGGAAGGCATTAGTATTTCAGACATGTGGCTTCAGCAGGATGGTGGCAATTTACTAAGAGAAAATAACCTGTTCGTTCATATGATTTGACGTCATTAGATTATTTACTCTGGTGACATGTTAAGTCCCATGTCTATGGAAATAAATTAGAAACGGTATAGCATAATTTCTAGAAACGGATCTGGTAACTGGCCACTTTGTTCATGTGATTGGACGCCATTAGATTATTTTCTCTAGGGTCATGTTAAGTCCCAGGTCTATGCACATAAACTAGAAACGATCGAGCACTTGGAGGCGAAAATTCGATGTGATATTGTCGAAATACAGCCTGATTTATTGCGAAGGATTTGTGCAAATTGGACCTCCAGATTACGTCATGTACGCGCTAGCCGCGGCGGCCACATGCCCTAAATCATATTTAAACATTAACGCCATAAAATTATCTAATCAATAAAGAAAATTGGATGGATATTAGAAACGTTTTTATCTGTTTTATTTCAATTTTAAATTCTTCACCTCTATAAAAAACACCCTCTACAAATATATTATTACCCTGCAGGAAATGTCAATAGGGAAACTGTACTGACTAACTATTGACACATTCACCAGTACTAGTAAGTTATTATACCCCAGATAATGCTATTTACTATAGACATTTAACATGTGCCATTGAAAGTCTACTACAGACGATAGAACTATTGACTAGGTACTTCTTTTAGGACTATAAGGACTGAGATTGAAAAATTTTTAACATACATATATGTTAATAAAAATGAAACCACTAAACTTACAGTTTTGAATCTTTTTTTACTTGATTGAAATTATTGTTACAATTCACAAAAAAAAAAAAAAAAATTTTGAGTTCTAATCACTAATGATGAAATTTTGAACCTTTTTCGAAAACCCTTCCATTATGGCTTTTATAGTGATTTATGTCACTTTGTTCGAACAGGTTATCCATTTCCGTTTAAAATCTACCACACTTTTGGACACCTTTTTTGTGGTCTTCAATTCTCTTTTAACAAGAGCCTAATATCTCTCCACTGGACTCAGCTCCAGGCAGTTTAGAGGAATTGCCTCTTTTGGTACAAATACCACATTATTGTTCTTGTACCACTCAAGGGCTTGTTTACCATAGTGACAGGATGCCAAATCTGGCCAAAAATAAGTGGACACATTAAGAAGTCTTATGAATGGAAACATCCTTTTTTGTAAACATTTCTTGATGTAAATTTCGGTATTTATAGAGCCCTTTGTAACAAATGTTTGGCTTTTTTGCCGCAACTGCATATTGCTTGCCATACCAAGAACTTTTTGGGAAATTTTTTCTGCTTTTGGGTCCTAAACTTTTCTTCAACATTCCCTCGAACATCAGCAACATCAAAATTTTGTCCCGGATGCTGCGAAAAATCTGCCAGAACATACGTTTTGTCATCCATTATGTAGTAGGAATATTTTTTTTATAAAATTTAACTTCAATTTCCGTGCTTTGTTTTTGGCCTCTAAATTTTTAGCAGCATTCCTGTCAGGAACTTTTTGAGCCTTGTATATTTTTAAACCTGCATTGCCTTAAACTTTTCGTACCAAATAGTCCGAGTATTGACCTAATCCGGCTGCTTTCCCACCGGAGGTGTTGGGAGCTCTTTTGAAAATGCTTTCTATTTTTCTGGCTTAATAAACATCATGTGAACCGTTCCTTCTACCGGAGCCAGGTTTTCTATCAACGGAGAAGTTCTCCCGGTACTGTTGAATAATATTGGAAACAGTTTAACGGCAGACCTTTGATTGTTTGGCCAACTTTTTGTAGGACCAAGTTGGGTTTTGTTGAAAATATTTAATAATTTTAGTACGCACTGTTTTCTGGTCACTCATTTTAATCAGATTAACAACAAATGCACATAATTCACATTAAAAATAATAACTGACATGCTTTACAAAGGTAAATAGATGAAAAAAAAAAATTAAATAATACTTGGGTTAAAAGTTTTAATGAAAAACGTGTGTTAAGAATTTTACGATCTCAGTCCTTATGTTGACATTGGAACCAGAGACGCATTAGTACATTTAAGTAATTCTGGTCTACACTTTTGGTACTTTTCTGAAATTGATGTCGATAATGAAACTGTATGTTTTGTTTAAAAAAATTAAGAAAAACAATAAGGTACGAATTCATAACAATTGGAAGATCGTCTTCAAATTCATGTTTTTCTTTGTCATCAAAGGCAAATATAAAAATGTAGACGCTTCTTTGACAATGTCGCCAAAACATTCGACAAAACTGTTGACTTGGAGACACTTGTCCCCAGGTTTTCTTCAGGGTATGTTTATGTGTATTTATGTTTATGTTAATTACTAAGGAAATTCTTTAAGGACAACTGGTTTTAAGATCTCCTGAAATATTTGAAAATTCCACTTAAGTTGTTTTGTCAAAAGTCCAAAGAAATGAATAATTGATTTATGGTCTTACAGTAATAAAGAATAATATATGTTATGTACTTAATAGGAGCGCAAATTTATTAGCCGTTGCATAATTATTTTGGTATAAAAGTTGAGTTAAGTTTTTTGGAAAAATATTTTTATTGAAATTTTCTTATTTCATATCATAGATTTGTTAAAAATCTAAAAACCATATTTTTTTTTTACTGAAAATTTTTCTTATTTTTTTTTATTTTTTTTTTCATTTACTCATCCTTGTGAATTATACAAAATTAATTTTTAAGCAATTAATAAATAAACTTATTACTATAACAACATTTGTTGATTTTACTTTCCTTGGCTACAAAATTGACCAATAATTACACCCTCATTAATATATAGGTCACTTTGAGTAATTAACATAAACATAAATGTACACAATAATAAATACATTTAAACATAATTGCATATTTGTACAAGTATTTATGCATAAATTTAAAAACAATATTCAACAAAAGTTAATAATTAACAATTAACAGCAATGATCAAATAGTTTTACACATTACACATTCGTTAAGCCAAAAAGTATGCTTTAAATTTAGCCAGGTGTACGTATAAGTGATTTTAATTACTTGCAGGGATACAAAATCACTCATACGTCTGGTG
This sequence comes from Calliphora vomitoria, assembly GCA_942486065.2. Taxonomy (NCBI): domain Eukaryota; kingdom Metazoa; phylum Arthropoda; class Insecta; order Diptera; family Calliphoridae; genus Calliphora; species Calliphora vomitoria. The sequence continues at coordinate 3,125,974 of OW818033.2, read as the reverse complement.
GTTAATACAAAACATGTATTTTGTTTGCAATTGTAGGGGAACTTATACGTATAAGTGATTTTAATTACTTGTAGTGATAAAAAATCACTCATACACTAAACATATATGGATTTAGCTTGCAATTAGGCATAAATTTAAAAAATTACATAAATCTACTTAAAATATTTGAAAACTAGAAATAAATTTAACAAATTAATGAAAAGGAGATTTGTCAGTTATTAAATAAATATATACATAAAATACAATTTCAAAATCATTTGGCTTATCATGTTTCTACACTCAGATTTACAATTTAATTGCAACATATATCTACATACATATATATAATCAAGTGTGTGGTTAATTTTGTGTATAATAATTGAAATCTACTTAAGTAATTAAAATTTCTTATAACTCATTTTACTGCTACAAATGCATTAACAATTTATTTTTGCATTTTCCTTAATTATATTACAAATTTATTATGAAAAACAGAATACACATTTAATTGCAACATTTTTAATGAATTATATGGTGTGTATTTATGTTTGATTGTTTTTGTTTTCCTCTCAATGAAGCAGAAATTAATTGTTTAACATATAAAATGAATGAGAGTAGTGAATGGTTAATGTTAATATTTAATTGTTGTAGTTGCCTGTGGATTTATTAAAACAATAATTGCAACATGAGGCAACTAACAACAAATATAATTTGCATAAACATACTTACTTTTCTACAGATGTATATTCATTTACATATGTATGTACATATATGAAGCATGTTAATAAATTTCCATATAATACTTTTACAATTAATTGTATAATTCTGTTATAAATTAAAATATAATTTTTAACAATAAATTTTGTTAATTTAAAATAACATATCTTTGGAATTAAGAATTAATGAACATAGCTATAAACCAAGTGAATGCTAAAACTCCTCTTATAATTCTGAAAATTCTCAAAGAACATAATTATAGATTTAGGTAATTCCTGAATAATTTGGTTTTACGAGAAATTATAAACAAAATTATGTAATTGAACCTTAAAACTAACTTCAACTTTTTATTAAAACTTCTTAAGAACTGTTTAATAAATAGTTTGTATTTAAAAGAGAAAATAACTTAAAAAATTTCTGGGAATATGCTTTCGGGTTTCCTCTGCTAGTTTCAACTCTCCTATTTTTCTTTCTATTTATTTTGTTTTTCTATTGTATTTTCAGTTTGCCAGTTTCTGTTTTCTTTGTTGGAGAACTATTTATGTACAGTAGGGTGGACTGTTTTCGGTTCTAAAATCACATCCTCACTCCTACTAATACTACATTTCTTACTATTCTATTTTCTATTTTCACTTTGTATGGGAAAACTTAAGCTTAGAATTGCTTGCAGCTAATGAAAGGTTCATTAACTATTTATGCGTAGTTGGTAAAATTGGTATATGTAGTAACAAATACTTCTACACTTATAAATATTTGTAATGCAACAAAATAATATGCTTTATACTTCAAAGTAAAGTCATACCTTTTAAATAAACTGCATAACATTATCAAAACATTTGCATTATTTGCTTTATTCGCTTTAAAGAATTTTGTTTTGTCCCAACATTTTGTCCATTTGAATTATATCAAACTACTAAAGTAATAATGCTTTGGATTTATCAACTTCAACTGTTATAAATTTGGTTGTATATTTCACAACTTTCATGAGTTCAGAACTCTATTCTCTTTGCATACTCTTTATCTGAGTATCTGATTATATAGAATGCTTTAAACTTAAGTTAAGAAACGATAAAATCCCTGTTTATTGTTGGTGTTTTGTTTAACCTTTAATATTTTTACAAATAAATTTTGACTCTCTGTAATTTTCACTCGCTCCATAGTTTTATTTGTATAATATCTTTAGCTTTTCTAAAGCCCTTTGTGAAAAGGTTTCCGGACGATCTGGTCTAAGCAGAAGTGAAAAAACATTTTTAACAGTAGATCCTTTTAAATGGCTGAGATATAAGGATTAAACCAGGACAACCTAGATTTTTTATCAGAATATGCATAATAATTCATCATAACAACGCTCGATTACATTTTGCAATAGCTGTTTAAAACTATTTAGAATGAAGTGGTTGGGAAGTTTTGCCTCACCTGACCGACCGCTATTTGTTTCAATCGATGTAGAACACGCTTCCTAGATGCGCTTCACTTTGGAACGGAGTGTCCGATTTGGGCTTGATTTATTCTTAGCCTCAAAAGATGAGTAGTTCGTTTGGCTCAAATCCATATGTTGCCAGAAAGATGGGAAAATGTCATAGCTAGCGATGGCCAATACTTTGAATATATTGTTGCGAAATTACATATGAATTTAAACTTTACAGTTTCAAACTGCTGATTTCAAGTTTCCTCATGTTTCTTAACATTTCTTTTTCTGGAGACTTCTGATTGTGAACAATTTTTTGGACATTATTAACATAGCTGTGGAACATTGCCACATTGACTAAAAGATTTGAATTTATCATTGTAGAAATAAAACATTCAAGAAGTACCGATATATAGTGCTGGAAACTTCTGGATGGTAATTCAGTGTATATAAAGATTGGCAGGGGTTGCAGTCTGTTCAGTTTATCATAGGCGCTGTTAGATTAAACATCAATTGCATTACCAGTGTATTCTTGTACATTATAAAGTGTGTTTTTATAGTGTGAGTTGTTACAAATTTTAAGCCACTAAACTGCTTTTGTTTGCAATCAAAAGAATACGGTTTATTTTAAGTAAATAAACCACCGTTTTTAAAGGGTAAAAACGTAACAATATTTATGTTGTACAAATGTTTCAAAATAAAAGCTAAAAATTTGAAAGAAAACCCGCATTTTTAAGTCTACACCCAATAGCAAGTTTCTAAACAAAATCCTGGGAATCCGCAAATTTAAAATCAGTATTTTAAAATATTGCAAACCCCTTTTATATTGTAGTCATTGGTTCTCAAAATACTTTGACAATCCTACATATAAATGTATTCTCGAATTTCTCCTAATACTGAACTAGAACTGAACTAGAACTGAACTAGAACTGAACTAGAACTGAACTAGAACTGAACTAGAACTGAACTAGAACTGAACTAGAACTGAACTAGAACTGAACTAGAACTGAACTAGAACTGAACTAGAACTGAACTAGAACTGAACTAGAACTGAACTAGAACTGAACTAGAACTGAACTAGAACTGAACTAGAACTGAACTAGAACTGAACTAGAACTGAACTAGAACTGAACTAGAACTGAACTAGAACTGAACTAGAACTGAACTAGAACTGAACTAGAACTGAACTAGAACTGAACTAGAACTGAACTAGAACTGAACTAGAACTGAACTAGAACTGAACTAGAACTGAACTAGAACTGAACTAGAACTGAACTAGAACTGAACTAGAACTGAACTAGAACTGAACTAGAACTGAACTAGAACTGAACTAGAACTGAACTAGAACTGAACTAGAACTGAACTAGAACTGAACTAGAACTGAACTAGAACTGAACTAGAACTGAACTAGAACTGAACTAGAACTGAACTAGAACTGAACTAGAACTGAACTAGAACTGAACTAGAACTGAACTAGAACTGAACTAGAACTGAACTAGAACTGAACTAGAACTGAACTAGAACTGAACTAGAACTGAACTAGAACTGAACTAGAACTGAACTAGAACTGAACTAGAACTGAACTAGAACTGAACTAGAACTGAACTAGAACTGAACTAGAACTGAACTAGAACTGAACTAGAACTGAACTAGAACTGAACTAGAACTGAACTAGAACTGAACTAGAACTGAACTAGAACTGAACTAGAACTGAACTAGAACTGAACTAGAACTGAACTAGAACTGAACTAGAACTGAACTAGAACTGAACTAGAACTGAACTAGAACTGAACTAGAACTGAACTAGAACTGAACTAGAACTGAACTAGAACTGAACTAGAACTGAACTAGAACTGAACTAGAACTGAACTAGAACTGAACTAGAACTGAACTAGAACTGAACTAGAACTGAACTAGAACTGAACTAGAACTGAACTAGAACTGAACTAGAACTGAACTAGAACTGAACTAGAACTGAACTAGAACTGAACTAGAACTGAACTAGAACTGAACTAGAACTGAACTAGAACTGAACTAGAACTGAACTAGAACTGAACTAGAACTGAACTAGAACTGAACTAGAACTGAACTAGAACTGAACTAGAACTGAACTAGAACTGAACTAGAACTGAACTAGAACTGAACTAGAACTGAACTAGAACTGAACTAGAACTGAACTAGAACTGAACTAGAACTGAACTAGAACTGAACTAGAACTGAACTAGAACTGAACTAGAACTGAACTAGAACTGAACTAGAACTGAACTAGAACTGAACTAGAACTGAACTAGAACTGAACTAGAACTGAACTAGAACTGAACTAGAACTGAACTAGAACTGAACTAGAACTGAACTAGAACTGAACTAGAACTGAACTAGAACTGAACTAGAACTGAACTAGAACTGAACTAGAACTGAACTAGAACTGAACTAGAACTGAACTAGAACTGAACTAGAACTGAACTAGAACTGAACTAGAACTGAACTAGAACTGAACTAGAACTGAACTAGAACTGAACTAGAACTGAACTAGAACTGAACTAGAACTGAACTAGAACTGAACTAGAACTGAACTAGAACTGAACTAGAACTGAACTAGAACTGAACTAGAACTGAACTAGAACTGAACTAGAACTGAACTAGAACTGAACTAGAACTGAACTAGAACTGAACTAGAACTGAACTAGAACTGAACTAGAACTGAACTAGAACTGAACTAGAACTGAACTAGAACTGAACTAGAACTGAACTAGAACTGAACTAGAACTGAACTAGAACTGAACTAGAACTGAACTAGAACTGAACTAGAACTGAACTAGAACTGAACTAGAACTGAACTAGAACTGAACTAGAACTGAACTAGAACTGAACTAGAACTGAACTAGAACTGAACTAGAACTGAACTAGAACTGAACTAGAACTGAACTAGAACTGAACTAGAACTGAACTAGAACTGAACTAGAACTGAACTAGAACTGAACTAGAACTGAACTAGAACTGAACTAGAACTGAACTAGAACTGAACTAGAACTGAACTAGAACTGAACTAGAACTGAACTAGAACTGAACTAGAACTGAACTAGAACTGAACTAGAACTGAACTAGAACTGAACTAGAACTGAACTAGAACTGAACTAGAACTGAACTAGAACTGAACTAGAACTGAACTAGAACTGAACTAGAACTGAACTAGAACTGAACTAGAACTGAACTAGAACTGAACTAGAACTGAACTAGAACTGAACTAGAACTGAACTAGAACTGAACTAGAACTGAACTAGAACTGAACTAGAACTGAACTAGAACTGAACTAGAACTGAACTAGAACTGAACTAGAACTGAACTAGAACTGAACTAGAACTGAACTAGAACTGAACTAGAACTGAACTAGAACTGAACTAGAACTGAACTAGAACTGAACTAGAACTGAACTAGAACTGAACTAGAACTGAACTAGAACTGAACTAGAACTGAACTAGAACTGAACTAGAACTGAACTAGAACTGAACTAGAACTGAACTAGAACTGAACTAGAACTGAACTAGAACTGAACTAGAACTGAACTAGAACTGAACTAGAACTGAACTAGAACTGAACTAGAACTGAACTAGAACTGAACTAGAACTGAACTAGAACTGAACTAGAACTGAACTAGAACTGAACTAGAACTGAACTAGAACTGAACTAGAACTGAACTAGAACTGAACTAGAACTGAACTAGAACTGAACTAGAACTGAACTAGAACTGAACTAGAACTGAACTAGAACTGAACTAGAACTGAACTAGAACTGAACTAGAACTGAACTAGAACTGAACTAGAACTGAACTAGAACTGAACTAGAACTGAACTAGAACTGAACTAGAACTGAACTAGAACTGAACTAGAACTGAACTAGAACTGAACTAGAACTGAACTAGAACTGAACTAGAACTGAACTAGAACTGAACTAGAACTGAACTAGAACTGAACTAGAACTGAACTAGAACTGAACTAGAACTGAACTAGAACTGAACTAGAACTGAACTAGAACTGAACTAGAACTGAACTAGAACTGAACTAGAACTGAACTAGAACTGAACTAGAACTGAACTAGAACTGAACTAGAACTGAACTAGAACTGAACTAGAACTGAACTAGAACTGAACTAGAACTGAACTAGAACTGAACTAGAACTGAACTAGAACTGAACTAGAACTGAACTAGAACTGAACTAGAACTGAACTAGAACTGAACTAGAACTGAACTAGAACTGAACTAGAACTGAACTAGAACTGAACTAGAACTGAACTAGAACTGAACTAGAACTGAACTAGAACTGAACTAGAACTAGAACTGAACTAGAACTGAACTAGAACTGAACTAGAACTGAACTAGAACTGAACTAGAACTGAACTAGAACTGAACTAGAACTGAACTAGAACTGAACTAGAACTGAACTAGAACTGAACTAGAACTGAACTAGAACTGAACTAGAACTGAACTAGAACTGAAGTAGAACTGAACTAGAACTGAACTAGAACTGAACAAGAAATGAACAAGAACTGAACTAGAACTGAACTTTCTTCTTATTATCTGAATTTTGGAAATGTCATGTAACAAAAATCAATACTCTACAGTATTGAAAAATTCGACAGCAATGGTTCCATAGTCACTCTACGCAATGAAATCGTATCACCTACCACCGAATCACTTAGTCGTTTGCCATCTAACGAAGATGTATTGTCCGACTCTGCGAATGAATCAAAGACGATATAAATCCCCGCAGCTAATACTACATGTGAATAGTCCCCTAAATTGTTTAACAACATATAGTGATGACAATCGTGGCAGATTTATTATCACTATTATCGTGATCGATCCCACTGTGTAACATTAGATAGTCATTAAAAGTGTCTAACAACCCTCATTTTATCCCAAAATTATAACAGTCCTTAATGTATTGATTAGCTAAAGAAAATAAAATAAACTAAGCAAAACCAAACAAATAATATAAAAATATAATGGTGTTGATTTTATAGGTTTTTCGTTATTAATAATTGTTTATACAGGCATAATTTTTTACTAATAACAAACTAAATTACACTAAAACACATTTAAACTGCGAACTTGAACTCTCTTTAAGGCAATAAAATGAAACATAGACTGTAGATGTGGAGAAATAAGTCATAAAATTACTTAGATTGGAAATAAAATAGAGAAAAGTGGTAAAAGGTGTATAAGGGGGAGTTTTTGTTTTATATTTTATTACTTGAGCCTGAAAGTATGCAGTAAATTTATGTTTTACTCATGCCTACTGCTATTTTGGGGGAGAGCAATTATTTTTTCTGTATTTCTCTTAAAGTTTTGTTGTGTTAGAGATTTTATTATTGTTTTAAAGATATTTTTAATTATTTTTGTTAAATTTAATTCAGATTAGCAAATAATTTAAGATTTCATGATTAAACTGATTGTTATTAGTTGCTATAATATGCAAATTTTGCCTTACACATTTGGTTTTAATTAAAATTTTAAAAAGGTTGTAATTTACATATGAATTTCAAGAATGATTATAAATAATAACGCAGTTAAAAAACATGTAATTATTATTACTTTGATAATTAAATGAATCTGATGAGTTTAATTTAATTAAATATTATGAATATGAAATGAGGCTTAAGATACCTAATACTTGGTAATTTAATAGAATGAAATTAATTCCTTTTTTTTGTGTTATTTAGTTAAAACTTTTGCTTTGTTATCTATTTAAATTTAGTTGTAAAATTTCAATAAATCAACTATTTTTTACTTAAGGTTATTAATTTTGTTTAAATTTGTTCTTGTTGTGCTTTTATTTGTTTTAATAATTAGTTCAATTTGCCGTTAAACACATTAAATTTAAATTATACGCCTCAAATTATTTAAATTTTATGCTGTTGTTTTTTTTCTCTCTTTTCAGCAATTAAATTGTTAACAATTATTATAACTATTATGTGTTATTGTTTTGTTGTAATTATATATTAATAGTTATCTTTGGTCAATTGCTCTTTTTTCTGTGTTGGTTTTGCTGTTGTGTATACAATAATGTTATTTGTAATAATGATAATAATTTTGTATTTATAAAAACCACATTCCATAAAGTTTTATCAACAACATTGTATCATCATTATTAACATTATTGTCATTATGTTGTTATCAATAATGCATTATATTCTTTGTTATTTCTATAATAATCATTATTATCAATTAAATTGTAATATTTTCAGCCATTTAATAGTTTAAACAAAAACATTTTTGCTTTACTATAACAAAAATAAAATAAATTATTTTAGTTGCAGAATAATATTTGAGATTTAAATGTTGTTATACCCTTCAGCATGAGTGGCAAGGGGTCATTCTGTTTGTAGTTTCTACATTTTTCATTTGCGACCACATAAAGTATATATATTCTGAATCATTATAGATAGCGGAGTCGATATTGAAATGTCCGTCTGTATGTTGAAATCAGCTTTCCGTGGTTCCCAAGCAACTTACATTCATGATTTGTACATATATATAACTGCTATAGTCCCGGTTCGCTTACTATTTGAAATTGAGAACATCGGCCCACAAATGGCTTAGATTAAAGTAGACTACCTGGATTTTTTCAATCTATATCTGCATTACTAAGTCATTAATATAGTCAAAGACTTGCCAATGCCGTTTGTAACTCAATAGTAATTCGTACCGACAAAGGGTCAAAATTGGGAAAACTATTTTTTAATCCAAGTTTTTTTTTCATTTTTTTATTTTGAAATTTTTTTTTTCACCCAAAAAAATTTGTTCAATCTTTATCTTATAAGATTCGGCATAGCAGAATATAGCTCTCTTGTTTCTATATTTTTTATTATTTTCCATTTCTATTTAAGCATTTATGTTTCTTACTTTACAGCTCTTTGGCGTATGAGTAATTTTTGTATTTATCGTGCCTAAAAGTATGCAATACTTAAAGACAAATATTGCTCATACGTACATGGGCAGCTATTGTTACGATAGCAAAACGCATGTTAAATTTTCATTAAAAATTTAAAATTTTAATTGAATTTTTTATTATATTTAAGGAAATTATATAGACATTTTTAATATTTTTTTCCTTCATTAAAATTCCATTATTCTATAGAAATTCGCCGCCCACTTTTAGTAAAATGAAAATGAACAAAACATAAACATAAACCTAGTTATAAGTCGATAATGGTCCGAATGAAAAAAGGACGATCATCTGTGATCACTTACAATTTCAACCAAAAAACTATTTTTTATATGAAAATGGAATAGTTGTCCAAATGGAAAGAGCACAACAATTTATGATCACTTAATAATAGTCGTTAATAGTGCTCTAAATGAGAAAAGGACTATAATCTGTGATCACTTATATTTTCAAGGAAAGATAGATTTTTCAAATGAAAATTAACTGAATCAGAAAAGTGGCTCGCAAAATATTGATCCAATTATTATTAGAATAAAGAAAAAGAGCCACTAATTCCTTATTGAATTCCACTTTTTCTCAGTTTCATAATATTTTTAACAAGTAAGGGAGCTATATTCGGCTTTGGCAAGTTTAAAATATTTTTAAGTAAAGAAAATTTTAATTCAAAAAAAATTTTTTTTTAAAAATTTTTTTTTTTTTTTAATTTTTTTTTGAAAAATTTTTTCCCCAAAAATTTTTTTGCAAATTTTTTTTAAAAATTTATTAGTGAAAAAATTGTACGACAATCAAATTTTTTTTGGTGAAAAAAAATTCGAGTTGAAAATATTTTTCCTGATTTTGACCCATTGTAGGTACGACTTACTACGGCGTTATATACGTCGTTGCAAAGCTCTTTGAAATGCCTATCATTAGATATCCATACTGTCTATATTAATGACTCAGTAATCCAGATATAGATGAAAAATAGGTAAAAAAAAATTGAGGTTGTCCTGGTTATTTCCTTATATTTTAGCTATTTGTGGGCCGATTTTCTCCATTTTAAATAGCAACCGAATCTAGTATACATCGGATATATTGTTGTATCAATTATATTTGCAAGTTATTTGGAAGCTACGGAAAGTTGATTTCAACATACAGACATGGCTATAACCACAACGCTATCTATAACGATCTAGGATATATGTATATACTATGTGGGGTCGCAAATGAAAAATGTAGAAATTACAAACGGAATGACAAATATTTAGGGTCTTATTTTATAAAACGAAAATGAGGCCCTTAAATACCCCTGCCAGTCATGGCGAAAGGTATAAAAATATAGAAAATTCAAATAAAATTCATTAAGAATAAAAAAAATTTTACACTTAGAACCACATGCGTCAAATTTCATATGTTTTGGTTCCTCGGAATAGAAAATTCAAAAGGTACCAGGAGAAATATAAAATGCAGCATTTAGTCCACATTTTTGCATTCTCACTTCGTGTTTACTTAAGTTGGTATACCAAGACACATTATTAAAGAAAATTCAAATGGTACTATTAGAAAAAGTACTATAAATACATTTTTTGTGGTTTCTCACCCATTCAGGATAATGTGTGTCTAATTTCATGATTCTAGTTTCATTTTTGTAGAAAATTCTAAAAGTACCATTAGGTGAACGAAAAAGTACCATTTGTTCACTCTTTGTTATACCTTAATACCTTTAAACACACTATTCTTAATTCTTACATCACTCAGAATTCTGATTTCACAGCTAACTTTTATATCGATAAGTTAAATTATTTAAAATATTAAAAAAGTACTATTAGGAGAAAAAGTACGAATTTATATTTTCCCTCTTGTTTGAACTATGAATTATTCCATTTGGCAAATATGTTTGTTTTACATATATGTCTCAAACGATTCAAGTCTGTATTCATGTGCTCAAGAAAGACATATGTTTTAAAAAAGTACCAAACTGTTTACCAGGATTTGGTCCTATTTACATTTTCGCACTTGAGTTACAAATGACAACCTGTTAGATAATTTTAGTGTGACTGAAGGAACCAATTTTTAATCATTATATTTAAATTTGCTTAGTAATTTCAAATAAAATGTATTTTTCCCGTTTTTACTTCTTTTTGGTACTTTTTTTTGTTCACATTTAGATGAGAAAAATTTTATTCAAATCAATTGTAATATCATATTGTGAGGTCATAAGAAGCGACATAATTTATAAGTTAATTTATAGAAGAAAATTCCATGAAGAATATTCTGAAATACAATTTTTACCCTTAAGGGTTCCAAAAAAGTACCAAAATATAGTTTTCACCCGTTTTCTTCCCCAAAATTTTGGAATTTCAAAAAACTACCTAACACCTTTTCAATTATCTTTATGTAGATAAATATGCATTTTAAATTTTGCTTGTATCTATATTAGTTTTAAAGATATAAGGTTACCGAATTCATATATTGAAGTAAACTTCAGTTTTTAATGTACTCTTTGTACTCAGCTTTTGTTAAAAGGATTTTTATACCCATCACCTTCGTGAGTAGGGTATATATAAGTTTGTCAATCCGTTTGTAATTTCCACAATATAATTTTCCGACCCTATGAAGTATATATATTCTGGATCCTTATAGATAGCTCAGTCGATTTAGCCATGTTCGTCTGTCTGTCTGTTGAAATCAATTTTCTGAAGACCCCAGATATCTTCGGGATCCAAATCTTCAATAATTCTGTCAGATAGGCTTTCGAGAAGTTTCCTATTAAAAATCACCAAAATCGGTCCATAAATAACGGAGATATGAGCAAAAATCCGAGACAACCTCTATTTTTTACCTATTTTTGATCTATATCTCGATTACTAAGTCATAAATATAGAAAATATGGATATCTAATGATAGATATTTCAAAGTCCATTGAATATAAGGCTATAGTAAGCTGGACCTACAATGGGTCAAAATCGGGAAAAATATTTTTTAACCCGATTTTTTTTTTTCACAAAAAATAGATCAATTTGTTTCACTAATAAATTAAAAAAAAAATTTTTAAATTAATTTATTTTTTTTTAAATTGGAAAAAACTTTTAAAAAACACTTGAAAAAAAATAATTTTTTTTAATTTGATTTAAAAGTATAATGTGGTGAAGGGTATATAAGATTCGGCACAGCCGAATATAGCTCTCTTACTTGTTATTGCTAATATTTATAGGAAATTCTTTATGAATAGTTTTTCTTTTGTTTATCCAAGCATAAGCAATTGCTGGTTATATTTAGTTTAACATTTTAATACCTAAACAATTTGGGAAATAAAAAATTTCATATTTTTCATTGTTCTAACAGATATGAAATAAAGTCCTTACACCCAGAGATAAAATATAGTTATACATGTTTACTGTAATCATTTCATAATTTTGACAAGTTTTTTAACAAAATTATAGTCATTGTAATTATTAATATGATGTTTGTGGTAACCATAACATGATAAACTTCGATTCTCATGATTGTCGCAATTATATATATGATTGTAGTAAATAAATATATGTTTATGACAATCATGTTCATGATGAATCATTCTGTCTTAATATGATGTTCTCAGATTATCATATCCATAAGCTGAAATTAACATAATAAGGTAAATCTCTCATTATAAAATTTGTTGTTGCAAACTCATACTTATTTACTACAATATAATCATATATATGATTGCTACAATCATGAGAATCGAACTTTATCATGTTATGGTTACCACAATCATAATATTGTTAAGAAACTTGTAAACATTTTGAAATGGTTACAGTAAACATGTACAACTTTTTTTTTTCTCTAAGTGTACAACTCATTAATCTCCAACACATATAAAACTACACAGATTTAACAAAATCTCTCACACAAATATAAATATTTGAAATATTTCATCAAAATGTAGATACTCACATACATTAAATTATACATGCTTAGTTTAAAATACTCTTTTTACTACCAGGTTTGAGAGAATTTTACTCCAGAGACAAAGTAACAGGGATTTTGTTAATTAAAACACTCAGTTACATTTGAGGTATAAAGAATAATGTTGTATAATAAAAATGTTTTACAACAATTTAAATGTTCAAGTAAAGTAAGAAAGGTTATAGAAAGGATTTACAAACAGTAAATAACAATACATTTAAAAATAAAAGGGCAATAGTGAGGTTTTAGAGAGTTATTTTTATGAATACAATAATTAACTTTAATAGTTAATTTAAATAATTTGCACAATTTGCTTGATTTTCTGTAATTTAAATTGTTTATTTGTTCTCTTTATACATCTTTGTTTACCCTAAAAGTATGCCCTTTTTTATTTCTGTTTTTAACAAAAGGACCAAAATATTATATGCTTTATAGCGACAATTTAATTTTTTTTATTTATCTATTTTATTTTGCGGTGCTGTTTAGCTTGAAATTTTATTTCCGTTTACGGAAATTACAATACAGATTATCTTTTATAACATTTTGTTTCTGTTTCTTATTTTGTAAAAAAAATAAATTTTTATTGTTGTTATTCATGAGCAAATTTGTTAGAAAAACTTTGTTTTATTTTTTTATTCGTTGCATTTTTTTTTGTCGTTTTCAAAATTTGTTCGGACAGCAAAAATAAATTTAGATTTAATAGCAGGAGATAAAAACAAATTTAAGTAATTGGTTGGATTAAGAAATTTTTATATTTATAGAAATTTATGGAGGGAAAATTTTAATTTGACCAAAAGGGGAAAGAAAAAACAATTCAATCATAAATAAATACTTAAAGTTTTTAACTAATGGTTTCATTTCTGTTAAAAAGTACTTTTTATAAACTAGGGCTATTTTATCTCTAAACTAATGTGTAACCATTATCTTCTAACCCCTTTAAATAAAATTTAATTACTTTTTGGCAAACGTTTGTACAAAAAGTATAAGAAAAAAGTAAATCGTATAAAAATTTTAAGAAAACTTTTAAAAGTACTTTTAAAAGTACTTTGTTCAAAAAAATCGTATAAAAATTTTAAGAATATTTTTTATGAAAAAAGTACTTTTTGTATTATATATTTTTTTATTCTAAAAATAAATATGGCATAATGAAATTTTGTATGAGTACATTTGTTTTTATAAAAGTACTTTTTATAAAATAGTACTTTATTACACATTGAAGAAAAATATAATTTACAAATTTAATGAATACTTTTTATTAGTATTTAAAAACAAATATTTTGCAAAAAAAAAAAAAAAAAAAAAAAAAAAAATAGTACATTTTTAAAATAGTACTTTATGAAAATAGTACTTTTTTGTACATAAAAAAAATGTTGTAAAATTGTTTACTAACAATATAAATTGAATTATATGAGTTTATATATTATTTTGCATAAAAAGTACTTTTTTTAAATAGTACTTTTTCCAAAAAAAGTACTTTTATAAAAAATTGTTTTTATTGGTTAAATCGAAAAATTCGTTATATCGAGATTTATTTTTTAAATAAGTTTTGAGCGCTATGACATTATCAGGCATGACTATCGTCCAAAATTTGTCAAATTAGTTGTTCTTCATGAGGTTGACTTGGTTTATTACCAAAGCCTTCATAGGAAGAGATTTCGGTTTTAAAAATGATTCTACCATTAAAAATATCCACGTTTGAATGAATATCCATTATTAGCATGAACATAATTTACAACAACTATTTGCAACGGAACGATTGGCGTTTCTTTGGCTTTATAAGAAGAAAATATGTAACCTTCTTTATTCCAAATGCATTAGCACAAACTAAAATTATTAGTCTATCCTTCGCTAACTTTCTTTTTGGAGCACTAGTTTCTCTAGCGACCAGTTTCATTCGCATTGAGAATAATGTCAGGAGTTAGATTGTGCTCAACTATAATTATTTGCATTTTTTTTATTTTAAGGGCTATACTAAGGACTGAGATCGAAAAATTTTTAACATACATATATATTAATAAAAAGGAAACTTACAGTTTTGAATCTTTGTTTATTTGATTGAAATTATTGTTACAATTTACAAAAAAAAAATATTTTTATAGTTCTAATCACTAATGATGAAATTTTGAACCTTTTTCGAAAACCCTTCCATTATGGTTTTTATAGTGCTTTATGTCACTTTGTTCGAACAGTTTGTCCATCTCCGTTTAAAATCTATCACACTTTTGGACACCTTTTTTGTGCCCTTCAATTCTCTTTTGACAAGAGCTCTTCAATTCTCTCCACTGGACTCAGCTCCAGGCAGTTTGGAGGAATTGCCTCTCTCTCAATATCTTTCTTACCATAGTGACAGATGCCAAATCAGGCCAAAAAATTAGGCCTATTTAGATATAAAGATTTTTTGCAAAGGAGTACATTTTTTTAAAATAGTACTTTTTACAAAAACGTACTTTTAAAGTACATTTTATAGTACTTTTTAAACAAACAATTTTCTGCGAAAATTTAAAGTATATTTTAAGTTACTATTAAAATATAAAGAGTTTTTTTAAAAAAGAGTACTTTTTTTTTTAAAAATAGTACTTTTTACAAAAATGTACTTTTATGGTGCATAGTAAATTTTTAGACAATAAAATTATAATAGAAATTGTATACAAAAATTGTAAGTACATTTTTCGAAAAAAGTACTTTTTATAAATTAGTACTTTTGTACTTTTTTACATTTTTTTTTAATGTTTTACTATAGAAGTACTTTTTAAAAAATTAATTTTATACAAAAAAAATTTACTTTTTTTTACATGATTATTTTTTTAAGCTAAATTATTTACGAGCAATACAATCTGATTTTAAATTACAGTTTAAATGAACATTTTTTGATAAAAAAGTACTTAATTACTAAGTTTAAATATATGATAATTATACAAATCTTCATTTTTCATTCCCTTAGACCAAGTAAATCATTTTACAATCTTTATCTTGTTATTTATTCGATTCAAATAACAACAGAACAAAAATAAATTATTTTACAGACAAGAAAAATTGCAATGCAATTTAACCACATAAACAAACGAAAATAAAAAAGTAAAAACATTAAAGACATCTTATTATTATCGTCTTAAAAAGGAAACGGAAATGAATGTCTTTCTATCATTCTTTTAAAACAAAAAGAATAAATAAATAAACAATAAACTATTTAGAGACAATACAAAAAAATAAGGAAAAACCAAGTAAGAAATATCATTTGACATCTTTAAAGATATTTATATGTATTTATTTTCTGTTTTTAAGGAAGATTTGATTATTTTACTAAATTGATATAAAATAGTTATTTCGTCCTGCAGATACATATAAAATTGTTACTTTTTTTGTCATATGTCAAAGCAATGAACATAAACTTAATTTTTTTTATACAAACAAGTCATATTGACTATAGAAAACTTTAAGTATTTACTACTGCTTGAAATAAATATAAAAATAAAAAAAAAACGTTTTATTCAAACATTTAATTCAGTGCATTTGTCACAAAAATTAAATTTTGCTCAAAAATTTGATCTTCCTACTGTCTACCCTACCTATGACTGAATTTTGATATAAAAAGTCCTTCAAATCAAATTTAGTTGTAACTAGAGATACGATTATCCTGCATTTTTTATTAATAGTAAGCACCTTAAGATATGCAAGAGATTTGCTAAAAAACTGTTATTTAAGAGAAAGCACAATATAGATCAACGAGTGTTAATTTCGTTGTTTTCATGCTTTTATAATTGTTTTTATAAAGGATTTTCAGACGCATAAAATTCTACCGGAGTTAATATTTAATATTTATTTAATATTAAAACTGGACTAAAAAGATAATTTTTTAAAAATATATGTAAATAATTGAATCAGTTACAAATTTCATTATGAAAAATATGAAATTTATAAACATTATTATCTTAAATTTAGTGTTGTTTAAAAAATAATATAGTTTTGAATTTAAAAATGATAAATTCAATTTTAAAATCAACAAAAATACTGATCTTCTTTATATGTACCTACATATATATTTATCGTTTATGAAATTAGCTTCCTATTAAATTTTTATAATCAAAAATTCTTAGTATTTAGTTATATTTGAGAAAAAATGTCCATTGTTTTTTCTTTTCCATTACAAAAAAACTTGAAATTATGCAAATTTTTTATTTTTCATACATAGTCATGTGTGTATATGTTCGAAAAAAAACAACGTTTCTATCATCAATCATATTTTAACATCAGCATGATGATGATGACAATGATATTTTTGATGATGTTGGCGTTGGTGATGTCGGTGTTGTGGTTTTAACACAACACATGTACCACGAATATGCTGAGGTTGCATAAAAACCTGCAGTAGTTTACATAGATATTTGTAAAGTTTTTGGCTTTTTGCCTTTAAAATATGCTGAAAATATATTTACAAATTAAAGTAAATAAAAACAAGTAATAAAACTATACCGGGCTGTGCCGAATCTTATATACCCTTTACAAAGTATACTTTAAAATAAAAATGTTTAAATTTTTTAGCTAAACAAACAGATTATTGTCCTTTTTCGTCTAAGACCTCTTATTAACGATATATGAGTGATTTTGGATTTTTCATATAAAAATCGATATTTGGTGGGAAATATGAGTGATCACAGATTATTATCCTTTTTCGTCTAGGACCTCTTATTAACGATATATGAGTGATTTTAGATTTTTCATATAAAAATCGATATTTCGTGGAAAATATGAGTGATCACAGATTTTGGTCCTTTTTCTTCTAGGACCTCTTATTAACGATATATGAGTGATTTTAAATTTTTCATGTAAAAAGCGATATTTCGTGGGAAATATGAGTGATCACAGATTTTTTCGTGTAGGACCTCTTATTACCGATATATGAGTGATTTTCGATTTTTCATATAAAAATCGATATTTGGTGGAAAATATGAGTGATCACAGATTATTGTCCTTTTTCATCTAGGACCTCTTATTAACGATATATGAGTGATTTTAGATTTTTCATATAAAAAGCGATATTTGGTGGGTGATCACAGATTTTGGTCCTTTTTCGTCTAGGACCTGTTATTAACGATATATGAGTGATTTTAGATTATTAGTATAAAAATCGATATTTGGTGGGAATAATGAGTGATCACAGATTTTTATCCTTTTTCGTCTAGGACCTCTTATTAACGATATATGAGTGATTTTAGATTTTTCATATAAAAATCGATATTTGGTGGGAATAATGTGATCACAGATTATTATCATTTTTCGTCTAGGACCTCTTATTAACGATATATGAGTGATTTTAGATTTTAAATATAAAAATCGATATTTGGTGGGAAATATGAGTGATCACAGATTATTATCCTTTTTCGTCTAGGACCTCTTATTAACGATATATGAGTGGTTTTAGATTTTTCATATAAAAATCGATATTTAGTGGTATGAGTGATCACAGATTATTATCCTTTTTCGTCTAGGACCTCTTATTAACGATATATGAGTGGTTTTAGATTTTTCATATAAAAATCGATATTTAGTGGTATGAGTGATCACAGATTTTGGTCCTTTTTCGTATAGGACCTCTTATTAACGATATATGAGTGATTTTAAATCTTTCATGTAAAAAGCGATATTTCGTGGGAAATATGAGTGATCACAGATTTTTTCGTCTAGGACCTCTTATTACCGATATATGAGTGATTTTCGATTTTTCATATAAAAATCGATATTTGGTGGAAAATATGAGTGATCACAGATTATTGTCCTTTTTCGTCTAGGACCTCTTATTAACGATATATGAGTGATTTTAGATTTTTCATATAAAAAGCGATATTTGGTGGGTGATCACAGATTTTGGTCCTTTTTCGTCTAAGACCTCTTATTAACGATATATGAGTGATTTTAGATTTTTCATATAAAAATCGATATTTCGTGGGAAATATGAGTGATCACAGATGTTTGTCCTTTTTCGTCTAAGACCTCTTATTAACGATATATGAGTGATTTTAGATTTTTCATATAAAAATCGATATTTGGTGGGAATAATGTGATCACAGATTATTATCCTTTTTCGTCTAGGACCTCTTATTACCGATATATGAGTGATTTTAAATCTTTCATATAAAAAGCGATATTTCGTGGGAAATATGAGTGATCACAGATTTTTTCGTGTAGGACCTCTTATTACCGATATATGAGTGATTTTCGATTTTTCATATAAAAATCGATATTTGGTGGAAAATATGAGTGATCACAGATTATTGTCCTTTTTCATCTAGGACCTCTTATTAACGATATATGAGTGATTTTAGATTTTTCATATAAAAAGCGATATTTGGTGGGTGATCACAGATTTTGGTCCTTTTTCGTCTAGGACCTGTTATTAACGATATATGAGTGATTTTAGATTTTTCATATAAAAATCGATATTTGGTGGGAATAATGAGTGATCACAGATTTTTATCCTTTTTCGTCTAGGACCTCTTATTAACGATATATGAGTGATTTTAGATTTTTCATATAAAAATCGATATTTGGTGGGAATAATGTGATCACAGATTATTATCATTTTTCGTCTAGGACCTCTTATTAACGATATATGAGTGATTTTAGATTTTTCATATAAAAATCGATATTTGGTGGGAAATATGAGTGATCACAGATTATTATCCTTTTCCGTCTAGGACCTCTTATTAACGATATATGAGTGATTTTAGATTTTTCATATAAAAATCGATATTTGGTGGGAAAAATGAGTGATCACAGATTATTATCCTTTTTTGTCTAGGACCTCTTATTAACGATATATGAGTGATTTTAGATTTTTCATATAAAAATCGATATTTGGTGGGAAATATGAGTGATCACAGATTATTATCCTTTTCCGTCTAGGACCTCTTATTAACGATATATGAGTGATTTTAGATTTTTCATATAAAAATCGATATTTGGTGGGAAATATGAGTGATCACAGATTATTATCCTTTTTCGTCTAAGACCTCTTTTTAACGATATATGAGTGATTTTAGATTTTTCATATAAAAATCGATATTTGGTGGGAAATATGAGTGATCACAGATCACTATTATCTTTTTCGTCTAGGACCTCTTATTACCGATATATGAGTGATTTTAGATTTTTCATATAAAAATTGATATTTGGTGGGAAATATGAGTGATCACAGATTATTGTCCTTTTTCGTCTAGGACCTCTTATTAACGATATACGAGTGATTTTAGATTTTTCATATAAAAATCGATATTTGGTGGGAAATATGAGTGATCACAGATCACTATTATCTTTTTCGTCTAGGACCTCTTATTACCGATATATGAGTGATTTTAGATTTTTCATATAAAAATCGATATTTGGTGGGAAAAATGAGTGATCAGAGATTTTTGTCCTTTTTCGTGTAGGACCTCTTATTACCGATAATGAGTGATTTTAGATTTTTCATATAAAAATCGATATTTGGTGGGAAATATGAGTGATCACAGATTATTATCCTTTTTTGTCTAAGACCTCTTATTAACGATATATGAGTGATTTTAGATTTTTCATATAAAAATTGATATTTGGTGGGAAATATGAGTGATCACAGATTTTTGTCCTTTTTCGTCTAGGACCTCTTATTACCGATATATGAGTGATTTTAGATTATTAGTATAAAAATCGATATTTGGTGGGAAATATGAGTGATCACAGATTATTATCCTTTTCCGTCTAGGACCTCTTATTAATGATATATGAGTGATTTTAGATTTTTCATATAAAAAGCGATATTTGGTGGGAAATATGAGTGATCACAGATTTTTGCCCTTTTTCGTCTAAGACCTCTTATTAACGATATATGAGTGATTTTAGATTTTTCATATAAAAATCGATATTTGGTGGGAAAAATGAGTGATCACAGATTTTTGTCGTTTTTCGTCTAAGACCTCTTATTAGCGATATATGGGTGATTTTAGATTTTTCATATAAAAATCGATATTTGGTGGGAAATATGAGTGATCACAGATTTTCGTCCTTTTTCGTCTAAGACCTCTTATTAACGATATATGAGTGGTTTTAGATTTTTCATATAAAAATCGATATTTGGTGGGAAATATGAGTGATCACAGATTTTCGTCCTTTTTCGTCTAAGACCTCTTATTAACGATATATGAGTGATTTTAGATTTTTCATATAAAAATCGATATTTGGTGGGAAATATGAGTGATCGCAGATGTTTGTCCTTTTTCGTCTAAGACCTCTTTTTAACGATATATGAGTGATTTTAGATTTTTCATATAAAAATCGATATTTGGTGGGAAATATGAGTGATCACAGATCACTATTATCTTTTTCGTCTAGGACCTCTTATTACCGATATATGAGTGATTTTAGATTTTTCATATAAAAATCGATATTTGGTGGGAAAAATGAGTGATCAGAGATTTTTGTCCTTTTTCGTGTAGGACCTCTTATTACCGATAATGAGTGATTTTAGATTTTTCATATAAAAATCGATATTTGGTGGGAAATATGAGTGATCACAGATTATTATCCTTTTTTGTCTAAGACCTCTTATTAACGATATATGAGTGATTTTAGATTTTTCATATAAAAATTGATATTTGGTGGGAAATATGAGTGATCACAGATTTTTGTCCTTTTTCGTCTAGGACCTCTTATTACCGATATATGAGTGATTTTAGATTATTAGTATAAAAATCGATTTTGGTGGGAAATATGAGTGATCACAGATTATTATCCTTTTTCGTCTAGGACCTCTTATTAACGATATATGAGTGGTTTTAGATTTTTCATATAAAAATCGATATTTGGTGGGAAATATGAGTGATCACAGATTTTGGCCCTTTTGCGTCTAGGACCTCTTATTAACGATATATGAGTGATTTTAGATTTTTCATATAAAAATCGATATTTGGTGGGAAAATTGAGTGATCACAGATTTTTGTCGTTTTTCATCTAAGACCTCTTATTAACGATATATGAGTGATTTTAGATATTTGGTGGGAAATATATGATCACAGATTTTTCGTCTAGGACCTCTTATTAACGATATATGAGTGATTTTAGATTTTTCATATAAAAATCGATATTTGGTGGGAAATATGAGTGATCACAGATTTTGGTCCTTTTTCTTCTAGGAAAAATGCGTGATCACAGATTATTATCCTTTTTTGTCTAGGACCTCTTATTAACGATATATGAGTGAGTTTAGATTTTTCATATAAAAATCAATATTTGGTGGGAAATATGAGTGATCACAGATTTTTGTCCTTTTTCGTCTTGACCTCTTATTAACGATATATGAGTGATTTTAGATTTTTCATATAAAAATCGATATTTGGTGGGAAAAATGCGTGATCACAGATTTTGGTCCTTTTTCGTCTAGGACCTCTTATTAACGATATATGAGTGATTTTAGATTTTTCATATAAAAATCGATATTTAGTGGGAAAAATGAGTGATCGCAGATTATTATCCTTTTTCGTCTAGGACCTCTTTTTAAAGATATATGAGATTTTAGATTTTTCAAAAAAATTAGTGATCACAAATTTTTGTCCTTTTTCGTCTAGGATCTCTTATTAACGATATATGAGTGATTTTAGATTTTTCTATATTTGATGGGAAAAATGAGTGATCACAGATTTTTGTCCTTTTTCGTCTAGGACCTCTTATCAACGATATATGGGTGATTTTAGATTTTTCAAATAAAAAGCGATATTTGGTGGGAATAATGTGATCACAGATTATTGTTCTTTTTCTTCTAGGACCTCTTATTAAGGATATATGAGTGATTTTAGATTTTCCATATAAAAATCGATATTTGATGGGATATATGAATGATCACAGATTATTTTGGTGACTTTTTGGCGACATTCTCAACGAAGTGTTTATATTTTTATATTTGTCTTTGATGTGAAGAAAAAGAAAAATATGAATTTGAAGATGAGTCTTCCAACTGTTATGAAATCGCACTTTTTTGATTTTAATTTTTTTTAATACAACTTCAAATATTAACAAAATATGAAGTTTCATTATCCACATATACTTCAGAAAAGTACCAATAGAGTATACCAGACTTACTGAAATGTACTAGTGAGTCTCTGGTTCCATATGGTTCCAAAAGAAGTACCTAGTCAATAGTACCACTGTAAGTAGTAGACTTCCAATGACACGCACATGTTAAATGTCTATAGTAAATAGCATTGTCTGGGTTATAGTAAGTCATTAGTACTGCAGACTTTGTCAATAATAAGTCAGTACATTTTTGCTATTGACTTTTCCATTTAGTTGTCATCTATGACTCTATGCCTAATTCTTAATCAAACTTTTATTTATTAAAAATTCCATAAAAAATTGTATAAATAAATCTTTGATAAAAGTAAGAATTTGTTAATGAATACGGTCTAACTACATTCAATTTCCCATCATTTTCAATAAAAACACAATGAAATTTTTTCAGTTAAACTCTAGTCAATTTATTATTATTATTTTAATAGGCATTAATTTCATTAATGACTGTATAGATTTTGGTATTTTTCACTTCTGATTCTATGTGCAAAAAGAAACTCTGTACAAAACTATAAAACAGCTCTGCCTCTTGCGGATAGTCCAGATCGAAAAGGAAAAACAATTCACACACCAATTGAGCGGCCGAAACTACGGAATCCATGGGAAAACGTACACCTTCAAAGTAAACGAATATTTGATCAATTTCACCGGCCAATTCGCCCACTATTAGTATCATGGGCGGAGTACCAGAACTAAGTTGCGATTCTAGAGCCGACTCCAGAGAAAGCAAAGAGTTGCGTATACATACGAAGGCATTCTGGGAATATTGTATAGAATAACGTTTTTTGCGTATAGTTCCCATCTCATCAACGACCACTTTTTGGGTGGGTGGAAATAGTTGATGCATTACCCATAGTAATATGAGATTTTGGGATTCTACATTAAAAAAAAAAATAGAAATTTGGATTAAAAAGCTATATAAGTTTATGTATGTGTTATAAATACCTGTTGAACAATTTTGGTACTGCTGCGAATATCTATAACCCGCCACTTTGTTATGTAACAGCTTCTCTAGTTTATCTTTATTTTGTAAGAATACCTCTGAGAAAGAATTAGCCTCTGGATATTTGGCTTTAAAATCCATATTAATCTAAGTAATTTAATATAAACAAGTTTAAATTTGTTGGAAAATCTTTAATTTATTTTGTATTTTTACTTACAAATTCCTGTGCATTGTGCTGTTTATATTCTGGCCATTTCTCTAATATCTGAGACAAGGACTCTATATCTTCTATGTGTTTTAAACGCATTTTTTGTGTGCTTTTCCAAAATTGCAAGTAGTTTTCGGGAGTCTGGGTCATAGAGCGAAATTCAGAAATTCTATAGTCATCATATTCATCAGTGTCTTCCTCTTCTAAAATATAGAAGTACAAGAATCAATGCAGGAAAGAGATGATTTTAAATGTGTATTACAAACCTTTAATTTCAATCGGCGATGTAGGTGCAGAATAACCCGAAGTCGATGAATTCTCTATAGATGGGGGCGATACTTCATCAGGTGCCATGTTAAATTTCTTATAAACTCTTTTCAAATTTGCCACTTTATTATAGATACGGCCACGTCTGTTGGTACGATAAAATTCCCCCTTTTCTGTGGGAAATAGCTCAATAATTTGCAGTTCCAGTTGACTGCTTTCCGTCATCGATAAGATGCCACCATTGGCATCAATATAGCGGGCAATTACGTTTATTAAGGCTGTACGATGTTCTTCGCGCAGAATTTTATGTTTTGCATAATAATTCATAATGATTTGGCCACCTCTGGTTTCCTCCAAAATAGTGCGCAGATTATAGCGTACCGGCATAAGAGCCATGCCCGGTTGCTTAGGCGTTGTCGATGTCATGGGTGTAACGGCTGTAACTGGAGTTGGTTTATCAACTGAAGGAGTGGAAGTTGAGGTGTGTTTGTTATGATCCATACTTTTACGCAGCGCAGATGATAATTGCATGGAAGGTGCAACTGACATTTGAGGCACTCTAACAGCTGTAGTTGTGAATTCATCTTCTTTTGTATTATTTGGTTTGTTAATAGTTTCTTTAGGATTTTTGGTTTTTTTGTTTGATTTAAAAGGAAATACTCTGTTTTGTTGCCACAGCTGTAATTGATATTCAAACAAAGCTTGATCTCCTATGGGTAGGTTTTCAAATAATTTTTCTACATGATTAGGCTTTAATATGGTCAGCACATTTAAAGTAATTCTTTGTTCTAAAACAAAAATAACCATGATTTCATTAAAATCAATAAGTAAATAATAAATAAAGTAATTATATTACCTATAAAATAATCATAATGATGTATTAAATTCCATTCTTCAAGTAGATTCTTTAAATCCAATTCATCATCATCCCTTAAAGTAACATCCATTATACAAAATGACTATAAGAAAACAAAACAGTTTAAACACATTTATAAATTCAGTCAATGAATATGAATAAGCTAAACAACAAATAGTTTTATTGACTTATTTCAATTAATAATTTATTAAACAATCATAAACGTTGCTACTGCGAATAAATATAAACAACAACAAAATGTAATCAATTGTGAGTGAATGTGGATGCAGAGAAGAGAACTTGATAGGTAACTGAGAGCCAAAAACTCATATGCAAAAACCTAATTCATGAGAATGCATTGTTATGTATTTTGTTTTTTTATCATTCATATGTGTGAGAAGAGAGCCATATTATTTAATTATTATACCCACCCTTCAAAAACATGGGAGGTATATTGACATTGTTATTGCATTTGTAACATATCGATATATTCATCGCAGTATGTACAATATTCTGGGTCCTTAGGAAATTCTAAGACGATCTACCTATGTCTGTCCGTCTTTAGAAAACACGATAGGGCTCTTTTTGAAAGTATAGCGAAAATGGGGCGAAATTTGTCCCAAATGTCCATACAGTGTCCCCATCAGAAAAAGACTTGAACATTCATAATTGTCTAATAAAAATTAATATCTTGATGAAATTGGACAGACAAGAACAAGATTTATGAACCTAAATCTCTCTCTCAGAAAAATATTTTATTGTCACGTATACAAGATTCGGCACCGCCGAATATAATGTTGTTTCTACATTTTTGCCAACCCACAAAGTATATATATTCTGGATCGTTATAGATAGCGGAGTCGATATAGCCATGTCCGTCTGTCCGTCTGTCCGTCTGTATGTTGAAATCAACTTTCCGTAGCCCCCAAATAACTTAAAAACATAATTGATACATCAATATATTGGAAATTCTTCCGGCTCTGTCGCCATTTAAAATCAAGAAAATCGACCCACAAATGGCTGAGATATAAGGAAAACACCGGGACAACCTTGATTTTTGATCTATATCTCGATTACTAAGTCATTAATATAGACAATATGGATATATAATGATAGATATTTCAAAGTCCATTGCAACGATGTAATCGGGAAAATAAATTTTAACCCGAATATTTTTTTTACCAAAAACATTTTTTTTTTATTTTTTCACTAATAAACTTAAAAAAATTTGGGAAAAAAATTAAAAAAAAATGTAAAACAATTTGAAATTTTTTTTTTTTTTTAATTTTGAAAAACAATTTGAAAAAAAAATTTTTTTTTTAAATTTTGAAAAAAAAAAATTAATTTTGTTCACCTAAAAATATTTAAAATTTTTATTTTAAAGTATAATTTGGTGAAGGGTATATAAGATTCGGCACAGCCGAATTTAGCCCTCTTACTTGTTTTTTAAATGTGGAATGTAGAATACAGTGAGACCTCAATTATCCGTAATGGTCGGAACCGCGAGCATTCAGGATAATCAATTTTCCCGTTTAATTGTGTACCAATTTTTAGTAGTTTTTCAATAATGACATTTAAAGCTCCATATTTCTCACTGATCCATCGGTTAAATCAAAGTCGTCCAATTTGGTGGAACAAATTTCACAACAAAATTTTCAACATTGAAATCCTGCACATCTGGATGTAGCAGATGATTTTACTATAATCTTTTAGAACGATTTTCTTAAAATACAATGTCGTTTTCTTTTCTTATATTTTGTGTGGAATATTTTAGGCCTTCCTTCACTGTGAATCCTTTAAATCGTTCCTTCCGGAACCACTCATAAACTGCAGAATCTTCTTTTGGTTCTTCAGCAGTTTTTAAGTTTTTCGGTTTCCAACGCCAATAATAGAATCACTTTGTTTTTTATAATGTCTAACACTCCTTACGCCAAAAACTATCGAAAAATCGATGGCACAATATCAAAAAATTTTGGCCTTACAGATCGATCGTGGGAATTCCCCTTTTTCGTTTGATTCACATTGTGTTTGATTGTTCAAAAATAATCGAAAAAAAATTATAATCCCGGATAATAGAGGTAATTACGGTTAATCGATGCAAAACAATTTAAATAGATTCAAAAACATTTTCTCACTGTATTTAAAATTTGTATTTTAAAGTATAATTTAGTGAAGGGTATTTAGAATTCGGCATAGCTCTCTTAATTGTTTTTATTGACATTTTTCTCCCCTTTCCATCTATGTATGTATTATATGTGTGCGTGTGTGTAACT
Organism: Calliphora vomitoria; assembly: GCA_942486065.2. Classification (NCBI taxonomy): domain Eukaryota; kingdom Metazoa; phylum Arthropoda; class Insecta; order Diptera; family Calliphoridae; genus Calliphora; species Calliphora vomitoria. The sequence continues at coordinate 3,098,356 of OW818033.2, read as the reverse complement.
ACAAGAATATTCATTTGTTGTTACCCAGCAGTTGTAGGACACAGTCCCGAACTAGTGATTGTACCCATCATTTAGGATGAGAACTAGTTACTTTAAAAGCTACGTGACTAGTTATTTTGACACGTGCATGGCCTAAGCAGTGGGTCAATTTACCCTTTTTGTCTACAATGAGACTGTCTAATAGCTGGTCCAAAGTAGTCAATGCATTGGATTCACATACTGATTAAATAGCGTCAGTTACCTTATTAGCTACCTAACTGATAACTTGATCAGCTACATAACCAGTTATTTTAATATGTACGGGTGCTAATTGACCTCAAATAGTCAGCTAAAAATACATATCATGGGCTGTCTAATATTAACGATAGCTTGTAAACAAACCTTTCATCGACAACTCTTTTGGATTGGATTGCTTCTGGTGGGTAAAATAACTACTTTCTAAAGTGCTGTACAAAATAAACATTTAAAGTTACTTCACTATAGGTTACTAAAAGACACTAAAGTGATTATTGACTTCTCGCTATGTTACATGGGATATCAGTTTATTTAAGCAAAAATAAACATTAACTGTATGAGAATTATATCAACACAATTTGCATAAAATCAGTTTGAACGAATTACTTACAAAACGTTTAAAGTTACTACACTCCAGATTACTTAGAGACACTTAAGTGACAATTGTCTCCTTGCTAGATTACCTGGGATCTATAAAGTAACCAATTGTCTTCTCTCTGTACTACAAAGAGCACATACGTGTCAAATGACCAAAATATATAAATTGGAGTCTGAGAAGTGATAAGACATTTGTGACAGTTACTTTAAGGGATATATTGACTACTTGCTTAACTGCTGGGTATTTTATGTTTTGTTAAACAGCAACAACATCAGGCAAAACCACAGTACGCCTGAGAATTTAATTCGACCGAATTGAATTGTTTAATTTAATTAGAATTCTTCTTTTCGATTAACGAATTTTATGTGTTAAGAAGAAAAATAAAATAAAGAATGCTAAATTGTTTTCGTTTATGAAGTGAATTTAAAAGAATTGTTCGCAAATTTAATTTTTCTAAATGAAGCACATATGTAATATCTGACATAAACAAATAAATATTGTTGTTTTTCACACATTATTGTAAATTTTGTGCAATATGGATACATATGTTATTTCATTAACATGTTTGTAAGCTTTGTTTACTGATGAGTCGTAAAAATCCAAATTGTTACTTTTATGGCTGGTTTTTAAAACTATTTTATCTATATTAATGATTTCTTATAATTCTTATGAACAGCAAACAAATGTGCATTGCATGGATGGTTTTCCTTTAATCTGTTCTAGGAATTTTGCCGCGGGTTTATGACATTTTATGATTCATTTGTGAGAAATGACAATTAGGAATTTCCAAATAATGGATTTTTAAACATTTTATGGCAAATAAATTTTCACAGAACCGATATATTAGGTATAAAACTATTGATTTTGTTCTAAAGATCGCAAATCTGAAAAATGTTTAATTTAATTAATTGAAAAATTGATAAATAAAATTCGCGAAAACTAATTTTATACCAAAGAATAAAATAAAATTCTATTCGCGAGCACGAGTTTTACAGTTTTACCTTCTCTGTTCAAAACATACGAAAACAAAACAAAATCAATGAAAATTTGAATCACTCTCCAATATTGCTTGTTCTCTATTCTCCAGCATGTTGAATAGAGAATTTTACTCTTATTTATGTCTCTTTTATATACATTGCTGTATTCATAGTGAGTGTGTGTGTGTTATTTGATGCAATGGAAGCCGGTTTTTATAAATTTCACCACTGTATACACATATTATTTGTTTGTTTGCTTGTTTAACAAAAACCAAAACAAAACAACCAGAAACCTTTTATTTATACACACAATTATTAGTTTAGCTTTTTTATGAAATAATTTGTATCTTTTATTGATTATTTGAGGCTTTACAATATATTTGAACATAAACAATATTTTCGTTTGTTTTCCTCATTACACACAATAATTTATATGTACTAATTTTAACACTTACATTGCTTAATTTTATTAAATTACGTTTTATTGGAAATTATTTACTTTTTTAAACAAAATACACACACGTGCTGTATTTTCAAGATCTCACAATCAACTGTGGGACAGATATTGAACTCTGAGCAAATACACCACCACAAAAGAGAGTGTGTAAAGCATAGAATAAATACATAGAAGGGAAGGAGAGTGAAATGTGTAAAAAAAATTGCTGTGTGATAAACAAAAACAAAATACATGGCAATACATTCTTATTTTATTTAGGTTTTTAGCTCTCAGCTACCTATCTAGTTGTCATCTATGTTTCCAGCTGATATTTACATGCATCTTCCATATGCTTCTTTTATGGTATTGTTGAAATGAGAACCCTAACAGCCCTACCTAAATAAAAACGGGAGCCAACACACAGTGAGTTAGGATTTTCCAATAGATCAGCGGTGACGCCGCTTTACTCAGGTATGCTTTTACATGTTATATGGGCAAGACCATTTTTGAAAAATAAACAACGCTCTTATTTAGGTATGGCTGTAAGTAACTATTTTTCCTATTAGTTGTTGTTGTTATTTTTTATACAACAGCGCGAAAAACTGCAATATTTTTTAAAAGTGCCGCAGTCATTTCTTCTATTTGAAAACACTGAAAATCATTTTATTAAGTGAAAACTTGAAAAAAAAAAAATATTTGAGAGATATGTTAAGGAAACTAAATTTTCATACAAAACAAAGCAAAAACATTACCTTCGTACACAGAGAAAACAGATTCGTAATAGCAAACGAATTTGTTGCCAATCGAATGATTCGATTGCAAACATAGATTTTTTCGGTTCTATCAACAGAAAGTCAGTTGATAAAGAAGAATTTCGGTTGAAGCAAACCAAACTTTTGTTACCCCTTCTAACATTTTTGTAGTCACCACTATAAAATTCGGTCACTAAGGTGACCGAATTTTTGATTGGCAACAAATTCGGTTGCTATCACGAATCTGTATTCTCTGTGTAGTAGTGTCTGTTAAAAGGAAATCTTCAAATATGTTTGGGTTTACAGGGATTTTTGATATGACTACGTTTGCTTACATACTCATGAACAGATAAAGACACCTCGTCGAATCTAGTAAGAGGGATTCTTAAATATAAATCTGTATTATTTTTGATTTAAATATTTTCTTAACTGTCAACATATTTCTAGTTTGGTTGTAAGGTGCATTTGTTACTTAAAATACAGAGACAATATAAATAACCAGTAAGATAGAAAAAAGGCTTAGGTTAGGTTTCCAGGCAGCCTCGAAGTGAAGAAGAAGTGCAGTTCACGTGGGTCCAGGCATAGGTCCCTTTGTGTTACCTGTAAGTATAGAGGCAAAAGGAGAAGGGACAGTCAAAAGAGAGAAGAGGACAGTCAAGATTTGGTTAAGATTGAAGAGTGAGCGAAGAGATACGAGAGAGAAAGAGAAACGAGAGTAGATTATTATTTGGTCACTCAATGGAGATCCCATATTTGGTCTGGTTAGCTAATTACTGTTCCTTACAAAGGCATTAATGGATTCAAGCCTCAAATTCGAGAGCTCAGAGAGACTAGTTAGGGAACGATGTCCCAGAAACCTTAAGCGTAGATTTTCCAATGTCGGACAGTGACAAAGAAGATGAAAAATTGTCTCATCCTCCTCCCCGTTTTGGCAACTTCTGCAGAAGTCGTTGTAGGACAAGACAAGTCTCCTCTCTTGGTTGCCAAAAGTGCAGTGACCGGTAATAACCGCCACCATACCACTCAATTGCGAGCGTGTCAAGCCAAGAAGATATGTTGTTCGTTCGGGGCCATATCATTGTGGTAATAGTACATGTGGGTTCACAACCCCATCTTGCCTGAGCAAGCTCATAGTAGAAGTTACTAATGTGAAGCTTGCATTTGGATAACGGAATCCCACATAGGAAGTCTATGGGCAGCATGGCGCCCTTTTTCGCCAATTCATCAGCAACACAATGAGTACGACTGTTGAATGTCTCGCCATCCTGTTTAAGAATGCCCGGCATTCCTGGACCAAATTAGATGTATATACACCTGTTAGAAAGAAGGCTTAATTTTCTGGAAGCTAAAAATTGTGATTTCTCATCAAGTAAAACTTTGTGGATAAATTTTGAAGATATTTCAATAAGCTTTAAAATCATATTCTTGTGCGTTACAAACATTAACATAAACGCAATAATATATGGTATAGGGTATAAAGAACATAACCCAAGAATATAAATTCCCAGCAGTTATGCAATTAGTCAATATATCCCTTATAGACAGTAATCGTCACAAATGACTTATCACTTTTCAGACTCCAATTTATATATTTTGGTCATTTGACACGTATGTGCTCTTTGTAGTGCAGGGAGAAGACAATTGGTTACTTTATACATCCCTGGTAATCTAGCGTGAAGACAATTGTCACTTAAGTGTCTCTAAGTAATCTGGAGTGTAAACACTTCAAACGTTTTGTAAGTAATTCGTACAAACTGGTTTTATGCAAATTGTGTTGATATAATTCTCATACAGTTTATTTTTATTTTTGCTTAAGTATACTGATATCCCATGTATTATAGAATGAAGTCAATAATCACTTTAGTGTCTCTTAGTAACCTAAAGTGAAGTCACTTTAAACGTTTATTTTGTACAGCACTTTAGACAGTAGTTATTTCTAAGACGTTCTTCATATGTCCGTTCATCTGTCTGTCTATTGAAGGCATGCTAGACCCTTGAGGGAAAGATATCGAGGGATACAATTTTCATATTTGTTGTTGATCAGAAAAAGTTGAAAATCAGCAAAGAACCAGAGTATTGGACCAATATTGTCTCACATCTCTAAACAAAAGTAGACATTTTAATTGTTTTTTTAGCTATTTGCTTTAAAGTTATTGCAGATAATAAACATTATGCGAATGATCAATAATTTGCCATAGCAGCTCCCACATAAGATTCACTTCCGTGAATATATATAACATCCACAAAGCTCTTAAATTTATTACTGAGATGAAATTGAACTAAATTAAACATCAAATACATAGATATCAATGCACAATATTTTATAACGAGCGCCCCATAGCTTGCATGTAAGACCCACAAACGAACATTTTTGTTCAAGCATAAATAGATTTTATTACTGGATTTTGTGACTATCGATCCATATTTATACCTTTCACTTCTGTATGACCCACATCTGGAAATTATATTACACTCTACCAAAGATATGGGGTTTATATTGATTATGTCATTCCTCTTGTTGCACATTGAATTATATATATGAGTCCATATAATATTTTCAAAGCGAAAAACTTTATAAAATTTTTAGTAACAACTAGTGAAGGAATTTTGTGTTTATATTTTAATTTTCTTAATGAATTTTGCTGCTGCTGAATCTACTATTATGTAGGCGACAATATGTTTACAACTGATGCCACAGTCGTTACCGTTATTAAGTTTACATCAGTGGCCGGCATAAAGAGAACATGGAATTTGTATTACAATAACATCTTATGCTTTTTTTCTATCTGTTTATTATTAGATAATTTTTAGAAAGTTCTTTTACATTTCTATTATTTTTAGGTAAATAACCGATTATGTTCGGTCACTGGTAGCTATGAGTGCCGACCACTGGTTTTCATACAGTATAGATATGTACGTAGACTTCTGCTGCCTCCTAAAAATAGAAATAAAAAAGCATTCCCATATTATTGTAGCTCAACAATTTCACTTTTAAAAACTTTAAGAACCTCTGACTGTGCAGTTGCGACTCTCCCGTTTACTTTCGTTTGCTTGAAAGATGTTAAAAATGCAACAATGCTTGCACATCAATCATGAGCAACACAGCGAATGTCAACAATAAAGAATTAATTATTTTAAAGTTCCGGTTGCAGCAAATTCATTTAAGTGATGAGTAGAGTGGTGAGGGTTTGTATATGTGGTTATATATACCATCCTAGTAGCTTTTGGAACTAGTTACGCCTTGTTATATACAAATAAATTACCATTGGTTACCTACTAACCTACTTCCAGGACTTTTAACAGCAGAATTCAATCAATGTGCTCTGCATTATCATTTAATAATGAAACATGTTAGTTACTCTTTTAATGTAGGTAACGAACTATCGATTTTGATGGAATTAACACCCTCTACATAACTCATTATTGGGTAAGTAACTGTTAATATATGTATATAGCTAGAGTACAATAGACAATTTTCAACCTTTAAAACTGCTGGGTTGTATGTAGTGGGTGTTAGTAGTAGCTTGAGTTTTACATCAAATAAATTGCTTGCAGTTTATTGTCATTCGTCTTGTGTTCCTTCACTGACATTTTATCTAGAGTACATATTTTTTTCATTTCTTTATATGATTCTCTCCCATTTCCCTTATACTCTTTCATTTATTTCATGTGAAAATATAAGATTTTCTTGGGATTTTTTCCTTCATTCGCTTGTTGTACTTCAATCCTACAATTTGTAACTGTTTTACATTTGATGATTTACGGGTGCTAAAGCCAATGGTTTCCTGCTTCATGCTTTTATACTTTTATTCTGCTGCAGTTTTTTATTTTCTTTATTATAACATTTTTATTTCTTTGCTTTATTTGTATGTGAGTTTGGTTTCTTTTTTTTGCATTTTCCTTCAGAAAATGATAAATGAAACTTTAGTGGCTTTTGACCTAGTTAATAAATTGTCTTTGTTAAAGTTTATGGAATACGTTAAGGGTTCCTATTTTTTTTTTTCTGAAGAAAATTCAATGGCCATCATCAAACTGGAAATGTGGTAATGTAGAGACAGGTTGAAATGGAAACAGAAAACTATTGTCAACCAACAGAAATGTGTCTAAAGCAATTAAACATTCTGTGTTTTTTTTATTTAAAAAGAAATTTAATTAATTAATTTCAAACCTAAGGAACAACATAAGAAACGTAATAAAAAATTGTGTTTTTTATGTACTTTAAACTGGGTCAAGCATTGTACACAAAAATATTATCAAAATAATACTGAAAATAAATAATTTTGGTGGATTTATTTCCTTGCAATATGAAAAGAATGAAAATATTGGATGAAATGTTTGTGTTTTTATAGAGAATAAAATCTTAGCTAATTAGTTTAACAGGTAGTCGACCAAAAGAAGACTTGCACTGCTCTCTTGGGTCCATTAAAGTTCCCCTTATGTTACCTGAAAGTAGAAGAAAGATAAGAGAAGAGCGAGATTTATAGTATAAGTAAGCTGAATGTTGCTAAGGAAGATTGAAGTATAGAAGAGAGAGGAAAAGAGACTTTTATTCGAAGGATTCAGGGCCACCTTGTGGTGCTATTCGCATATCAGGCCTTAATAGCCGTCTGCTCTACTTAATGTAGGCATATATGCATCGCAACTCCTTATCATATAATACAGCGAGGCCACTAAAGGACCGTTTTCCTAAGAAGTTTCCACGCAGATCTCCTAGTGCGAGACAATTTCATAAAAAGTGAACAATTTACTGCTTCATTTTGACAACTCCGGCAGAAATCGCACTGAGGCAAGCCTTCCAGCATGGGTGTCAAAAGTGCGATTAACATGTTGCTGAGTTGTAGACGTTGTATTCCAAGTAGATAAGACGTGTGCAGGTCATATCATTCTTGTGATTAAACATGTAGATTCATGCACCCATCGTGTCTGAGTTCATTTATCAAGTTCATTTATTCGTTGTTTGCAAGTGGAAAACGGAATCTATATCAAACATCAAGGCGCCTTTTTTACTAAGAAATCAGCAATATAATTGCCTTCAATATCCCTGTGTTCACATACCCATAAGAGTACAACTATTGAATGTCTCGCCATTGTCTCCATTCAGTAATACCTGGCATTCCTGGACTAAATTCGATGTCGGGATTTGATTGAAGCTTGGCTGACAGTACACAGATAAAACAGATTCGTGATAGCAACCAAATTTGTTGCCAATCGAATGATTCTACCTTAGTAACCGAATTTTACAGTATTGGCTACTAAATTTTGGAAGTAGTAGCTTCAACCTAAATTCTTCTTTATCAACTGACTTGCAGTGGAAAGAACCGAAAAATTCTATGTGTGCAACCGAATCATTGGATTGACAATAAATTCAATTGCTACTACGAATCTGTTTTCTCTGTGTATATATGCAAATATCCCTACCAGATAATTTGTTGTATATGAGCCAGTTAGCCGTTCTTTTAATAGCCGATAGCTCAGCCTGTAAAATACTACATCCATTTGGGAGTCTAAAGGACATCCTAATCCCAAATTCCTCCATATGCCAGGGGAGAAACCATCTTCTAATTCCTCACTGGCCGGAATTGAGAAACAGGAGTTCATTGAGAAGAAAGGTCTTGGAGTGCAATAATCTATGTAGTGGAGAAGATTTTGTATGTCCTTATGATCTATAGTTCCATGTGTCTATCGCATTATGCCTAAAGGTCGCGTTCAGTGCCAGCCTTCTGGCCATTAGATCAACTGGTATCCCGTTCAGTAGCGTGAAAAGCAACTTAGTCGGGGTCGTACGCAATGCTCCTCTTATAAGGATAACCATTCTCTTTAATAACCATCCATTGGCTCCCACTAGACAGAGGTCCCTTAGACTAATATTGGCTAGTTGATACGATATTGAGAAACAGGAGTTCCTCGTTAAGAAATGTCTTGGAGTGCAAGTGGCGAAGATTTTGTATGTCCCTATGATCTATAGTTCCATGCGCCTATCGCGTTAAGCCTAAAGACCGCGTTTAATGCCAGCCTTCTGGCCATTAGATCAACTGGTATCCCATTCAGTAGCGTGAAAAGGGACTCGAACGCTATGCTTCTGTTATCAGGATAGCCAGTCGCCTTAATAACCATCCATTGCCTCCCACTAGACAGAGGCCCCTTAGAACACAGAATCCCCTTAACAACCGTATCAACTAGCCAATTTACGTTTCTGGGTTTAACACCCCATCTCGGACCTATGGCCTTCATGCAGACACACATCTCCATCATAGACTTTGATGTTCTTGCCAAATTGTTTAGTTTCCAGGACATTTTTCTGTCCAGAAATATGATTAAGTAGTTTGCGCTATCCGAGAGCGTCAAGATATGAATCTTGCTTAACGTAGAGAAGAGTACTAGTTCGGTTTTGCTGGGATTTACACTCAATCCATTGTCAATACTTCATTCATTGTGATATAGTGCCCAGTTGGATCCATGAATCTGCAACCGCTACGTCATCCGCATACGCAACAGATTTGTTATTCAGGGAATCCATGTATTTTAGTATTTTCTATGAAAAATCTTGTGTATAACAATATTTTCTATTGAAAATTTTGTGTATAACAGTATTTTCTATAGAAAATCTCATGTATAACAGTATTTCCTATAGAAAGTCTTGTGTATAACAGAATTATCTATGGAAAATTTCATGTATAACAATATTTCCTACAGTAAGTCTTGTGTATAACAATGTTTCCTCTATTGTATAACAATATTTTCTATAGAAAATCTTGTGTATAACAATACTTTCAATTGAAAATCTTGTGTATAACAATATTTTCTATAGAAAATCTTGTGTATAACAGAATTATCTATAGAAAATCTCATGTATAACAGTATTTCCTATAGAAAGTCTTGTGTATAACAGTATTTCCTATAGAAGATTTTGTGTATAAAAATATTTTCTATAGAAAATCTTGTGTATAACATAATTATCTATAGAAAACCTCATGTATAACAGTATTTCTTATAGAAAATCTTGTGTATAGAAAATCTTTTCTATAGAAAATCTTTTGTGTAACACTATTTTCTATAGAAAATCTTGTGTATAACACTATTTTCTATAGAAAAACTTTTCTATAACAGAATTATCTATAGAAAATCTCATGTATAACAGTATTTCCTATAGAAAATCTTCTGTATAACACTATTTTCAATAAAAAATCTTGTGTATAACAATATTTTTTTATAGAAAATTCTGTGTATAACAGTATTTCCTATAGAAAATCTTGTATATAACTATATTTTCTATAGAAAATCTTGTGTATAACACAATTTTCTATAGAAAATTTAGTATAATTCAATTTTTCTATTGAAAATCGTTTGTATAACAGTAGTTTCTCTAAAAATTGGTACGTATAACAGTATCTTCTATAGAAATTTTGTATTTTACAGTATTTCCAGAAAATCATTTGCATTACAGTATTAACAAAATTGTTTCTAAATTAATCATTTTCAAACAATTCTGCCTATCCCTTTATTTTGCTAATTTTTTTTTTATAGAAAGAAAACGTATACACTAGATTATTTTATCATTATGTATTGCCATAAATTAACTTTATCAAAAAGTTTTAAATAATTATGTCATAAACACATCGTTTGTAGCAAAAATCTGTTACATTCAAAAAAAAAAAAAAAAAAAGTTTATTTTCACAACTCACTCACATATGTACTAACTAGGGAATAATAACAACATGCCAAGAAAACAGCAAAGTTTTTGTCCTGTTTGTTTTTCTTAACAGAATAAAAGAAACATTAATTATTGTGAGAATTTGAATTTGTTCATTTAAGGAAAATATCATGTGAATAGAAAGGGTTTGTATGAATGTGTAGAATATATAGATAACAATGGAAGAAATAACATTAAAGTCTTTGCCAAAGATATAATTTGCCTTTAACTAAAATAACAAATATATAAATTTAAATAAAGATTTATGTAGAAGATTATGAGGATATCTTGTATATAAATATGACAGTAAGAAAGCTATATTCAGTAATGCAGGATCTTGAGTACTCTACATGTAGAGCTAGAATTACACTCATCTCATCATCGAGCCTTATTCACACTTATATACTCAAGCATATATATATACATTCAGTGTTATTGTTGTTAAAAAATTACAAAAACATATTGTTGTTGTAATATGTATAAGTAACACACATTACTGCAACAAGCTAACCACATCTATAACAATGTTGCAAATTTGTTTTCGTTTAAAGCATAAATTTTTGTGCGTGAGTGTCTCTCAATTTAGTCTATAATTTTTTTTCCATTGAACCGATTTTGCTGATTTTCAATAGCAAACTGCTTAACACATCAATTAACATTTTAGAAGAATCTCAATCATTTCGGTTTTGTGTTTTAGATGTGAGCGTGTTTTACACTAACACATAAATGTACTCAGCTAAATCTGCTTAGAATTTTGGAAAAATCAATAATATACATAAGTATTTTGAGAAAACTCAGAAGAATATTTCCAATTCTTAAACAAGAAATGATAAACTTAAATATGCATGTGAAAACTTGTTAATATTTTGAAATTTCCCTTAGAAAAATCATTACTAAAAATCCTTTTATTTCTAATTTCTTTTAAATAATCTTTAAATATTTTTCATTTAAAATTTATTACCATTTCCTTATAACTTGTAGCTTTCTAATGTTCTAGAAATAATTTTTGGAGATTTCTTAGGCGAAAGTGTTGGTTTTTAAAACAAAAACTTATGTAAATCGAATTTTAATGACTTAAATAACATTTATCATTGTCAAAGTGGTGAAAGGAAAAAAACAAGTAATTTATTTTTAGTATTTAGATACATTTAAATAATGTTCATATCAAAGTCTTAAGTAGGTTAAATTAAATATTAAAGACAATCATTTATTTATTATTTATTTATTTATTTAATAAGCAGGTTAAATTGTTTTGCTAATAAGAAAACTAATAAATTTTTAATAGATTAAAAACAAAGGGTTGTTTAAAAGACACAATTGCTAAATTAAATCGTTTTTAAAAACAAATTAAAAGAGATGATTTAATATTCTATTAGTTAGTAACTAATGGAAATTAATTATGCTTTTAAAATAAATCTGTTAAAAAAGCGATTTATTTTTGAGATTTTCCTAAAATTTAACAAAGTATAGCAAGCCAATGAATTTGATAAATTGAGTATTTGAAGACTTCATGTTTGTTTTTAAACACTGTAAAAAATACAATAATTTCATACTTATTTACCCATTACTATAAAAAACTAAGCACCAACATAAATATTAAAAAAATCAAATTTCGAAGTTGTTTCAAATTTTCGTTAATAACTTTTTTTCTACTAATCCAATTTTGCTGATTTTCAATAGCAAACCGTTTAGGACATTTGTTAACCTTGTAGGTGAATCTTATTATTTTCGGTTTGTTATTTTGGACTTGATAGTGATTTACACACACATAGACCAAACGACTTGGAATTTCATAAGAAAATTAAAAGGAAAACTAATTATTTTACAATCACAAATTTCTTTAAATTTCTTTTAACAAAATATTTTTAATAATCATATAATAAACACATCATATGTATTCATTTGTAAAAGAATAGGATTGTCTTACAGTTCACTCACATGATGACAAACAACAATGATGATGATGCAAAATTCATTTGAAAAAGTTAAATTTAAGAACTTTATTTATAATGTTCTTTTAAATAAATAATAAGAAGCTTTAATGTAAGAAGAAACAAATAGTATTTATGAATAACTTGCTCAAAAACTGAAAATGTTACTATAACTAAGTACTACGTCTTACTAGCAGTACAAGAAATAACTACTATAGTACTCTAGTTACAATTGCAACTCACATATTAAATATACACAAATGTATTATTTTGCATATGCAGTTGTTTAGACTTGAGTATAAGAATATTCTCCATATGAAAGCATCTCTAGTATTTTTTTAGTTGTTGTGTATATACCCTTCACTATGGGTGTTAGGATTATATATTAGTTTATCATCTCATTTGTAACGTGTGTAAAATCAAGTTTTCACCTTGTAAACTATAAATGTATGTTCTGGATGGTACATTTAATAATGCCCTGAGAAATTTCCCAATTTTTAGCTAATTATGGGGAAAATATTCACAAACACATGTTGTACAGGAAATTATAAACTTTCCGAAGGCCCCAGTTAACATATAACCTATACCGATTATCTTTACGAAAATGTTGCTATTGGAACTCAATAAACTCGCTACATGAGTAGCCCAGTAATGATCAAAAGCTCCCCTTTTTTTAATATCTAATTCGTTGTGCAGAATTTAAAGATTCGACACAACTGATTATAATACCATACATAGCATCTTCTCTATATTTTTTGTTACAAATATGAGAGACAAGCAAATGTATAGAAATAGTTAAATAAAGAAACCAAACAAAAACACACACATAGCTCTTAAGTACACAGAGGGGAAAAAGTAGTAATGAGGTCTTCAGGATGGCCTTGTTTTACAGACACAAGGCCTTAAAATTTCAAAACAAAATCACATTTTCATTGAAGAACGATACACCGTATATTGTTTGCATGATTTTTTAAGAAACCTACTCTAAGGTATTTTATCTTAAAATGTACTCTATTGTTAAAAAGTACTATCTTTATCTTTAAAAAGTATTTTGTCCTTAAAAGGTACTTTATCTTTAAAAGGTACTTTATCAGCTAATCTAGAAAAGGTATTTTATGAACAAAAGGTACTTTATGAACAAGAGGTACTTAATGCTCAAAAGATACTTTGTCTTTAAGAGGTTTTTCGTCTTTAAAAGGTACTTTATGAACAAAAGGTACTTTGACTTTAAAGGGTACATTTTCTTTAAAATTTACTTACTTTATCAGCTAATCTAGAAAAGGTACTTTATGAACAAAAGGTACTTTGTTTTTAAAAGGTACTTTGTCTTTAAAAGGTACTTTATTAAAACCCTATAGTTAGTTTAGCGATTTTGGTGACCAATTTTTTTATGGGCCTCCAAAAGTTCTGAAAATCAGTTGCATTCTGTTATCAGTAAAAAGTGCAATTAGAAAATAATAATTCTTGGTAATTTTATTAAAAAAATTAATTTAAGTAATAAAAAGGTACCAAAAAAGGATACAATTTTTCACCCTGAAAATTCGAATTTCAAAAAAATACCAAAAATATTTCTATTCACTATTGTTCCGGGAGATATAAAGGTTAATAAATGGTTCTACTGGTACTATTTTTATCAGTTTGGTTTTGCTCGTTTTATCCCCCTTAGCGTTCGAATTTCCAAAAATTCTTTATTAGTGGATCTAGATAATCTCGAAGGAACATATTACTCGAGTGTCAAGTTTCTAGCTTTAGCGGTTTGGGATGGGCGTTGATGAGTCAGTGAATGAGTGAGTCAGGCCTTGTATTTTTATATGTATAGATTTTCTTGGCACTTAAGCGATTTGGTTTATTTTAAATACCAAAATGCTTAAGGCAATAATAAACAGTTCAGATGAATCTCATGAAATTGGGTGTAAGTTTGTCATTCCGTTTGTAATTTCTACATTTCACAAAGTATGTATATTCTGGATCGCTATAGATAGCGGAGTCGATATAGCCATGTCCATTTGTATGTTGAAATCAACTTTCCATAGCCCCCAAATAACTTACAAACATAATTGCTACATCAAAATATATCGGGAATTCTTCTGGCTCGGCCCACAAATGGCAGAGATATAAGGAAAAAACCGGGAGAACCTCGATGTTTGGCCTATTTATGATCTATATCTGGATTATTAAGTCATAAATATAGACAATATGGATATCTTATGATAGATATTTCAAAGTCCATTGCAACGATGTATACAAGGCTATAGTAATTGGACCTACAATGGGTCAAAAGCGGAAAAAATATTCTTTAACCCAAATTTTTTTTAACAAAAAAGTTTGTCATAAATTTTTTCACAAATAAATTGAAACAAACATTTTTAAAAAATTAAAAAAAATTTTTTTTTTAAATTTTGAAAAATAATTTTGACAGAAAAAAAAAAAAATAATTTTGTTTACCTAAAAATATTTAAAATTTTTATTTTAAAGTATAATTTGGTGAAGTGTATATAAGATTCTGCACAGCCGAATATAGCTCTCTTTCTTGTTGTACCTAAGCGTGTTTTACATAGTAATTGACACACATTTTATAATGAGCAGGGATATTAAATCAATATTTCTAAGTGTAAAATGACAAACTGATCATCATCAAGAGGTAGAAAAACGAAAACAGCTTAAGGCCTTCAAAGTAGAGGCCTTTCGTTGTGTACCCTTACAGCAACTGCTACAATTATTATAAGTTTTTTTTTTGCTAAATCCTAAAAAGATACTTAGAAAATTGAATATAAATATAGAATAGTTCTTTGATTTGCTTGGAAATAGAATTAAAGAAGTCAAATACAAGCATTGTTAAATTCATTTAAAAGAAAAATTACAAAACTTATATAAATTTATAGGAAATGATTTAATATTTGTAATTTAAAAATTCCACATTATCTATACCAAACTTGAAATCTTCTTTAAGAGGTTTCTTAAATTAAGAAAATATTATACAAAATGTGTTTATTAAGGACTGAAATCGAAAAATTCTTAACATACATACATACACATATGTTAATAAAAATGAAACCACTAAACTTAGGGTTTTGACTTTTTTCTTTTGATTGATATTATTATTACAATTAAAAAAAAAAAATTTTTATGGTTCAAATCACTAGTGATTTTTTGAAATTTTGAACCTTTTTCGGAAACCCCTCTATTTAGGTTTTTATAGTGCTTTCTGTCACTTTGTTCGAATAGGTTGTCCATATTGTTCTTTTACCACTCAAGACCTTTCTTATCATAGTGACAGGGTGCCAAATCAAGCCAAAAATAAGTGGACACATTATGAATGGAAACATCCTTTTTTGTAAACATTCCTTGATGTAAATTCCGGTATTTATAGAGTCCTTTGTAACAAATGTTTGGCTTTTTTGCCGCAACTGCATATTGCTTGCCATACCAAGAACTTTTTGGGAAATTTTGTCTGCTTTTGGGTCCTAAGCTTTTCTTCAACATTCCCTGGAGCATCAGCAACACCAAAACTTTCACCTGGAAGCTGCGAAAAATCTGCCAGAACATACGTTTAGTCATCCATTATGCAGTAGGAATATTTTTTTTTATAAAATTTGACTTCAATTTCCGTGCTCTGTTTTTGTTCCTGTCAGGAACTTTTTGAGCCTTTTATGTTTTTGAACCTGCATTGGGTTTAACTTTTCGTACCAAATAGTGCGAGCACTGAGCAGCCGGGCTGCTTTCCTACCGGAGGCGTTGGGAGCTCTTTTGAAAATGGTTTCTATTTTTTTGGCTTAATAAATATCATGAGTTTTCTATCAACGGACAAGTTCTCCCCATACTGTTGAATAACATTGGAAACAGTTTGACGGCAGACCTTTGATTGTTTGGCCAACTTTTTATAGGACCAAGTTGGGTTTTGTTGAAAATATTTAATAATTTTAGTACGCACTTTTTTCTGGTCACGCATTTTAATCAGATTAACAACAAATAAATTGAAATTAAACATAATAACTGACATACTTTACAAAGGTAACCGATCAAAAAAAAAAAATCAACTAATACTTGGGTTAGAAGTTTTAATGAAAAACGTGTGTTAAGAATTTTTCGATCTCAGCCCTTATCTGCCACCAAAAAAGATGATTTTGTCATTCCGATTGTAACATGTTGAAATATTGGTCGTTGACCCAAAATTATAGATATCCTGGGTCCTTATAATATTCTAAGAGCATCTCTCTATGGCCGTCCGTCTGTCGGTCTGTTGAAAACACGATAGGCCCAAAAAAAAAGATGCTAGCTGGCTGAAATTTTCCACAAGTACTCTCTCTTGATAAGGTTAGGCCAATAGCAGGCCAAATTACAAATAATTTCTTGGTATTCTTTATAAAATTTACCTCTTATCTCTTAAAACGTTTCGTTTTACAAATTATAAGCAGAAATTCTTAAAACATAACAAGTAATTTAATAAAAAATCCTTGTTTGTCTACCTTGATGGTGTATTAATTTTACTGATTATGCATGCAGCTGCATGCTTTTGCTTTTTGTTAACAATATGTAAGGTATGAAATATGTATATTATGTTCCAGATTTTCAGTTGTCTCCTTTAAAAGGTTTTAGTTTTTGATATTTACATATTTAGCACAATTTTTTCTAAAAAAAATTTTTGAAAATTTTTAATTATATTTTAAAATCTTAAAGAAAAAGTTGTCCCATAATATTGCAAAATCAGCTCAAAGTCTTTCCAACTGTTTTTTTTACTTATATTAACAATACATTTGTTATTTTACTCCCATATTTTTTTTTTATTAAAATTTCCTATCTATTGTCCCTTATTCTGTATATATTTGATGCTGTTGAGCTTTCTGTTTAGCATAAGTCGTTTTGCATTTATAAGCTGACAGCTGCTATACTATTGCTGGCTGGCTGCATTACAATTTACCCAGGAATGAGTTGAAGATGGCAACGAAAATACTGCAAGTCTGGGAGTAAAGCAGCAAATGTGGAAACAGCGTGCTTATGAATTTATTTAAATGTTTTAAAAGTATTTGTGCATTGTTTTATGTCTCTCAAATGCATTTTAAGCGAAAAACAACAATTTAGCAAAATTTACACATTACACTGATTCCTTATTACAATTGAAGCAATTGTTACAATTTTTCCAAGTAACTCCATTTGCTGTTATTTACTTCTTAATGGAAACTTTAATTGAACTAGAGTTCAACTTGAATTTTTAACTATTTTGGTTTATATGTGTGTGTAAAACACTTTCACATCAAAAATACTAAACCGAAATGAATAAAATGCTTTTAAAAATAATTATCATTGTCCTATATAGTTCATTATTAAAAATCAGAAAAATAGCTGCAGCCAAAAAAAAGTGATGAAACAAAATGTGAGGAAATTTAATATTTTTAAAGAAAACTTATTTCAACAAGTTTACTCTTTTTCGAACTTGTGGCTAATATAGTTGTGATTATTAAACCGTTTTTAGGTGCTTTGTAAATGGTGTTGCAATTTAAAATTTTTCTTATTTCATTGTTGTTGTTTGCAACTTCATTTAACATTTGTTGTCTGCTTTAATACAGCTATTGGATTATTTTCGAAAAGGTATGGCTGTGTAATAGTGGTCATATATACTTATATACATATGAGTATATCTGTATAAGTTTATATAGAAACTTATTTGGTTTTAGATTTACTTGTACTATATTTTTTCCAGCAGATTTTGTTGTTTAACTTGTGACAACGACGTTAAGAGCTTGATTCCTTTCTACCACATTTCTTCGTCCTGTATTGTTGTGCTGGTATTTGTGTATCTGTGTTTCATACTTTTACTTGATTTTATTTATTTTGTTTTTGCTTTATTTTTAACAAAATGTTTCAATTCCTGCATTTTTATGCTGTAAGTTTTGTTCTCATACTTTGTTTTTTTTATTTGTGTTTGTTGGTTTTGTTCATTGAGATTGTTTTAGCTTTTGTCAAACGATAAATAAATTAATGTTGACATTTTTCATCCGTTTGTTGTTGTCGCCGTCGTTGTTGTTGTTCACCAGAAATAGAGACGGATGTCGTCTGCAGTTCTGTTTTTTTTTTTTTAAATTTGCTGCTGTCTTGCATTCATTCTAAACTGTTTTTTTATATTCATTGTGCCTCGTTAGTGTTTTTATTTAATTATAATTGTTGATGATATTTCTTTTTTAGAGATAGATTTTTTTTTGGTTTTTCTAAAATTAAAGAGAGAAAGGAATAAATGATATGTTAACCCCTTAAAGTATATTATAGTATACTAAGCAATAGCTTTTCAAACAGAACTTGTATGCAAATTACTTGGTTTTATTTTTCTTTTTTTAATTTTCGCCTTTAGAGGGTTAAGCCATCATGAAAAGAAATCAAAAGTAATTTGCTAGACTAGCAAGTTTAAAACATGATTTATTAATAAAGTGTATGACTTATGTACAATATAATAATGTTCTTTTTTCATTATTCCATAATTTGCTTAAAAAATTTTAATATTTTTTAACTAAGTATATGGGGAAACAACATTTTCAACAAATCATCGGAACTTACTTTATGGTCATACAAATTTTAAGTTGCTTTAAGACTTTCATCGAGGTTCAAAGTTAAAATTTTATTGGGTGTATAACATAAAAGTGCGGGATTTACAATAAATGGCGTATTTTTTGAACGCTGCTTTTGTTTTTAATAACTTATATGTCATTTTCAAGGGTACACATCTGCCATTTATTTTCACTTATTTGAACAATATATTGAAATATATTATATATATTTTTTTTGCCTAGAATTTTGTGCCATCAAAGCGTCATATGCGGGATGATTTGCTTTACTTCTTTAATTTAAAAAAAGGGCCGCTTAAGCACACCGATTGCTCACCGAAGCTTATGGTGAACATGTATCATCGGTTTTAACATGCGAGAGATGGTTTGTTCGGTTCAGAAGTGGTGATTTTGATACGGAAGACAAATATCGCTCAGGCCACCCAAAAAAGTTTAAAGGCCAAAAATTGAAGGCATCACTCCATGAAGATTGTTGTAAAACTAAACAAGAGCTTTGTAAAATCATTGGGAACTACTCAAGCAGCAATTTCAAAATGTTTGCAAGCTGTGAGATTCATCCAAAAGCAGGGAAATTGGGTACCATACGAATTGAAGCTGAGATACCTTGAACGACGATTTTGTATATTCGAAATGATGCTTGAACACTATAAAACCGATTCATTTCTTGCAATGAAACATGGATAACGCGAATCCTAAGAGATGGAGGTCGAGATGTGAAGTCCGGCAACCAGCCGAATCGACACCAAAGCCAAATATCCTTGGCGCTAAGGTAATGCTATGTATTTGGTGGGAGGTAAAGGGTACTTTCTATTATGACCATTACATGGAACCCGTACAGAACGCAATTGATTCGTGTGAAGCTTCATTGCCTAAGAAACACCCAGAATATGCGGCCAGTCATGAAACCGTAATATTCCGTCATGACAATGCTCAGCCACATGTTGCAATACCTGTTAAAAAGTATTTACAATGAAGTGATTCCGAAGTTTTGTCTCACCCGCTCTATAGTCCAGACCATGCCCCGTCCGACTACTATTTGTTTCGACCGATGCAGAACGTTCTCTCTGGGATACGTTTCACTTTGGAAAAGAGTATCCGAGCCAAGTCTATATAGACATGTCTGTTTGTCTGTCTGTCTGTCTGTCTGACTGTCTGTATGTTGAAATCAACTTTCCGTAGCCCAAAAATGACTTACATACATGATTTATATATATCCGCTATAGACCTGGTTCGGTTGCTATTTAAAATCGAGAATATCGGTTCACAAATGTCTGAGATATAAGAAAAAGACCACGACAATCATGATTTTGCTACTAAATTTTGTTATAAGATTATTGATTTTTATATAGGTTTTGCAAGTATCAAGCAAATAAAACAAATAAGAGTGCTTTAGGCGGCTGTGGCGAATCTTTAATTATAATTGGGCGATTAACACGGTCTGCTATTAGGTCATATTGTTATAATGTCCTAATATATTATGATAGTTTAAAAAATTGTTGTTGTGTTTCAAACAAAAAAGTTCTAAACTAATAAGACTTTTGAACTATGTTTATTGTTTTGTAATAAATTGACACTTCTGTTGTTTGAAGCACAACAACAATTTGTTTAAACCATCAATATATATATTAGGACATTATGACAATATGACCTAATAGCAGACCGTGTGAATCTCCCAAATATATTTACTATATAATGCTGGTTGATGAATATTTCAAAGTGATACATAGTGAGCGACAAACTTATTTATTAATCACCTAAAGTTTTGATGGAAATTATGGAAATTTTATTGCCTGTCATTGTACTATCAAATATGTCACTCTTAAACACACAATAGAGTATCAAGATTTTATTTCCTTTTCCTTTTCCATGACCTCTTCAACTTAGAGTATTAACATTTTAAGAATATTTTCTAAGCAATGCAGCAAAAAGTTCCTATACTCAACAAACTTTTTCTTTACTCTTGAGCATGTTTAAGCACTTGTTAGTAAAGAAAAGCATAAAAACCACCAGATATTAAAATGAAATAGGAAAAATATTAATAAAAATATGTAGTGAATTGTATGGCTGTCTTTTTTATAGTAAAAAAGCACTATGTATAACAATAAGCCAGTTTGAATGAATGACGAAGAAGAATATGCAGCATAAATTTGGCTGCCAGCCCAATTTTATTTTTTCATTTTTGGAATTCTTGTAGGTTCAAGCTGAAGAAAACTTGTTGTTGATAATCGTTTGCAATAAGTCAAAAACTCCAAAGACATATAATTCTTTTCTTAATACATTCATATATTCGTCTAAGATTTTATGATATTGACAATAATAATAAAAAAAAGAAAACTAAAATTTTGTTGGCACTTAAATCAATATGCGGGTGAGAGTTTCATAAGTAGTTTGTTGATGCAAAAAAGATTATTATTAGAAATTATGGTATAAAAGGTGAAGGAACTTCAATAAATAAAAATAGAAGCCGTATATTCTAATTTTTATTTAGATGATAACATCCCAGGAAGACTTCTACAGCTTGCTTCAGTTATAGAATTACTACAGTCAATACCACATCAGATTCGTTGGTAACATCTTTATTAATATTGATGTCTTAAGAGTGATTCCAAAGTAATTCTATTGCGTTTTCTAAGAAGTTATTTAGTATAGCTATACTAGTTACATATTTGGTCAATTCACAAGGTCTCTTGTTTTATGATGTGATAAGCGCTCGTGAACTGGACTGTTTAAAACAAAGGTTGTTTTTGATCTTGTTTGTGATCTAATTTAGGTTTAGAAACAATTGGTCAATTCACAAGGTCTCTTATCAGTCATATTGTCATAATATCCTAATATTTAACTACTCTGTATGCTATGTTTATTGTGTTATCGTAACCAACCAGCAGAGAACAACGCCGAAGGCGTAAGATTCGGTTAAGCCGAGCTACCGAATCGTGATATATTAGGATATTATGACAATATGACTGATAAGAGACCTTGTGAATTGACCAATTGTTTCTAAACTAAAATAAGATCACAAACAAGATTAAAAATAACCTTTGTTTTAAACAGTTCAGCTCACGAGCGCTTATCACATCATAAAACAAATCCGAGGCAGGGTAACAAAAACATATTCTTATGTAAGCTAGTCTAATTGTTCTTGGTACTTAGTATGTTTAAAAGAATTAAAAAATCTTTGCTTGCATCAATCCCTTTCATTAACGCCAATCACATCATAAAACACACAGAGGTATTTTCAAGAAGGTAACAAAAACTCACTTGCTGTGAGTTGTTCAAATAATGTTCGCTACTTAGTTGAATTAGGCTGTGTAAAACACGCTCATGTTAGAACTATACAACCGAATTTAATGAGATTTACCTAGAATGTTTATCACTGTCCTAAGCCGTACGTTATGAAAAATTAGCAAAATCGGCTTAGAAAATAAATTTAAAAAATTCTAAAAATCTAAATTGTTTGTGAAAAATATTACAAAATTTAATTTAGGAAAAAAGTGGTATTTTTGTCTTTATACTTTAAGTACTAAAATTTTAGTAATGATGAATTATATTTATAATCAGAAGTGCAGTAAATTGTGTATGAATTTCCATATCCCACATAGCCGAGGTGATTATTGTGGCAATATTTAAAAATGTCTGCTTTATAAAGGTATAAATGAGAATTCAAAAGAAGTAAGAGAGCGATTCTTATATACCCTTCATCAAACAGTGACCGAAGTGTGTTTAAGTAAGCTAGTACCTCAACCAGATTATGTCTCTACACCTTTTTATATAAATTTGTCATTCCGTTTGTAATTTCCACAATATAATTTTCCGACCCTATAAAGTATATATATTCTGGATCCTTATAGATAGCGGAGTCGATTAAGCCATGTCCGTCTGTCTGTCTGTCTGTCCGTCTGTTGAAATCAATTTTCTGAAGACCCCAGATATCTTCGGGATCCAAATCTTCAATAATTCTGTCAGACATGCTTTCGAGAATTTTGCTATTTAAAATCAGCAAAATCCGTCCATAAATAACGGAGATATGAGCAAAAATCCGAGACAACCTCTGAAAATTTCATCAAAAAAAGACAATTTATTGCATGCTTTGACAAAAAAACAACAAAACGTATGTGTGTTGGATTCATTGTGTGTTGTCTTCATACTTTGTGTATTTTGTTTTTGTTTTTTTTTTTTTGGTGTTTCACAAAAAAGCAACAAAACGTGCATATGTTTGGATGTTTGTTGGCTTCATTATTTTGTTTTTTTTTCTTTTTTTTGGTGTTTGACAAAAAAGCAACAAAACGTACAATATGTATGTTTGGATGTGAGTTGGTTTCACTGCTTTGCGTATTTTGTTTTTTTTTTGTGTTTCGTTTCGTTTGGCGTTGTTGTTTTTGAGAAGGGTATATATAAGATTGTTGTTTCGTTTGTAACTTCTTCAATATAGCAATATCAATTAAATGTAAAATTTTTAAAAGTTTTCTTGATATATTTAGGATGATATACGCTGAAAATAGGCAAGTAATGCATCCACAACAAAGGTGAAGGGTATATAAGATTCGGCATAGCCGAATATAGCACTCTTACTTGTTATAATTAAACTGTGTGACAATTTAAAAGGCCATTTCGAAGGATTTTACACTTTTTTCACTTTTAAATTTCAAATATGAAAAAACAAATATTATAGGTTAAGCCTTTTGTATATTTTTAAATTTGAACATATTTTTCAATTAAATGTTCACGTAAATGTTTCACTTAAATGTTAAAGAGTTTTTCGAATTCTTTTGCGTTTCCTTTCAATTCAAATTTTTCTTATACTGTTTAAAGCCCCTTTACACGATCACATTTGGGAAAGTATCATATAAAAGTGTGATTTTTACAACTTTAACATAGCAAGAGAGCAATGAGTTATGTTTATACGAGATATGGATTGCCCTTTTCATTTTTTGAAAGTTTTCAAAAACCATTCTACAAACGGATTGGATTATATTTGCGTTACTATCCCAAAAGTCGTACGTGAAGTTTTATCGTCTAAAGCAGCTATTAGTAGCTTTGGAAACAGTGTGACGATGATCCTTCACATCTTTTGAATTCTCCCGGTTCGGTTGCTATTTAAAATCGAGAAAATCGGCCCAAAAATGGCTGAGATATAATGAAATAACCGGGACAACCTCGATGTTTGGCCTATTCTTGATCTATATCTGGATTATTAAGTCATTATTATAGACAATATGGATATGAAATGATAGATATTTCAAAGTCCATTGCATCGTTGTAAGGCTATAGTAAGTTGGGTCAAAATCGGGACAAATATTTTTAAGCCCGAATTTTTTTCACCAAAAAAATTTTTTGTCATACATTTTTTTTTACTAATAAAATAAAAAAAATTTTAAAAATTAAAAAAAAACTTTTAAAAAAAATAGGAAAAAAACTTAATTTTTTTTTTTTAAATTTTCAAAAACAATTTTGAAAAAAAAAAATTTTCAATTTTGTTTACCTAAAAATACTTAAAAATTTTATTTTAAAGTAAAATTTGGTGAAGGGTATATAAGATTCGTCAAAGCAGAATATAGCTCTTTTACTTGTTTTATCACTTACTTCTTTTCGGTGACCATTTTGACTGAAATAATAGTTGAAAATTATTGATTTAGAATAATATATAATAATATCTGGCATATTTTTAAAAGCTAACGTGATTAAAAAAATAACAATTTGTAGACCAATAATAAGTTTTGAATGGAATAGTGTGTATAAGTTTTTTTTGACTCACTCTTTAGATTATTTCCCCTACTTTTAACCGTTTTTAGCGGATACAAGTAATTAGTATAGAAACAATTAACAATAGGGTTATATAGAAAAAGTGTTATATTTCCGATAATATAATTATTTTTTTTTAGATCGCATTTTTAATTTTTGAAATTTTGAATTTCTTTCACACATAGCTGCTATATCACTTATTTTGATGCTTTTTGTTACAGGCTTTATTTTTAGTATCTCTTTATTTTATACTTCATATAATGATATATGAACATTTGCAACTAATTAGGGGTTAATTACAAATTTTTATTGTTAGAAATAAGGCTTATCTCCAAAGTAATGCAATGTTTTCTTTTATAGCAGTTATTTGTTTGTTAGTATATTACTTAAGTCCACCAACATTTTTGTTTTAGTCTTTTTGATTCTATAAATTTAGGGGTGTTTTTTTTTTTAAAATTACTTGTAAATGAAGTAAATCATTTTAAATATCAAGATTATATATATTTAATCCTTTCCTTTTAAGTTACAGTTTTTTTCCCCTCAAGAACAATAAAGTGAACATTAAACAAATCTTGTTATAATTCATTTTACTGCCTTAGAAATTAACAGCTTTTAAAGATTTTTTACTTAATTTATGGCCTAGCACACATTTATACATGTATTCCCTTTCTTTTGTATTCTACTTTTCAAGCATCACCATTATTTGTAATATTTAAGTTTGCCATTCCATGTGTAATGTAAATATTTATCTAAGATTATAAGATTATTGATTATACCATCTGATGTGTGTGTAAATCTTCTTCACGTTAAAAATATGAAACCGAAATTAATGAGATTTATTTAAAATATTTAGCAGTGTCCTAGATAACTTGCTATTGAATATCAGCCAAATCGGTTGAGAAGAAAAAAAGTTATAGACCAAAATGTGAGACAACCTCGAAAAAGTTCGATATATTTAAATTATGTTTTCTTAGGTTGTTTACTGTGTAAAAAGTAAACATGTTGTTGTAGATATTTTTTATTTTTGTATTTGTTACTCATTAACTACCTAACAGTACTGGAATACTGTCCCGAACTAGTGATTTTCATTTAGGGTGACAAATACTTTTAGTTTTTTTAACACAAGTATATCCTTGACCCTTTTTCATTACAATGAGACTGTCTGAAAGCTGTTCCAAAGTAGTCAACGTATTGGATTCATCACATACCTCTTACATAGTGTGAGTTACCTTACTAGTTATCAAACTGGTTACTTGATTAGCTACAAAACTAGTAATTTTAGTCTCCTAGATAGAAAAAAACCTTTTTTCCGACTACTCTCCCATAGATTACTTCTGGTGGGTAAAATAATTACTTGCTAAAGTTCAGTATAAAATAAATGTTTAAAGTGACTACACTCTAGATTACTTAGAGTCACTTAAGTGGCAATTGACTTCACGCTAGATTACCTGGGATGTATAAAGTAAACAATTGACTTCTCTCTGCAATACAAACATCGCATGCGTGTCAAATTACCCAAAATATATCAATTCGATTTAGCCAAGTGATCAAGCATTAGTGACAATTACTGTCTGTAAGGGATACATTGACTACTTGCTTAACTGCTGGGTATAGATATGTGTTTGATTTCATAAGTTAGTATGTGTGTGATTGGTCTAATTTATGTCATCCTTAGTTTAGTTGTAGGGTATTTAAAATTCACCACAGCTGAATATCC
Source organism: Calliphora vomitoria (assembly GCA_942486065.2). Lineage (NCBI taxonomy): Eukaryota > Metazoa > Arthropoda > Insecta > Diptera > Calliphoridae > Calliphora > Calliphora vomitoria. Next base: position 3,071,947 of record OW818033.2, on the reverse strand, counting down.
TTAATTTTAACTTATTCATTTTACTTCTGTATTTTATATTTTCGTAGATTTTTGCTAAATTAGCTTTCATTGTTTCAAACTTAATGCTCTATAATTACATTCTGTGATTAATTCTAGGTCATTAATAGACCATTAACATGGAAATTGCCAGCAAAACAAATCATTGTTTTGTGTTTTAGTTTTGCGTTCTATTTAACATTTCTCTTTTTTTGGATTTATACATATTTAAGAGTTTCATTTTGATTTGTAATTTATTTGCAATTTTATTAAGATTTATTTCCCAGAATGTTCACTGCTGAATGTCTTGTTTCTTTCACTTTAGTTAAAGTAGATTTCAAATTGACATTTGACAATTATTTAGGTTTGTGTTTTTTTTTTTGCAATTGGCAACAATAGGTTTGTTGAAATGAGAATTTAGTTTCACACAAATGAATTGAAAAGATTCTATAGAAAGAGAAAATGACAGGAAATCGTAAAAATAAATAAAATTTAAAAGGGAAAGGAAGGAATATAACTAGCAATACAATTAAGGGGGTCTATAGAGAAATAGAGAAGTGTTCATAGCATAGAGAATTATACATAGAGAAGACACTATATTTTGTGCAACAACAAAATACATTGACTAACATGGATTTTATTATTGCGAGAGTTAGGTTTTTGACAATTACGTCTCATCTCTATGTTACTCTATGGTTCATAGTATATAAGGTTTTTGGTGAAAAATAGAGCAATAAGCTTAGAGTGGAAGGGTGTTAAGTTAGCTTTTTATGAAAAGTTTTGTAGCTCTTTAGGCTTTTGAATGCTAATTTTGAGTCAATAAAGGCTTTAAATTTAAAGATTAGAATAAAACCATACTACCATTAAAACTAATACTTATTACAAACGTGACGGGAAAATATGTCGCATTATAAATATTGTGTGTTAAAAAAAAGTCGAATGACAACTATCAGCAGAAACACATTATTATATTTTACTTAAAAAAACCATTTAAAAATATGTTCCAATTCACAGATTTTTGAAAACAAGTTTTTTATTTTGTCGCGTTCTGGAGCCCATGTTTAGTGTTAAAACCTGCTTAACTACAAAATATCCCTTTACACTAAACATAGTGCTATCAAGAAATGAATACAATAATCAAATTGTTAAGATTTCTTTCTGTTAATTTCAAAGACATATGAACTTCGCGTTCTGCAGCATAGAAATGTACAATAATCTGTAGTTGCATCTAAAATATCCTTTACATGAATTCGCTCTCTCTCTCTCTCTCTCTCTTGCACTCATACAACTGTTAATATTTGTTTGTTATTTATTTCTCTTTTGATTTACATGCTCGTTATAATATTTGTTTACGTCTGCTTTTGTTAACGCTACTGCGGGCATTTAATATTGCGGCTTCGGCTGCTGTCTAGTTTAATTCTAAGACTAGACAAGATTATGGTGCGACACATACATACACACGCTACAAACGTCTGACAAAAGTTATTAACATAATCGGTTTAATTATTATGCGGATTTTTAAATGAAAAAAAAAAAAACAGCTTTCGGTTTTAATTTAAGAAAGTATGGAAATATGGTGTGATTATCTATAAAATACTTAGTATAGGAGGAACTTTGAAAGAAGCAAAAGGAACTTAGAATTTACTTTTAAGAACTACTGAACATGTGAATTGGAAGCAATGAATTTAAGGCATGTTTGTTGAATTTGCAGCTACATGGAAATTTAGCCACGTTTACTCCAAATGGTCAGAGTAAATTTTCAATAAAAACAAGTAAGAGTGCTATATTAGCTTCACCTTTGTTGTGGACACATTGATTGCCCACTTGCAGCTTATATCAAGAAAACTTTAAATTTAATTTCTGACAAACAGATTATATTGTAAAGTTACAAACGAAATGACAATCTTATATATACCCTTCTTACGAAGGTGAAGGGTATAAAAACAACAACGCTAAACGAAACACCAAAAAAGAAACGAAAACAAAATACGCAAAGCAATGAAACCAACACACATACAAACGAACGTTTCTTGTCAAATAAATAAATTATCTTTTTTTGATGAAATTTTTAGAGGTTGTCTCGGATTTTTGCTCATATCTCCGTTATTTATGGATTTTAAATAGGAAACTTCTTGAAAGCACGTTTGACAGAATTATTGAAGATTTGGATCTCGAATATATCTGGGGTCTTCAGAAAATTGATTTCATTTGACAGACAGATGGACAAACATACAGACGGACAAGGCTTAATTGACTCCGCTATCTGTAAGGTTCCAGAATATATATACTTTATAGGGTCGGAAAATTATATTGTGGAAATTACAAACGCAATGACAAACTTATATATAGCCTTCTCACGAAGGTGAAGGGTATAAAAATATATAGAATTTAAAATAAGTCTCAAAAATATCAGCTAAATCGTTTCACAGTTGCCGTCGATATATGAGCTTTTCCACAGTCCAGAACGTGACACTCTTATGTCTTTGAACTGGAAAATTGAATAGTCTCAATTTTTGTTTACTTATTCAAAGCAATTAAATATCAAAAATATAGGTTTTTTGGGACCAAGAACGCGACAAGAAATTTTAAATCGTTGCATTTGATGGTGGATATTAAACGTTTGTCGTTTCATATGTAATACTTTTTTGTTAATAAAATGTATATTTTGATATATTAAACTCACTAAAAGTATTTTTTGTACATATGTGAGGGCACTATAATTTAAAACCAACATGTATTTAAAAGCCGCCGCATATTCTCTTTAAAAAAATGTAAGTGCTCTTGTTTTTTCCTACACGTTTCTGGTGTTCTTATGCAGACCACGCAATATTACCATAAATAAATCAGGAAATAATTAAAAGAAATCTTTGGAAAAAAACTGAAACAAAGTAACAGTTTTTTGTAGAGCTCAAAATCTACGCACATGTAAGTGAACAACTTCCTTTTTTTTGCCAACACATAGACACTCAAACATTAACATTTGGGTGGCCCTTGATTTCAGCTTTTTGGATATTCAATGCTACAAATTTTTAAAATTGTTTTCCGTCATTTAAAAACCAAATGATGAAAATTGTAGCAAAATCTGATAGCGTTTTCAATATTTTTTAAATTTGAAAAATTAGAGCCCCCTAATATGAAGGTATGTTTGCATGAATACGTTGGTGGGTGTTTGAAATAATTGTGTTAATAACGACTTTTTTTTTTCAATATTTCTGTTTTTCTATTGATATTGTACAAAAACCACGTAATCTAAATGACCACAACATGTCTTTACTAGCTGTTCTGTACGATAAAAAGTCATTTCATTTATTGTTTTTTCAGAAACAATTCCTTTTTATTTCCGTTTGTATTAAAACTTATTTCCGAGCACTTACTAGAGTGGCCATCAATGATCGTTGCACGTATAGAGGGTGAGTGAGTGGCAGAGTGTTTGGGCAACGTGTGCAAGCCAAATATTGTTACACACAGAAAAAAAAATATAGTTATTTGTGCAACCATAAAAATGGTTGTCACAGACATATACTTAATTACTGTAACCATTTATATGTTTGATACCAACATGTGAATCGTAAATTAACCATATTATAGTTACCTTAATAATATAAATAGTTACTGTGACTATAATATTGTTAAGAAACTTGTTTGCTGCAACCATTTCAAAATTTTTACAAGTTTTTTAACAATATTATAGTCACAGTAACTATTTATATTATTAAGGTAACTATAATATGGTTAATTAATGATTCACATGATTGTAACAACCATATACCTATATGGTTACAGTAATTAAGTATATGTTTGTGACCACCATTTTTATGGTTGCACAACTATATTTTTTTTCTGTGTGTAGTAATAGTGTTTGTAAAATGTTTTCAAGTAGCCTTTCGTGTTCTCTTTTTTGCGTTTAGAGTATTTGTGTAAATAGTACGTGTTCTCATGTTGTTAATTTGATTTTGAGATTTTAGTTAAACAAAACATTGTTTTTTTTTTTGTGAGCTTATAACACAAATATGTATTAATTTATATAGAAAGCTAATGTATTTGTAGAAAAAAATATTTCTTAATTATCATAATTACCGTTAACAAATAGCTAATGTAAAAACTACATATTTTTACAATGTAAGTCTTACATACATATAAAATGAACACGATTATAGGGCAGCATATTTTTGTGTGTTTGCAGGAACTTTAATTAAAACAAAATTTTTTGTAGCTGCTGCTACAAAAATAAGCTGTTAATGGTATAAAAATATTGGTAAATACGTGTATAGTGAATATTAAATAGCATAAAAGTAGGATTCGATAAAAAGTGAAAGTAAAAATTTGTGGAAATTTTAATAAAAGATTTATAACGAAATTTTTTATGATAGTTTTACTTTACAAGCTTTGAATAAAATACAAATTTATCAGTATAATCTAAAGATACATGACAATGTTTTTTTTATTCTGTATCTTATAATTCAAATTATGTTTGGTCTATATATTCGTTATTTATTTAATATATTTTACCACGGTCAAGAATGCGACATTAATACGCCTTTAATGTGATAAAATAAAGAAATCTTAAAATTTTTTTCTTGCTTTCATTTTAGTTTAAAGCAAAGTATAACAAGTAGTCCGACTCTTTGACAACAGTACCTAACACTATGTATGTGTTAGTAAAAAAGTACTTAACTCTAAACATGTGTGAGTAACAAAATTACACATGTGTTGGTACCTTTTAAATTTTCTACAGGCAACAGAGTTTTAAAAATACGTTCTAAATTTAATTTTGTATGAATTTTCAATACCAAAAATTGTAACTCTGTCCTATAGTTTAAATTCTACAATAACAAAAAATTACATGTCAGAAATTCCAAAAATATTTTTTTCTTGAATTGTGCAAAATAGGAACTTTTTAACAATGAAAGTGTGCTAAAAGTGTTCAAAAAAAATTTAGAATTATATGTGTTAAAGCAATAATGTGTAAAAAAATGTTATGTTATGAAAAATTTAAAGTTTAAATTTCAAGACATTTCATTTGTTTACATTTCTCTGAACTCACACGGAACCCGTATATGTGAGAGAGTAATTTGAACAAATTGAGAGTCGGACTACTTGGTATACTTTGGTTTAAAGCATCAAAAAATAAAACCCGTATTTGACTTTATCTAGAAAAATTAAAAAATTTACCAATTGGAATGATTTTAGCGCACGGTATTTATAACGTGACATATTTTCCTGTTGAATTTGTAATGAGCATTACTTTAAGTTAATCCCACAACTGCTTCATATTTATTAGTTCAATATACTTTTAGTAAAGTGTTTCTATACCTCTTTAAGTATGCCGTCTGGTAATACCTTTATTCTTGAAAAAAACTTGTTATATTGAGTTTGTGTATCTGGGTTGTTTTGCGTTCATTACTCACTTCGAGTTCCTTTATTTTTATACCCTTCAACTTCGTGAGAATGGTATACATAAATTTGTCATTCCGTTTGTAGTTTCCACAATATAATTTTCCGACCCTATAAAGTATATAAGTATATTCTGGATGCTTATAGATAGCGGAGTCGATTAAACCATGTCCGCCTGTCTGTCTGTCCGTCTGTCTGTTGAAATTAATTTTCTGAAGACCCCAGATATCTTAGGGATCCAAATCTTCAATAATTCTGTCAAACATGCTTTCGAGAAGTTTCCTATATCCTATAAAATCAGCAAAATCCGTCCTTAAATAACGGAGATATGAGGAAAAATCCGAGACAACCTCTGAAAATTTCATCTAAAAAGACAATTTATTGCATGTTTTGACAAAAAGGCAACATAACGTACATATGTTTGGATGTGTGTTGGTTTCATTGCTTTTCGTATTTTGGTTTCGTTTTTTGTTGGTATTTCGTTTCATTTGGCATTGTTGTTTTTATACTCTTCACCTTCTTGAGAAGGGTATATATAAGATTGTTATTTCGTTTGTAACTTCTACAATATAATCTGTTCGTCAGCAATAAAATGTAAAATTTTTAAAAGTTTTCTTGATATATTTACGATGCTGTACGCTGAAAATGGGCAATTAATGCATCCACAACAAAGGTGAAGGATGTATAAGATTCGCCACAGCCGAATATAGCACTCTTACTTGTTTGTATTAAGTTTCCTAAAGCTGGTATGTATTTTTCTTGTACCCAGCAGAATGATATCAGTGTCGGCAAGGTAACACCTAAACTCACAACAGATGTTTCTGTTTGTGTGTAAATATCATGCTGTGTTAATTCCTGGTTAGTACAGAAACACTGTTTATTTGACTGAATTGTTCAGTTTGACTGGTTCGTTCATGAACAACCCAATTATAGTTGCGCTTTATTTAAACATAGGCAAAATCTGATAAAAATTAATATTTTTATACAGAAATCGATGTCAATTCCTCTTATATAACATGCGGTACTGTCGAATATAAATCTCAAAATTGTTTTATTTAAAAATATTTGTTAAAGCAATAAAAACATTTCTGTTTGAGAAAAGATAAACTTACAATAGTGAATGTGACGCACTGTAAAAATCATTATAAAATGTTTAGTGTAAGTATTATAAGCAGTAACTTGTTTTTAGTTAAAGCCACTAAATTTTTGTTTGAATTAAAATTTGCACCCACTGTATGTTGAAATCAACTTTCCGTAGCCCCCAAATAACTTACATACATGATTCAAACATCAATATATCGGGCAGTAATTCTCTCGGCTCGGTTACTATTTAAAATCGACACAGTGGGCCCTCAAATGGCTGAGATATAAGGAAAAAAACAGGACAACCTCGATTTTTTACCTATTTTTTATCTATATCTGGATTACTAAGTCATTAATATAGACAATATGGATATGCAATAATAGATATTTCAAAAACTTTGCAAGTAGTCACAATCGGGAAAAATATTTTTTTCTCCGAAATTTTTTTTCAACAAAAAATTAAAAAAAAATTTTTGAAAAAATAAATTAAAAAAAAAATTTTTTGGTTTGAAATTTGTTTCGCTAATAAATTAAATAAAAAATTAACAAAATGTTTTTAAATTTTGTTTACCTAAAAATATTTAAAATTTTTAAAGTATTTTTTGGTGAATGGAATTAGTACAGTCGAATATAGCTCTGTTACTTGTTATAATATAAGAAACGCAGTCAAATTAAAATTAGAAATACAGAATTATTAAATATTTTTAAAACTAATAAATTACACGGAATCTAAAGAACTTAAAACTTAATCGATCAGAATAAAAACTACGAAATAGAAACAATTCCTAAAAAAATTTGTGACAGGCCCTTATAATGTTAAAAAAATCATTTTAATTATCGGTTTGGGTGGAGCTTTCTGTGAAACATTTATTATTCTTATAATTTAAAGTGCGTTTATATAAAAAACTCCCCTATAAATAGGTTCAAGATTACAAAAACAGTAAAAGTGCCATTGAAGTTTTAGTTAATAATTTTTAATGCGAATTCAACAAAGATTTAATAAGCAAATTTTTAGCTCCCTAAACATTATTTAAACCTCATTTTTAGTCGGTTGTTTCAAAAATGTGTCGTGTGTTTATAGGAATATGTTCTATTTATCCCATCAATAACAATACAATTCCTGTTTACAACAAAAAGTCTTTAAACAAATATATTGTAACCTTTATTACAATAATATTTTATAAAAGGATTCAATATTTCAATACACACATTATTCTTTTACATTTTTCTTTTATTGTTATAAAGTAAATGGTTTGTGATGTTTTTCTCTTCTTATATTCACTACTATACTCCATTCCTTTCAACAATTCACAATAACATATATTACACACATATGTTTTAATAGACAAACACACATATTGTACAATGAATTCTCTTTTGCACTAAAGTGTTGCATATAGAGGGGAGAGTGGGAGAGGGATAATGGGTGGGCATAAACCAGAGTATTTCAAGTGTGTGTGTGTATGTTTTTGTTAAAACCACATTAATCATGTGCTTGTGTGCAATATTGTAACTGTTGTATGCATTAAAAGAACAACTGTGTTGCAGTGTTTGTGCTTAAATTGAAAACCATTTTTAAAAACCTCAGAGAATGATAATAGAAGAGAGAGAGAAATGAAAACAACAGCGACAATAAAGTGGTATATTAAAAATAATAGACATAAATGTCAATGACAATGGTTTAAATAAATGTACTATATATATATACAAAGTTGACTATGATTTTATTTAAATAGACATATAAATAGAAACACATACATGTAATAAATAGCTTGAAACGTGGAGGAGATTAACAAAAGAAACTATAATTTTTTTTTTCAAATTATTATAGTACAATAAATCACTAAACCACTTACCCCCATTTTTTCACCCAAAGGTATACTAACAGTTTTTATACAAAAATTATTTAAATAGACAGTATAACTTTAAGTTAAAAAATAACCAGGGATCGTTAAAAGGGGATTTTTGATGGTTTTATTTGACAAATTTCTTATGGAAATTTGGTTTTTAAATCTTAAATAGTTGAATACATTAAATAATTTGTTTAACTATTTAAAAAGTTACGCAATTTCTTTTTAATGTTTATTAATAAATATTTGTTTACTTAGAATTTGTGTTAATTACATTTACATTTCTCACCTGCTTTTGTCAGTTAACACTTCAAGTGTCAACTTTCACATTATTTATACATATTTCTCTGTATTATAATTTCCTTAGAAATGAAAATGTCAATTATACTCATATATATATGAGTATTATATTATTTGCTATTGGAAAACTGTCATATTTTATTTAACTAACGTATTGGAAATATGTGTGTATAAAATATTCAATAATAATGCAAACAAATATAGCTAAAAGTATATATAGTGCGTCATAAAGCTGTGACAATGATGGGTTTGATGATTTTATTTGTTTGACAAGGGTTTTGGGAAATACACATATATAGCGCTGAAATAAAGACATAATGACAAATGTTCTTATTTTATATTGACTAAAAATAAAATGACTTACTTAACATTCTAAGGACTGAGAGCGAAAAATCTTTAACACACGTTTTTCTTTAAGACTGTTAACCCAAGTATTATTTGATTTGTTTTGGATCAAGTTACCTTTATAAAGCATGTCAGTTATTATGTTTAGTGACAATTATGTTCATTTGTTATTAGTCTGATTAAAATGAGAGTCCAGAAAAAAGTGCGTACTAAAATTATTAAATATTGTTACGACGCTTTAACCTTTTTAAAACGTTGGTTTATTTTCTTTAAATAAATCGGATACTTTTGATTGCAAATAAAAGTAGTTTAAAATTGTAACAACTCTTTATTTATTTAAAATGTACAAAAACCACAGTTCAAATAGTCACTCAGTGTCTATTGATAGTTGATGTTAACTCTAACAGCGCCTATGATAAACTCACCCACGACTGCAACCTCTGCCACTATTTATGCACGCGCCATCTTTCGTGAATCTTCTACAATGTTTTAACGGACAAACTAGTTTGTTTGAATTCCAGAGCTTTCGATGTCAATGTAGTGTTGCCTTACATATAAACAATGCAAATAATCGCATGCTATCAACATTGTTGATAAGTAGAAACTTCTACTGATGGACGAGTTTATAAACATGATGAATGCTGCAGGCAGTCGTTACAGACCGTTAAATTCAAATCGATTTTGTTATTCGTAACAATATCTTCAACAAAACCCAACATAAACCTACAAAAAGTTGGCCAAACAATCAAATGTCTGCCGTCAAACTGTTTCCAATGTTATTCAACAGTACCGGGAGAACTTCCCCGTTGATAGAAAACCTGCTAAATGTAGAAGGAATGGTCTACATGATGTTTCTAAAGCCAATAAATAGAAAGCATTTTCAAAAGAGCTCCCAACACCTCCGGTAGGAAAGCAGCCCGGTTAGCTCAGTACTCGTTCTATTTGGTACGAAAAATTAAAGCTAATAAAGGTTTAAAAACATACAAGGCTCAAAAAGTTCCTGGCAGGAACTCTGCTAAAAATTTAGAGACCAAAAACAGAGCACGGAAATTCAAGTCAAATTTTATACAAAAAATATTCCAGCTACATAATGGATGACGAAACGAATGTTCTGGAGAATTTTTCGCAGCTTCGCGGTCAACATTTTTATGTTGCTGATGATCGAGGTAATGTTGTGGAAAAGTTTAGCACCAAAAAACAGAAAATTATACCAAAAAGTTCTTGACATGGCAAGCAATATGCAGTTGCGGCAAAATAAGCCATACAGGGCTTTATAAATACCGAAATTTACATCAAGGAATGTTTACAAAAGAGGATTCTTCCACTCATAAGACTTCTAAATGTGTCCACTTATTTTTGGCCTGTTTTGGTATCCTTTCACTATGATAAGCAAGGTCTTGAGTGGTACAAGAACAATAATGTGTTATTTGTATCAAGAGAGGTAAATCCTCCAAACTGCCTGGAACTAAGGCCAGTGGAGAGATATTGGGCTCTTGTTAAAATAGAATTGAAGAGCACAAAAAAGGTGTCCAAAAGTGTGGTAGATTTTAAACGGAGATGGACAACCTGTTCGAACAAAGTGACAGAAATCACTATAAAAACCATAATGGAAGGGTTTTCGAAAAAGGTTCAAAATTTCATAGTTAGTGATTAGAACTATAAATGTTGTATTTTTTGTAAATTGTTATAATAATTTACATCAAATAAAGAAAAAATCAAAACTGTAACAGCCTGGCCCATGATGTCGAACGTTGTAGTTTCAAACGACAAACAGCTGTTTTGGGGCTCACTAAAAACAATAAAGAAAAAAAAAAGTCGCAGCCACGAGTTGATCCCACAACTTTCCTGCTGCTAGTCAAGTGCTGTACCCACTACACCACTCCTTAATTATTTTATTTTGTGTCAAATAATGGTTTTCAATATATGGTCGATTGTTTCTCAATTATATTTGGATTACGTTTGAAACGTAAATCAGAGCGAACGATAAGTCGTAAGATAGTGGGCCACTGTTTCGAATGAATGTGAGTGACTGACTTTTTTTCGCTTAACTTTTCTTTCGACATCGTGGGCCAGGCTGTAAGTTTAGTGGTAAACTTTTTATTAACATATAAGCATGTTAAGATTTTTTCGATCTCAGTCCTTATCATGTTTATTTTTGTTTATAAAATAAACAAATAAATGTCGGTTAAATGTGACTGTGAATATGTATGACAATTTAAGATGTCAATTACAATTTATAACCAGAAAATAAATAAATTTATACAATATATCTAAAAATGGAATGTAATTTCTTTCTTTTTTGGGTTCTAATATAAGACAATGTAGGGTTAAGGTAGAGTATTTTTAGCTAAATTAAGTACAGTGAATCTTCATACTTTGTATCTGAATATGAATCATATTTTTTATATTTATTTAGATTAAATGCTTTTTTGTTTTATAAATAATTTCTACGAACTACATTTAATTATTTTAAATATTATTTTTTTCTAATTAGCTTTTCTTTATAAAATAATTTTTTTTTTTTTTTGTTTTAGTTAAATTTTCATTAACATAATTTTAATTACAATTTAAGCTCACAATTATGTTTTGCAGCCAGGCAACTGAAAGTATCCCCTTGTTAATATCGCAGTATTTACAAATATTTATATAAATGCGTGTTTTTATGTTTAATATCTTGTGTTTTTGCTTGTGGGTTGTAATTTTATGAAAATTTTTAAAAGATGATTAATTACCTACAATAATTTATGTTTAAATACCCTTATTTGTTTATTTACCTTACAATTCATTGTATAATTTTACTTCAAGTAGGTATTATTTCTGTTATCTATTGTTTTCATGTTCATTATTGTTTCCGCTTGTATGTTTAATATAAATTCTCCCTCTCTACACCTACATTTAGAAAAATTAAAGACTAATTGACAATGAAAATTTAATTAGGAGTTGCATAGTTATTGTTAAGATAGCATACTGGTTTGTGTTTTATAAGAGTTTTGGTTTCTTTGGAAAAGCTTTTTGTAAAATTGGGAAGATTATTTGAATTAGTTTTAATATAAATTGGAAAATAGCTAGAAAATGTAAAAATTTTCTTAATTTTACATAAGAAAAAATAATAATAATATGTTAAAGAATAGTATTCCTTAGTAAAAGTTGTTTTTACCTATAGTTATAATGATAATTTTAAGCGAAAAAGGATTGATAAAAAATAAGCATTACGTATACGTAATATATAATTACATAAATTGCTCATACGCTACAGGAGATAGTAATACAAATATAATACTTCGTATTAGAGGGCTGCACAAGCACATTAATTTTATCTTCTTCACTGAATCACATGCTTCACTTCACTCGTCAATGCTGTAAAATTCAATCGCTTGTACTTTATATCATATATAGATTGAAAAGGGAATGAGTATTGTGCGCAACAAAAATAAAACGAATGTGAGTTTATTATGTATATGATCGTATGCTACCATGCCCTTCCACGTATATGTTTTTGCACTGTCAATGCTATGATGCAACATTTGTATGCATTGTTTCAAGAATTATTCGAATAATTCGAATTATTTTTGTTTTCATTAATGAATTCTTGTATGTATGCATTTCAATGTGTGTAAATGTATGCGACCTATCTTAGGATTTTTCACTGTTTTTTTGGATCTTATTCCTAGAATTTAGAAATTTCCATACACATGATCATTTAATAATATAAAAAAAACTCGCTGTTCACTGCTTCATTGTGACCTGTTATCATATACTATTAACTCGTTGTATATTTACTCTCATTGTCATGTACTGTCTCTCTTTCTATACTCTGTTGTTTTGTTCTGTCGTTGGTTGTTATTGTTCCTCATTCTCACTCATTCGTTTTTGTAAATAAATACCCAACGATCTGAAGTAACTGTTGTGCTGCTGAATGTCTTGAGTAACATATGAATGTGCTTGTGCAGCCCTATACTGCGTACGCCTTAATATTCTCTCCTTGGTGGTAAATAAGATCACTTACTCTGCCAAGCTTTTTTCATTCCTGTTTTTTTTTTTTTTTATTACTCTCCCTCTTATTGCCAATTGTTAATAACTGTTAAAGACTTTTAACTTTATCCCGATTTTAAGACTATTTATTATGCTTTCAGTTTTAATTAAAAGTATTAAAACGTTTTCTATATACAAGCAAATGAGTGAATAAGCAGAGGAGAGAGGAAGAGCGAAATAAAAATCAGGGTTTTCATTTTCATGCAGGTTATTTTAACTTATATTAATTTTTAATCTTTTAAATAACTAGACTAAGGGAAATGAAAAAAGAACGCCCACACACATGTAAACACACCATACATTCACCATATTAAATAGCATAAATACAACAATGCACACTGGGGAGAAACTACCCAGCAGTTTGAAAATTCCTTATACTAGCTATATTACTACATACTTGTACAATAAACTAGTTCGCAGTGGCTGCTAAAGTTGTAGTTAAATGGTTATCATTTGCACTACATTTCGCCAATGTATTCAGTAACAAATACTTGAAAATAAATTCAAGTAAAATAAAATCTTCTAAAATATAGCACTTCGATAGCCACATGTGCACATGTAACATTACGTTTGGTTCATCCCACAGCGCCAGTTATGCTGGCTACATGTAATGCTGAATGTGGCCGTTGGTATTTCCGTTCTCTCTGATGATAAAAAAGCAAAAATTGAGAGTAGACTCACATGTAATTCTTAATAACAAATAGAGAGCAGTACAAATAAGAGCTATGTGGCTTAGTAATTAGAGCATTTGACTATAAAACAAGTAAGAGAGCTATACACCCTTCACAAAATTATATTTTAAAATAAAATTTAAAATTTTTTTTTACATTTTTTTCAACATTTTTTAAAAATTGTTTTTTTCTTCGAAATTATTTGTTTTTTTTTTTTAGTTTTTTCTAATTTTTTTTAATTAAATTTTTTTTTTTTTTTACTGAAAAAAATTTATGACAAAAAAATTTTTTGGTGAAAAAATAATTCGGGTTAAGAAATATTTTTCCCGATTTTTACTCATTGTATGTCCAACTTACTTTGCCTTATATACATAGTTGCAATGGACTTTGAAATATCTATCATTAGATATCCATATTGTGTATATTTATGACTTAGTATCGAGATATAGATCAAAATTAGGCCTAAATAGAGGTTGTTCTGGTTTTTCCTTACATCTCAGCCATTTGTGGGACGATTTTCTCGATTTTAAATCATGTATGTAAGTTTATTGGGGGCTACGGAAAGTTGATTTCAACATACAGACGGACAGAGGGACACGGCACGGAGGCCACTCATGAGGTTATGTGTTCAACCTCGTTCTTTGAAAAATTATTTTTTTATATTTTTCTCAAATGCTGGAGTATTCGTATTGATTTAATAGTGAAATGATATGCAGAGTGTGCCAATTGGCAATGATATCCCCGTGATGGGTTGAACGAGTGGGTTGAAAATTCACTAGTGGTACTACAAATATCTTCGAGATAAGTAAACAAAAATACTGAAAAATCTAAACTTATTGAATTTTTTGAATAAATAAACCATATCGCTCATTTGCTGCAATAACGTCATTATTCAAAAAAAGTCGTTTCGAGAAAAACGGCTTTGAGTGTTTTATGACATTTGACTATTTCTTAAATAAATTTTCAACAAATCATTAGATTTTAGAAATAAAACCTGATTTGAATAGTAGATGTTAATATCTTTCTAATCTGTATTTAACCCAAATTTTTTCTTGTCAAATATACGAGAAAACATGAATTTTGATTTTGACATGTACAACAAAAAACACTCTCATGGAAAAAATTATTGAATTTTTTGAAAACTGATAAATTTATATGAAAGACTATAGAACGGCGTATATTTCGTATTACTCAGTTCAACCCACACTGATTTTGAGTTATGTCGTTGTTGCAGCAAATGAGCGATATGATAAATTAACTAATAAATAGAAAATGTACAATACTAAAAATAGCAAATTTCCAGAAACTTGATTGCAAATAGTAAATCTCCAAAAAATTAACTACAATTTGGCTCCAGAAACTAGACTATAAATAGTAAATTCCAAAGTCTTTACTATAAATAGTAAATTTCCACAATATTAGCTATAAAAATAAATTTTCCAGAAACTTGGCTATAAATAGAAAATTTCCAGACTTGATGATAAAAAGCAAATTTCCACTAACTTGACTAAAAATAGCATATTCCGGAAACGTGATTCTAAATAAAAAATTTCCAAAAAAAAAATTGACAATAAATAGCAAATTTCTAAATAGAAAGTTTTTGAAAAACTTGTCTATAAATAGCAAATTTCTAAATTCAAATAGTGACCAAAATGTGTTTAAGTGAGCTAGTGCTTCAGTCGGCAATATTGGGAAATCTTTTGAAGTAAAAAAACATTTTTCAAACCCATTTGGTAAATGAATCTGTATGACAAATAAAAGGAGTTAAAACCTCAAACAAAGACATTTCATTAATTATGGTTTGCTTATTCATCTTATATACAAATAGGCCACAAGTTTTTTTGTGGTAGACTTTTAAGTATGTTATTTTCCACCAATATTGATGAAACATATTTGGTTTATATGGTTCTTTTCAATATAAAAAATTGTTTAAAAATTTTTCCATAAAAGTGGTAAAAAGCGTTTTAAAAGTGGTCGATTTTCGACCACCGGGCGATCCTAGTATTCATAAATTTGTATTCCTCTAAAATATTTATACTCCACAACTGTAGTGATAGATCTAAAAGGCGGATGTAAAAAATATTGAAGAAACTTTGATAAATCAATTTCGATCACAACAACTCACAAAAGTCGATTTCTTAAAAGTTCTCAAATTAAGAGGCATTAGCATTATTTTTGGATCTCTATCCATCATATCATCACATAACTGCTGCTAAGAACGACTGTTTGCCATCAAGGGACACTATTACAATCACACTGATATCGGCAGAGGTATTACTTCAAGATCTACTTAATCATACAGCTCAACCCTTGCTACTAAGTATTTTTTGAAGGAAATGATTGGAAGAAATGTGGAAACTGCATGTTAACACTCTTTTGCAAATGGGGATGTGATGGTTCTATTGGACAAAAATACTACAAGCAATATGTATGTGAAAATACTTCAGACACAGATATATTCATGGTGTTAATGAATTAGGAAGACTCAGAGCCTTCGGCCAGTAGGATGCAAACAAAGGCTACACGGAAAAACCAAACTCCATGTTCTGCCAAATAATCTTGACCAATTTAATTTGAATTTAAAAACGAAACTGATGATGCCATTAAAAAAGAAGTCAGTGATATTAGAGCAAAAATTGCTAACACTACAGCCATTCGAATTATAAATTGTTTATAGATCACAAAATCCTTTATCATGAAGAAGATGTCATTAAGCATCATTTAGTATTACTTACAGATCTATCAGAGGAAACCCAGGAAAAAAGTAATAAGGATTAAAGATTTTATAGACAGCCCAATATTAGAAAAATATCATGAAGTTCTACAAATGATGATCTATTTAAACCTCTAAACCGCATAAGTGCCTCAAGGCATGCATTACAAAACACCAATTATCTCAAGAAGGTCGAAATGCATTCTGGATTTTAGTTTTTGTCGACCCAGCGTGGGTTATAGGTCTTGCTGAGTACATTACAAATTGTGTCTAAACATTTCAGAAACACCCTCAAATTCAGAAGTTAATCTAAAAAAACCGTTTTCAGTGATGTTCGTTAACTTTTCGACCTGTAACTCAATCAGATTTTGTCCCACTTTAAACTTTTTTAATGGTTTGAAAAGAAAACTGATTACGCTTTAAAACTACGTATATTTTTTGAGACATTTGTAAGTTATAAGCATGTTTTTGTTAAAAATATCTAAACAAAAAATATAAAATTTATTAACTTTTTTGATTTTTGTCGCTTTTCATTGCTTATTTTGATATTAAGGTTTATAAAAATGTATACTAATGTATAAAGGAAATTTATTTCTTAACAAATCATGGTTTCTATTATTTAAATCGAATGAAAATTGTAAAAGTTATTCAACTTTTCATCAACATCTTTTTTAGTATTTTCTCCCAAAGTTAATTTATTCGAACTTTTTTCAAAAAAAGTTTAAAAACTTTTGCAAATATAAACCGCTTTTAACAAGTAATGTCTCATTTTCGTCTATACAAAATTGTCTTTAAAACACTTTGCAAAAAAATAGGTTTTCATAGAAAAAAATTAAAATAACTACTGCTGAATTTGAAAAATTACGAAAAAAAATAAAAATAAAGCGAAACTTTTTATAAAAACTTACAAAATTTTTTTGAATATACATTTTATGCATACATTTTATGAAAGCTTAGTGCTATGCCTATCCATAATTGTTAAAAATTTTTAAGTCGGTTTAAAAATGTGTGAGATAGAGGTATTAAAGTACTACGACCTACCCAAGTTTTTACAAAGGTTCTTACAAAAAGTGTTATTTTGTTGCAGAGTGATATTATAATTTTATTTTATTGTTATTTAAGTAAAAAATAAAATAAACATTAACCCTCCGGCGGGTAAGAAGGTCCCTGGGGACCTTTTTCATTTTCAAACTGAAAGTACTCCTTGATGGTCCATAGGAAGTATACCCATGTATTCCAAGGAAATTTTATCTAGAATCTTTTTAAAAAAAATCAAAGCGATCCGACCAATAGTTTAGTTTCTACTGAGATTTAAATGTGTTTAGTACGGGAACTGAAATTTCAAGAAATCGTCTTTTGGCGTGTTTTATTGTTTGAATACATCACACACGTGTTACTTAAATTGTTTTCTAACATTCATTATACATGTATAATTAGTAAATAATAATAAATCAAAACAAAAAAAAAAAAAAATTAAAAAATGCGTTTTCATATAGAATTCCATACAAATAGAAATAGGTCCCTGTGAACCTTGTACTTCGTATAAGGGCAACGGATGACTCAACCGTCGTAGGGTTAAAAACTGTTTTAGAATTGAAAAACTATTTATTATTTTGGATATTATAAAATGTTTTTTTATCTGCTTATAACTTTTTTTATAGTAAGTTGATTCAAAAAACAAAATTTAATACTAAATGCTATAAAAAAATTAAAAGTTCAAATTTAGCCTTAAATTTCTTAACATCTGCTGAACCGATTTTAATGAAATTAAAACAAATATCTCTGCATTAAAATAAAAATTTGTGAAATATCTCTATTGATACAAAAGTTACAGAGTTTTGGCCGATGAAAAACGATTCTGAGCCACTGTTCAGCGTTTAAATGTTTATTTTATACACTTTCAATATCAAAATATAAGCTTTAATTGGATCTTATTTAATTGATACAGGATATTATTGAAAGAAATCTAATGATGAGGCTTTATAACGAAAAGTGTTAGCTATCCGATGATATAAGTATTTTTTCCAAAATTGCATTTTTGTTTTTGAAATTTTATCATTCTTCTCCTTATAACTGACCCAATGTGCACCATTAATGTTGCTCGCTTATAAATCACATGCTGTCTTAAGTGGCCTACGTTTGTGTCGCTGCAGTACTTTTAATCTCTTAAATTTAATACTTGAAAGGTTTTCATTTCATACATGTTCACTGGCTGACTGTTTGGCTGGACAAGAGTGAGACGCTGTTTTCGTGGGTTTTTTTTTTTGTAAATTTTTTCAGTTTTGTTTGTAAGGTAAATCACAGACAAGAGTGTGTGAAAGGAAGTTTTTAATAAAAGAAATTATGTTGAATGTGAAACATGTACAGAATGTACATGTACATTATTTACTGATAAAAACGTGTGTGAGACAAGAAAATCAAAACAGTTTTGGTTAAAATTTTAGCTTATTTTCTTCAAAATTTAAAAAATCTTAACTTTCAATGCTTTATAAGTAGCTTTTTTAAAACCTATCAAATTTGTTGATTTGATTTCCAAAAACAAAATGTTTTTTAATATTTTTTAAGAATACTTACAGCTTTATTTCGCTGCATATATAATGCGCCATGCTAATACTTACTTATAGTTTCATATACATAAGTATATGTTAGTAAGTAAGTATTTCTATTAAAGTCCAGACAAATTAATTTTCATTTAGTAGCTGCTTTATATCTACTATGTAGCGTTTTTTTCTTTTTTTTTTATTCATATCTTTTATACATTTGAACTTGTATACATACATGCTTTTTCCTTTTTTTGTTCTTTTGTGTAAAATTCTATGAGGGTTAAATAAACCCTTCTTTAAATGCTCCCTCATTTGTGTTCTTTATAAAGACTGCTTTAGTTAGGGTAAGTATAGGTTTCTATGTAATTTTAGCACAAAGGGCACGTGTTGCTTGTTTATTTGAAAATTAAAAACAGAAAAAATTTATTTATCAAACAAACATGGTCTAAGCAAAGGAAAAAATAAATAAATAAATTTAAAAAGAATTCTGCTTGATTTGAGTATGAGAAATGGAATATGATTCATAAAGGATTTTCATTTTTTTTGAATTGATTTTTTTTTTTTTTTTTTTTAAATCAAAACACATGAAATAAATATTTAGTTTAGAAGGAAAATGTAAGAGTGCTATATTCAGCTGTGCCGATTATTATATATGCTTCACCAAAGTATACTTTAAGAAAAATCTTAAAAAAAATTTTGGTGGAAAAAATTTTTTTGGGAAATTTTTTTCTTTTTGAGGTAATCCCGATTTTTTGCTTATATCTCAGCCATTTAAAGGCCGATTTTTATCGATTTTAAATATTAATCTAAGTTGGACTATGGCAGATATATTGATGTATCAATCATGCACGAAAGTTATTTGGGGGCTTCGGAAAGTTGATTTCAACAGACAGGCCGACATGGCTATATCGTTATATTGAGTGATTTAAAATAAAATTTCTATTCCTGACTATTTCAAGCTTTGCTTATCTTTATTCGTTTTTGTATCAAAGGTTGTCATTCCATTTTATAAAATTCAAAGATGAGTTTTTCAGCTACTCTCTTTAAATCTTCTTTGTTTGGTTAACAATTTTTTAGACATTACAAGTTTTTAATAATAATAAAAAAAACTTAAAAAAGAAATTACTCTTCACACAGAGGGGTATCGAAAAGTTTTATAACTTTTACAATAGCTTTATTTAAAAGTTTCTTATTTTTCCAATACTTATCTAAATATTTTTTCTATTTAAAACTATGAAAATAACAAAAAAATAATAAATTTTAAAAACAAAATTTGCATGATGTCTTTTTACAACTTTTTCTTTTACTGTTTGCGTTCAATAAAAAAATATAAATTTATTTGGGAATAAATAAACATACGAGCGGAAGTTCTTCTGTTTATACAGAGGGTGTAAGTAGATATTGCCAACATGTGTTGTATAGTAGTATTGATCAAGTTTTTTCCACTCCATTGAATTGTATTGAAATGTTGATATAAAATATATATATATTTTTTTTATATATGAATGGAACTTCCTTCAACTCTTAAATACACATATTTGTTTATTCAAACACAACTCCCTGTGTTTACTTAAGTATAAATAGTAAGAACAGAGTGTTTGACAATTATTTTCACACCATTTAAAAGAAATGTTAAAAAACAATTTATTTTTTTTTTTTTAAAGGAGGATTACTTGAGAAACTCCTATAAAAAGAGAAAAATTTAAAACATTGCATTGCCATAACAAAAGGCTGTAAAATGTAAGGTTTTTTTTTTTGTTGGTTTTAGGATGTTTAAATTTTAAGGGAAGTAATTTCTTAAAACTTGTCTTGCTATATAATTTACAGCAATATACATATAATAATTTAATATCATTTGAATTGATTCAAGTAAAATAAAGGATTTTCCAAAAAGAGGTGTTATTTTGAATCACCCGGTATTTCGGTAGCTATCACTTTTGAAGCTTTTATTCTTTCACATTTGACAAGTAGAAACTTCGCCTTTACCAAAAATGGAACTATACACGCTTCAACAACGCATTGAAATTATTAAAATTCACTACAAAAATGGTGAAAATCCGGACCGGAAAAATCGGACCGCAATACAGAAATTGGTGGAAAAATTCAAGCTGTTGAGACAAGTTAGTGATGTGAAGAATGAAACCCGTGCACGTCGCTCAAGAACAACTGAGAATATTGCTGCTGTAGCACAAAGTGTTGAAGAGAACCCAGGTTGGTCCATTCCTCGTCGTTCATTGGAATTGGGCATTCCACAACCATCATTACACCGTATCTTATGGTCGGAGTTGGATAATATTGATCTGTAAAACGTTTACTTTCAACAAGACGGCGCTACGTGCCACACAAGCAACGAAACCATTGCTCTTTTACGGGAAAAGTTACTGGACCGTGTTGTCTCTCGAACACGTGATCACAATTGGCCACCGAGATCTTGTGATTTAACACCTTGCGACTTCTTCCTTTGGGGACACGTGAAAGATAAGTTCTACACCAACAGCCCAGTGTCGATTCATGACCTCAAAGTTAGAATTCGTGGGGTATGGAGGACATAGGGCAGCCACTTTGCGATTTGGTTCTGGAAAATTTCATGAAAAGGAGATGGTCCTATAAGCGTGGTCGTGGTGGCCATTTGGCTGATGTTATTTTTCATTATTAACGGCATATCTTCCTCTTTATTATGAAATAAACATCCGATCTTTTATCTCAAAAAATTCAATTTTTCTTTGAATACTAAAATAACACCTCTTCTTTGAAAACCCTATATTTAAATATTTTAGTTGAAAAGTATTGTAGGCCATAATATTTTTCACATTTTTATTAATAGTAGCAGAATTACATTTAGAAGTAGAAATGTTACATTTTTAGGGAAAGATAACAATATGACAGTATTAAAAATACACAATTTTAAAATTCTTTTATTCTATCATCTAATAGTCCAACTAACCCTTCTGCTTATCAAACCACTTGCGTAATTTTATATGGTTTAAAACATAACTTGATTATTTAAAAACAAGTAATACAAATTTACATTTCAAGAGAATCTTTGTTGAAAAAAAAATTTGATGAAAATAATTTTTTGATGAAAGAGCAAAAATTTTCTCTAAAAATATTTGAGTGAAAATACAAATTTATCAATAGAATTTTCGGTGAAAAAAAATTTTAGCAAAAAAAAAAATTTAAGTGAAAATTTTTGCCTAAACATATTTGAGTGAAAATACAAATTTATAATTCAAGAGAATTTTTGTTGAAAAAAAAAGTTTGGTACAGAAAAAATTTGATGAAAAAATTTTGAGTGGAAAAAAATTACGATGAAAAATTTTCGGCGTAAAAATATTTGATGTTATATTTTTTTTTGCTTATATCAGCCATTTTTGGGCCGATTTTAAGTAACAATATAAGTTAGACTATAGCGGATATACTGATATATCAATCATGTAAGGAGTGAGTGAAAATGGACGAGGTAATGTTCAAGAACAATACCGGACAGAAAAACAAACAAAATTCCGCAAGAAGTTCTCTAATTTCAGCAGAGCACATACCATTATAGTATCGGTAGAATAGTGAAACACAACCCACATTGCGACGATGTAGCAGTGATTCAATAAAGCTGGATACCCTACTGTCGTGATTTTGTCCAGCGGACATTGCATTGAATACTCATGACTAGAACATCAAGAGCTTCTGATTCCTTAACATTTACACCAGCCATAAAAACAGATGGAGCAACATGATCTGTTGTGCGTTTGTGTGTTAACATACATCATTCAGTCTTGCGTGCATTGAAATCGACTCTATTAGCACAACCCCATTCAGAGATTGTCACTAGATCTTGGTTAAGCTTATTATTTAAGTTCTGCCTCATTGCCGCAATCTCCGACAGGCTTATGTGCTGTTTTATTAATACAAACGAGCACTTTGAGTGAAAATTTTACATGTATTTTGTTTTTGTTACAATAACAAAACACTCAAAATACTCGCTTGTATTATAAACACAGCTCATTAGTCTATAATTGAATGCATATGAATGGCAAATGTTGCTGTCATCTGCAAAAGAGTAGATAGGCTTGGAAGTTTGACGTAGAAGGTCGTTTATAAAGATAAGAAATAGAGCAGGAGAAAGGACGGAGCCTTGCGGTACCCCTGAATTGATCTTGAACTCGTTTGATGAGATTCCATCTATTACAACTCGTATAGTGCGATATTTGAGAAAGCTCGATATAAATCGAGATAAGCTATTACCAACACCAAAAGCAATAACAAATTGCTATTGTTTTATAATTTTCAGAGTTGTTAGCCTGTCTCTTTTTGGCGTTACAACATACAGCAAATTTGTATAAAGGACGAGCTATCGTCAAAGAATACTGCTTCAAGATCTGTGCTAATATACCATCAGGCCCAGGAGACTTGTACAAAAACGTATTTTACCTTTCTTAAAACAGTACAGATTGTCTTCATATCTCTGGCCCGATTTGGCATCATACCATTATGGAAAAAGTGCCCTTGAGTGGTATTCAAACAATAATGTCAATTTTGTACCACAGGAGGCAAATCCACCCAACTGTCCAGAACTTCGGCCTATGGAAAAGT
Source organism: Calliphora vomitoria (assembly GCA_942486065.2). NCBI lineage: Eukaryota > Metazoa > Arthropoda > Insecta > Diptera > Calliphoridae > Calliphora > Calliphora vomitoria. The sequence goes on along the minus strand of OW818033.2, from coordinate 3,048,432 downwards.
ATTGGCTTCTTGTAAGAAAAATTTAAAGAACACAGGAAAGGTATTCCAGAACATGTCCAATTTTAAACATAAGTGGACCACCTCGTTTAAAAGATAACGGAAGCAACTAACAAATGTTTAATGGGACTTCCGGAAAAATTGGATAAATTTATAAATACCGAGTAGTAAGCCAATATTTTAACGTTTAATAAATTTTTATAGTTGGTCAATTCACAAGGTCTCTTATCAGTCATATCGTCATAATGTTCTTATATATCACGACTTGGCGGCTCGGCTTAACCGACTCTTCGGCATTCGGCGTTAGTCTCTGCTGGTTGGTTACGACAACACAATAAACATAGCATAGAAAGTAGTATTATTTTAGGACATTTTTTGCTTGAAAAGCAATAAAAACCATTTTGAAATATTAGGACATTATGACATGATAAGAGACCTTGTGAATTGACCAAAAATTTTATTAAATTTGCGTAGTTTTGAGCATTTATATATTGAATCGTTTAGGTTTTATTTAACTTAATACAAGTGTAAGTATTTATGAAAGTTATTAGGTAGCTGTGGGTTACATCGGCTCAGTTTTCTGTAACGATTCCGAATTGGGTAAATGGAAAATTTGGAAATTACAAACGGAATATCAAGCTTATATATACCTTCATGGTGAAGTGTATACATATTAAACTAAAGAAATGTATATGAATTAAATGTCAGAAAATGTTGTATAATAATTGTAAAAATATTACAATAATTCATATTAATTTCATGTAAAATAGCTCCTAATTTATTGTACTATTATTTCTAATAAATATATACCATAAATTACATATTTATTATTTATTAAAGTTCTTTTGCTCGCATTTAAATACTAAATCAAGTTGCTACTTAGTATTGAGGTTTAAGTTGTCAATCAAAAAACATAATCTGTTTTAAATCCTTAGCTGACAACTTTAAACAAAACTCTGCGTTATGATTTAAAGATTTTTGGATTTGTTTATTGCATTCTGTGGCATTTTAAACTGTAATTACATATATTTGTTTAATTTGTATATAAACCCTTAAACTAGCACTATTTGTATATACAATGCGTATGAGTATTATTTATTTCTTACTTTGAATTAAATATAAAGTATACGTTTAGGTGTATATGGAATTATTTTTCTTTGCTATTTTTGCAATATTACAAATGATAAATCACATGTTACAAATGATATAACTTGATATTGTAAAAAATAACCCCAAAAAGTAAGCTTTAATAAAACAAGTAAGAGAGCTATATTTAGCTGTGCCGAATCTTGTATACCCTTCACCAAATTATACTTTAAAATAAAATTAAAATTTTTTTTATTTTTTTTTTCGAAATTGTTTATTAAAAGTTTTTTAAATTTTTAAACAAAATTTTTCTCTATTTAAATTTAAAAAAAAAAAAATTTTTTTTTTTAATTTATTAGTGAAAAAAATTTATGACAAAAAATGTTTTTTGTAAAAAATAATTCGGTTTAAAAATTAAATTGTTTTATTCGAAAGATCAATAAGTGGCATTATTTCGGGCATATAGCCACCGCATTCTAGAAGTCAAAATTTTGGGCCACATTTTCGAGCATTGCTACGAATAACACGAATAATGTTGGCCTCCAAACATCAATGCAGATAAACCAGCAACACTAAAAATAAAACAAATATTTTAGTATTTTATCATTTTTTAAACATTAAAACTAAAACTGTATTCAACTGTATTCAGTTTTTAAACATTAAAACTAAAACTGTATTCAACATTTTTGATAAAATTTGCTTCATCATTCAAGGTTACAACTGCTTTCAATCAATTTAGAATTTTACCAATTTTCTGTTATATTCTCTCATTCAGCTAAGAAGAACAATTCAATTAAAAAATGTTTTCGATATCTAAACTTGTCCTAGAAAACTGTCAAGTTTTCATTTGATGATAATTGTATTTAGTTGTATTGATACAGTTGAGTTGACACTGTGTCAATTTAATTGAAACCAATGAAAACCAAACTAAGTGGAATAATTAATAATTTATTATTAATAATTAATAATTAATAATTATTGAAAATTTACAAGCAGTTTTTGGTTAAATAAAGAATTTTTGATTAAATAACTAAGAAAGCTTTTAACTACTACATTTATAAAGTGTTTCTATGACATGTTTTTCTTAAAGTAAATAAATACTATTTTTAAATGGTTTCCTAGAAAATGGAAAAAATAAAATATTTTCTTGTTGCCTTAAAATGGCGTCATTACTATAATGTTTGTTTAAATTACTTCATTTTAGTTTATAATACATGAATATATGTATTCTAAGTATGTCATTCTGTTTGTACTTTTTTTAAATAGTCAGTTGTAACCATATCAAGACGATTGCTTGTTGAAATCAACTTTCCTAAGCACTCGCATAACTTCAGACATGCTTGGTATATCAATATATCTGCAATGAGGAAGGCTATATTAGATTCGCCATAGCTGAATCTTTTGTATATCTATTTCTTTAAGCAAATAATTTGCCACATAAAAAATGTCACCCTTTTTAATCCAAACAAAATAAGGAAATATTAAAATAAACCCCGAAAGTATGCTATAAAATATATAGTTTTATTATTATGCTGATAAAAATGTGTGTTGTTTAAATAAAACACTTATGGCAACTGACAACTTCATGTATTACAACAAAATTGAAAAGAAGCTTAACTAAAGACAACGCCAACATACACTTACACTACTTGGGTGGTTGGGAGTTATAAGAGGCTTTTAAAAGGTCACCAAACTACAAACATTTTAGCACATATTTGCTGCTATTTCTTGTGTACTCCACAACTGCGTTACTACTTACTTAACCCATCATCTACTTAGTGTCATCATTTACTACTTCATGTTCATATTATTTCTAACTATACAAACATAAATATAAATATTGCTTTCGTTTTGTATTTTTTTATTATTTTAAAAAACCAATAATATGTGAATTTTATTTTGCAAGAAGAATATGCCTTAAAAACTTCTATAAGTGTAAGAATAACAGTTCGGATTCAGTTACCTCAAACAAAAGTAAGAAAAATTTAAGATTTTTGTAACTATGTGTATTTTAAAATTGGTTCTCCAACGATACAGTTCGAAAAGAAGTTTGTTTATGTATTCTAGTATATTTCTCGCACTGTTACTGTTCCGTTCAAGAAAGCTATTGACATTTATACGCGTTTCTATGCTTTTTTTATATTATTGTTATTTTTAAACACACTCGCCAGTAAGGGTCCCACAACACACATTTTAAACAATTTGTATAAAATTATAAACTAAAAAAAATGAAAGATAATAGCTTCTTTATATGGCTATTTCCACGGAAATTTCCACCGAGATTTTTCTGTGAAAATGCTTTAGTGTCGCGTTCTTGTGCCTAAATCATCACTTGTTATCAATAATCTGCAATCGTTCTGATCAAGTGGCGGAAAATGTTGATTAAAATCAAAATTTAATTTAAACGAAAAGCTGCTGCATATAATAATAACACAAATGATTTTATTTTGATTTTCAAAATGTGTCGCGTTCGCTATGTTTTTTCAAAAACAAATGTCTTTATATATTTTTGCATGCATATATAGATTAGTAGATTAGTAAAACATGTGCCGGAAGAAGAAGTACAGCATAAACTAAAATAGATAGACTAAAGAATAGAGAATGTCAAAATCAGCTAGAAGACGTCGTAAAGAACTATCGAAAAAGGAGCAGAAAAAGTTTATGAAAAGTTTATTAAACCAGTAGGTAAATACTAAAAAAAGATATTAAAAATCCAAAGATATATTTGAACGAATCCTTCTTATAAACGTGAATGTCGCGTTACTAATGTCGCATGCTTAATCAAATTAAATTTAAAAAAAAACAATAGAAAGCCATATTATTGTATTTTAATACGAAGATTTCTGTATTTTTCTAGATACAGTCGAAAACGAATTCTATTTTTTTGTCACGTTCTTGGTAGCATGTTTATTATTCATATAATGAAAAGCACATACTGTTTAGATTGTGCTAATAAAATGCTATTGAATAAAAAAAATAAAATTGTTAAGTTTTCTTTATTTTTTCAAATAAAAGGCATACGAATGTCGCGTTCTTGACCACAGAAATACTAATACAGTGGCTAAAAGCCAAACTCGTACACTAGGAAATTTTTTATATATCTCCTAATTTCCTGTTAGGGTTATATAAAAAGTGTGTTTGGGAGGCTTGTAGCTTATGTAATTCTTTATTCAATTCATATGTAAAATAAAAGTAAAACCATTTAGATAACACTGTAAATAAGAATTAATAAAAAATCCTTTAAAAGCCAAACTCGTACATTTAACATGGTATGCCAAAAAAGTAACAATACCATAAAATTCAATAATTTGTATGGAATCCTTTTTCTTGAATAAGCATTTATGATCTCTTAGGCATACTTTCCACTAGTTTGCGGCAAACGGTGGGATCAATACTTTCCCATTCATCAGTAAGAACTCTTTTCAATTCCTATTTAGAGGATTCTCCAAAGATTCTCGATTGGGGTTGATGTCAGAGCTCTGAACAGGTGTCTCCATTACATGAGAACAATTGTACAACAACCACGGCCTGATATTGTTAGCTTTATGAATATGGTCGTTATCCTGGTAGTAGTAGTAATTGTTTGAAAGACTCAGTTTTTGCTTCGAAAATGGCAATTCCAGTTTTAAAATTTCTAAATACATTTTTCGGTCCAATATGCTTTCGATGAAATGAAGAGTACCTGGACCAGCTGCCAAGAAAGACCCTTAAACCATCACCATGCTTTACAGTATATTTAACATGTTTTGGTAAGAGCTCTTCATTAGCCTTTCGCCATAAATATGGTTTTCCATTAGAGCCAAATATGTTAAATTTTCTCTAGTCCATGAACAGCACATCTTTCCAAAAAGAAAAATCTTTTGATTTGTGTATTCTGTCGAAGTTTAAGCAGTCCTTTTTATTGCTCTTGTTAAGTAAAGGCATTTTTCTAGTCATTCTACCACTCAAATTCGCTCTATGGAGTATATTCCGGATGGGCGCAAGCTTTCTTTCCCGAAGTGGCTTCCGCAATGGACGTAAGTTTGGAAGAGCATGCGAAGAGATCCTTTTTACACGCTATGACAATATTTCGCTCTTCAGCTTCAGAGAATATTTTAATGTGTGCTTTATTGGTTTTATTTGTTTTGAAGTCCTGTATCGTTTAAAAGTGTATTGGATAGTAGAATGACTCCTTCCTAGAATTTTGGGGATTTCACGAAGAGATTTTGTTGTTTTTCGGTTTTGTCTTCCAATTGTATATTTTTTGGACAAATCTTTATAATTTAATGAAAATAGTTGATGGTTTTTAATTTTGGATCATTTTACATCCAAAGGCACAAAGCTAAGATATTATTCTCTTAAATAAGTTTCGCTGTACGAGTTTGGATTTTATGTTTTTTTTTAATAAAATATTTAATTAAACCGCCCATAATTTCATACCTTCTAACATAATTCCTTTGTTTAAATACTCATCCGATAGAGGAGAATTAACGGTTTCGAACTTGTCTCACATTACGGTTTATAGCTTTATATCTATTTAATCCATTTTGATGATTTTAAACATAAAAGTACTTAGAAGCATGTCTAGTATCAATATCTTGTTTTTTGTGTTGCAGTTTAGAGTAGTAAGCAATAGTAAGCTGTACCCTACTTCTATAACTTGTGAGAAGTTTTCGAATAGAAAAAATTCTAAAAATTCTAGAAGTAATTCAGTTTTTAACAGGATGATAATATTTAAACTGAATACATTAAAAGTACAGATACAGTAAACGATTTACTCCTAATCGTCATTTGTTTAACAAAAAGTTTATAAATATTTCGAATGAAAAGTTTCCTGGGTTTTTTTTTATCAGATTATAATACTTCTAGATATTTCCTAGAAGAAGGTTAAAAATATAGGCTGTTATTTTTTACATTCATTGTTTTTGTTAAGGTGTGTATATAGAATTGAAGTGGTTCCTGTATGCCACAGTGTTGCAGCATATACACGCATATATATTTTATTATGTTGCCCACGTATATTACACTTTAAAGTATGTTTTATGGTAGCTATAAGTTATTGTATGTATGAATGTAAGTCTATTTTAAAAGCGGTTGCCTGTTCTGGTTTTGTGTTAAGGCTATAAAACATTTTTTTAAAATCCTATATGATGACAACACGTTTTACACATTAAATTTAAAGTGGGTGGAAGGAAAAAAATCAATTTTCAAATTTATTGAAAAATATAAGTATAACAAATAAAATCTTAATCTAAAGCCATTTAAATTATATAAAATACATAAGATACAAAGTAGCAGCGTTGAATTGTTTTAAATGAAATAATAAAAATTAAAAAAATATTTATCACTCATACGCTCCATACCTATAACTACTTATATCCTGTTATAACTATAAAAATCATACGTATAGGTGTCTATTGCTATGAACACTTATGAACACATATGAATACTTTTTTACTTCCATTGGCTACTCTAAAATATGAACTTATGCAAAAGCTTTAAAATATGAACAGCTTATTTTTGCTTTCTTAACAGATTTTATCTATCTACATAGAGTTGAAATCTAAATCAACAAGGATATGGCTACATTCTGATTCAACTGCATAATAATTTGCGATTTCCCTAGCTGTTTGCTGATAAATTGTCTTCAGCTGTCAAAATATCTAACATACATGTTTTTGAATATGTGCACTAATATTCATTTCTTTATATATAAATTTAACGTGAAACTTTTATTTTTATGGGAAAAATATTAATAGGGAATTAGATGCCAATCTTAAATATAACAATCTTGCAAAAGTGAACTGACCTGGTTTTAATTAGTTTATATTATCGCTAGCGCACTCTATTGTAGAAATTCACTATTATAGTATTTACTCTCAAGAGTAAATACTATATCAAATTAAAATTATGGTTACGATTATTTAATTAAATATTATTTCAACATGTTCTTGTCTTCCGAGGTAGTCAATTGACCTCACATAGATTACAAAGACTGAACTCTGGATTACGAAAGGACACTTAGTTAACATTTACTCAATAGATTATATCCTGTGTGGTAAAATATGCTCTTAACTGAAAGGGCAATACTGCTCCTGTCAAAAGGCATCTGTCAGTTGACTTTTGTGAAAATTTAAACGAGCTGCGTCATTTAGTTTGTATTTGATAGCCATTGATAGCAAATTATCTCGTGACTTGAGGAGAAATTGTAGAAAAGTGAAAAAAACATCACTCAAACCAAGACTAAGGCTAATTTCAATAGTAAAAAAGTGGTTTACTGAATTTCGTTGTGGCCGTACAAGCACGGAAGATGCCGAACGTTCTTAACACCTAGTTGAGGTCTCTACACCCGAAACAATTAGGAAAAATGGCGATATGGTGTTGATCGATCAGAAATTGAAAGTGCGAGATATTGTGGAAGCCATAGGCAAGCTTTCTGCAAGATGTCTGCCGCGTTTGCTCAAAAATCGGGCGTACATATACATATGTGCAGTTTCCATGGAAAAATCCATGAATTAGGCTGCATGAATTATGCTCTTTCTTTTACCTTGTTCTCCGGATTTAGAACCGAGTGACTATTTCTTGTTTCCAAACCTGAAGAAATATGTCGGCGGAAAAGATTCCAACTATGGAATCATCCCACATAAAATATTTACTTTTATGACCTCTACCAATCTTATTTTTTGGAAGGTCTAACAAATTTATAGAAACGTTGGACATTAGTTAAAATTACTGTGAATCAATGTAAAACTGCTGGGATAAGCATCATACAAAGTTATCACAATGATACCAAAATGAATAATAAATATATGCAGGTGTTTTCATGTAGCAATTCTGTTTCGTTGGAGGCCATAGAGTACGGAAATACTTAAAGTTTTTATACCCTTCACGATGAGTGGCAAGGGAACTAAGAGTAAACAGATTCGTTGTGATTACAAAATTTTAAATGGCGTAACAACAGTTTGGTTGCTTTAACCGAAATTCTTCTTTGTCAACTGACTTTCTGTTGTTAGAACCGAAAAATTCTATGTGTGCAAACGAATCATTCGATTGCTATCACAAAACTGTTTTCTCTGTGTATATATAAGTTTGTCATTCCGTTAGTTTGCGAATCCACAAAGTAAATACATTCTGGATCGTTATAGATAGCGGAGTCCATATAGCCATGTCCGCCTGTATGTTGAACTCAACTTTTCGAAAACCCCAGAAAACTTGCAAACATTATTCATATATCAATATATCTGCTATAGATCCTGTTCGGTTGCTATTTAGAATCGATAAAATCGACCCACAAATGGCTGAGATATAAGGAAAAATCCACGACAACCTCGATTTTTGACTTATTTTTGATATATATCTTTATTAGGGTGACAGCCGATTTTTTTTTTTAAGATTTCAAAGAGTGCCGAGTGGAATATTGTGACACTAGGTCTAAATGATAAGTACTGAAAATTTTAGCCAAATCGGACAACGATTTCGGGACGCGCATCGAGGTCAAAGGTCAGATATATACAAAATGTTACTATTTATATGAAATAAATTTGTGAAACTCCATAACTTTCTACATTATGTTACAGAAATTTGTATATTTATATTAATGAAAATTACAGTCAAAAAAATATTTTTCAGATTAAACCTATATCTCCTTTGGGTCAATAGACCCACAAACTGTATTATCGATAAAATTCGGAAAAAATGCAAATTTTTCAGTTTTTGTAAAAGTTTTGCTACTAAATAATTATTTTTGCAATCGAATGGATATGAATCGAAATATGTACGTAATTGTCGTTCTAATGAGATATAAAAGATAAAAATTGGTTAAAAAATTTTAAAGTTATTAAAAATTCCCCAGACCATTAACGTGTCTCAGGCCACTTGAACAAGAAATCTAGGAACAAAATTAATATATTTTAAGAAATATTAAAATAAAAGCTAATTTTTACTTAAAATATATCCGTATTTTCATTCGTATGAGTTTTTGTCTTTGTAGAATACCGTTAACCTATTCGCAGGGATGGCCAAACAAATTAATTTTTTATAACGGCAGTTTCAAACCTCCATTTTCAAATTTTTAAAAATTTTCTTTAACAAATTTCAGAATTTTTTGATCATCACATTGGGATTTATTAAGATCACAATAGGGAATAAAAATATGAAAAAATTATGTCAATACCTCTTACAGTTTTTTCGTACTTACGATTTAAATTTTGCGATTTTCGGGAAAAAATATTTTTTTGGTCATAATTTGGCGAATGAGAGCAATTTCCTTACTGTTACAAATTTTAAGTAAAACTTATACAGAATCTTATTAATCAGATAATTTCAGATATACTCTGAAAGTTTTACTAAAATCGGACAACTTTAACCCTTAAACCGTGAAGGTCAAAGGTAAAATTTTTCAATATTTTGAATTTATAATGTAAAGCTGCCGAAATGTTATATATTTTGGGCCGATTTTAATGAAACTTGAGAAAAATATAACATAAAGTCTATAATATACAATAACAGTGCAGAAATGGAAATTAACCCTTAATATAAATTGGGGTCCAAACTTTTAAAATCGCGAAAACCACAGTCAAATATAGATTCTTTTTGACCCCAAGTGCTTTTAAGGGTTAATTTCCATTTTTGCACTGTTATTGTATATTTAAGACCTTAAGGTATATTTTTCGCAAGTTTCCTTAAAATTTGATAAAAAATGTATAATATTTCGCTATCTTTCATTTAGAAATTCCAAATATTGAAAAATTTTACATTTGACCTTCACGGTTTAAGGGTTAAAGTTGTCCGATTTTAGTAAAACTTTCAGAGTATATTAAAAATGATTTGAATTCGTAACAGTAAGGAAATTGCTCTCATTCGCCAAAATATTACCAAAAAAATATTTTTTCCCGAAAATCACAAAATTTAAATCGTAGGTACGGAAAAACTGTAATAGGTATTAACATAATTTTTTCACATTTTTATTCTCTATTATAATCTCAATAAATCCCAATGTGATGATCAAAAAATTCTGAAATTTGTTTAAGAAAATTTTTAAAAATTTTAAAATAGAGATTTGAAACTGCCGTAAAAAAAAATTAATTTTTTTGTCCATCCCTGCGAATATGTTAACGGTATTCTACAACGACAAAAACTCATACGAATGTAAATACGGATATATTTTAAGTAAAAATTAGCTTTTATTTTAATATTTCTTAAAATATGTTAATTTTGTTCCTAGATTTCTTGTTCAAATGGCCTGAGACACGTTAATGGTCTGGGGAATTTTTAATAACTTTAAAATTTTTTAACCAATTTTTATCTTTTATATTTCATTAGAACGACAATTACGTACACATTTCGATTCTTATTCATTCGATTGCAAAAATAATTATTTAGTAGCAAAATTTTTACAAAAACTGAAAAATTTGCATTTTTTCCGAATTTTATCGATAATACAGTTTGTGGGTCAATTTGACCCAAAGGAGATATAGGTTTAATCTGAAAAATATTTTGTTGACTGTAATTTTCATTAATATAAATAAATCTACATATTTCTGTAACATAATGCAGAAATTTAAGGAGTTTCACAAATTTATTTCATATAAATAGTAAAATTTTTTATATATCTGACCTTTGACCTCGATGCGCGTCCCGAAATCGTTGTCCGATTTGGCTCAAATTTTCAGTACTTATCTTTTAGACCTAGTGTCACAATATTCCACCCGGCACTCTTCAAAAATCGAACTCAAATTTTTTTCCATACAACTGATTGTCACTCTAATCTTTATTACTAGACAATATGGATATCTAATGATAGATATTTTTAAAAGATCTTTGTAACGATGTATGTATATAAGGCCATAATAAGTCGGACGTATCGAAATCGGGAAAAATATTTGTAACCCTTTTTTTTTAAATTTTTGCCATACAATTTTTTTCAATAATAAATTTAAAAAAAAAAATTTTTAAATTTTAACAAAAATATTGGTTTTATTTTTAAATTTTTTTATCTAAAATTTTGAAATAATTTTTTTTTCAATAATAAATTTTGAAAAAATTTAAAAAAATATTGAAATTTTTTTTTAATTTTTTTTATATAAAAATATTTTTTGTTTTATTTTAAGTATATAAAATAATAATATATATTATTTGTCTTTTACTTTTTGTGAAATAACGGTATGTATTCTTAAAGTTAAATCTTCAAAATATCATAAATATGTTCATTTTTAAATTGTTTCTTTTCTTTGAAAGACATGAGTTTTTCCTTTTATACAGAAAAATATTTTTAAATATCGCTGGAAAAAGGGTTGAGTTACGGTAATTTCAAATCAGGATGCTTTGTTTTTTTTCTATAAGGAACAGCATTTGTATAAAAAATTAAATCGAAAAACATGTTATCACTAAACTTAGCATAACTGATTAATTTTGTAATTGATTTGTATTTACTTACATGTTTTAAACAGCTATTTCAGTGAGCCTTTTCAGTAAAATAAGAAAAAACGTGAAGAAAATTTAAATTTGTAGAAAAAATTGTATTCCTTTGAAACTTAAACGATCATTTACGACCATTTCTCTATCGATTTTCTGTTTGAAGGGTAAGATATCTTTCAAATAAAAGCAATAATTTTATATTATATTTCAGATAGTAAGCACATGATTTTTAGAAGTTGTAACCTTAAGAGTATCGTTATTTCACTGCACTTGCTAATTTTTGATGTAGCAGAGTGTAATTTGCAGCTATTTCCAATAATGCTATTATGTCTTTATTTAAAATATTTCAGACTTACTATAATTTGTATGTGTAAAATACATTAAAATACATAATGTAAACACTTTTACGTGTCATTGAAATAAATTTTCTCCCAATCAACAGAAAAATGATAATAAATAAATATTGCAAACATTTAACTTTTTCATTTCAGTTTTCGTTTCCTGCTGCTCCCACATATTACTGCTCATGATGGATGCGACATGTCAAGAAATTATTTTAACAGGTTCGTGGCATTTAATTAATAAAAAGAATTGTTAATAATGAAAACTCAGGGAAAAACGATAAAAGTCATAGGAGAGAAATGCAGGAGAAAAATGCACAAAATAAATGTCATATATTAAGTATTTATTTAAATTGAAAGCAATGACTTTAAGTGAACAGGAATTAAATGTCATATCTAATGAATCAGGGATATTTTTTTATAAAAAAGGTTGTAACCACAATTGTTTTTGTCACAATTGTTCATAAAAAGAATCACGATATACTAATACTTATAACACTTACAAATATTCGCTGTGGGTGCTACATATTAGTAAACTTTTTAATAACATTGTAAAATTCCTTATTTTAAAGCGCACCATAATCTTCTTTTGAAATTTTACCAAAATTTCCTTTCTAATACTTATTATTTGTTTCGTTTTTTGCAATGTTAAGTTCTTTTAATAAATTGAATTAAAATTAGACTCTTCAATTAAAGTCCATTTTAATTACATTTAAAATAAATACACCAGATCAGGCAACAAAAAGTTCACGAAATACAAAGAAGGAAATAATCAACACATTCTTGTTTTTATTTATTTTTTATTTTTTTGTTTGCTACAAAATAAACAAATTAGAAAATCTTAAATTGAAGAGCTATAAGAAGCTACCAAAAGTACGGGTGTATTTCAAGCAACCAACTCTCTGCGTGTTACAACAACAACAACAACAACAGCTTACTTTCGAGGACTTTATAAAAAAACTTATACATTTTTGCTTTATATCCTTAGAAATAAAGAAGAATGAATATGTTCACTCACGTATTTGACAAAGAAATTCAATTAGTAAGAGCCAAACATTTTCTTCTTACTTTAGCTACTGTTTGTTGTTGGTGAAAGTATAACAAGATGAACATTTACCACTACAACACTTAGAGTCGGCTGTGCTGACTCTTGTATACCCTTCACAAGTATATGTTTGTGACAACCAGTTTTATGATTAAGGTTTTACCATATAATGTTGCTCTCGGCTAATTGATATCACAATCTGAGAACAGCATATTATGATATAAAGATCCATCACAACAATGGTTGTTACAAACTTATACTTGTTTACTGTAACCATATATATGATTGCTGAAATCATGTGAATCGCTAGTTAACCATATTATGGTTACCATATTCATGTAAATAGTTACTGTGACCATATTATTGTTAAACAACTTTTAAAAATGTTGCAATGGTTACTGTAAACATGCACAGCTATATATTTTCTCTGCGTGTATACAAGTTATTTGGTAGCTTCGGAATGTTGATTTCAACATACGGATAGACATGCGGACATGGTTATATCCAGTCCACTATTTATAACGATCCACAATATATATTGTTTATGTGGTCGCAAATGCAATATGTAGAAATTACAAAAGGAATGACACTCTTGTGAAAGGAATAAAGGGTATAAAATGCAAAACACACCAAAACAAAAAAGTACCTACTAAAGAAACAAGAAAACAAGTAAAAGATAACAAAGTACTTACAATAAGTTTTAAGGGAAAAACAGCATAACAGCCATATTAAACAATACTGATGTAATCGAAAACGTTTGTAAAGGGGATTTTATTAAGCGCTTCCTATCTTTATGCTTAATTTTTTTTCCATTTTATTTTTTTATTTATTGTATCTTCATTATTTAATGAACTAACAACAAGTATTTCAAATCTAATATCTAATAATTATAATTTAATTAGTGCAGCCAGTGCCGGACGAAAAATTGTTTATTCATTGTTGCTTTGATTAAATAGGCATTCTTCCTTCTAGTTTTTGGATTAGGTCTGCCACACTCGATTAAGAAGGAGGGACTTCTTAATCGAGTGTGGCCACGGTTATCTAATATGATGCGGGCCAGTGGGTTTGGGTGAATTTCAAGTTTTTTTAAAATATTTTTCCACATTTTTCGTGATCTCAGTTTTTACAAGGAGCACATTTAGATCTTTGTGTATATTCGCATTTTTGATATAAAAGGGGCAACTGTGATCATTCTTAAAACTTGTTTTGGTGTCTTTGAATTTTTTCTACATTTGACGCTGATGCCATGCCCCATAGCTGTATGCCATAACACCATATCGGTTTTATGATCATGTTATAAAGTAGAAGTTTACAATCTACACTCAGCGTAGAGTTTCTGACAATGAGCCAATTAATTTGAATTGATTTCAATTTCATTTGAGTTAACTTTGCATCTATATGGCTTTTCAATGTAAGACGACGATCGAAATGTATTCCGAGGTATTTAACTTCCTATTGTTGGATTATTGTTTGGTTATTGATATGAATAGGGGGCATGATTCTCTACGCAATGTTAGTGTTATATGTGTACATTTGTGTTCGTTGACTTTAATTTTCCATTGTTTTAACCATTTTTCTAATTCAAATATGTGATTTTGTAAGTAACGAGACGGTTCTTGAGGGTTTTCATGAATGCTTAGAATAGCAGTATAATCAGCAAATGTTGATGTATGAGTGCGATTGTTAATTGGCATATCAGACGAATATATCAAATATAAATATGGTCCCAGGATTCTGCCTTGGGGAACTTCAGCTTCAATGGGTTGGGGACTACTTAAAAAGTCTCCTTCTTTAACCTTAAATGTTCGACCAGTTAAATAGCTTTCCAATAGCTTAAGTGTGTTTGCGGGTAAATTTTGACTCAGTTTGTATATTAAACCATCATGCCATACTTTATCAAACGCTTGAGAAATGTCGATAAAGAGAGCGGAACAATATTTCTTTTTCCCAAACGCTTTTCTTACAATATTTAGAAGTCTATGGGTTTGTTCGATAGTACTGTGTTTTCTTCTATATCCAAATTGATGATTCGGAATACAATTGTTTTCAATTAAAATCGGGTACAACTTGTTCATGAGTATTTTCTCAAATAGCTTTGATATATTAGAGAATAGGCTGATTGGTCTATATGATTCTACTTTTGTGTGATCTTTTCCGGGCTTAGATATCATATTAACCAGAGAAACCTTCCATTTTGGAGGATAATATTGAAGGCGTAATATAGCATTAAAAATAAAAAGAATTATTTTTATTGCTATCCGGGGTAGCTCCATAAGCATCTTGGTTCTGATTTTGTCAATACCAGGTGCTTTCTTGGAGTTTAAATCAACAATAGCCTTTTCGATCTCTCGAATCTCAAAACGTAGAGGTACGGCTGCTCCAAAATGGGGTACAACAGCTGACAACTCAATAGTTTCATTTGATGTGTTCGGGGTAAATACTTGCTTCAAATGATTAACAAACAGATTCCCTTTTTCAGTATCATTTCTTGCCCAACCGCCACTTGAATTTCGCAAGGGGGGCTTACATATGACATGTCTTTTAAGACTTTTTGTGGCGCGCCATAATGAGTAATCCAAGCTTTCAAGATATTTATTCGAAATTCCAAGAGTTTTTTAAGTCTTTTTATACAATCTTTAAGCTTCGATTTGAGTTGGGGAGATCTATGCAATTGCCACTCTCTTCGAACTGTTCTTTTTCCATTTAAGAACCGTTCGACATCTGCAGAATAAATTCTATTATATCTGATTTGTCGGGGTGTTTGGGTAGCATGTTATGCTTAAATAAAACAAAGTGTGTAAGATGTCATCGAAATTTGTTTGAAAGGCCTATAGGCGACATTATATATGGAATATGACCTCGTGCGGCTTTGCTGGATATGGTTGGTTTGCGTGGTATTTTACTGCGCGCGTACATTCATGTAAAGTCGAAAGGACCCTGTTTTGACAAGACTACACCACTCGTGAAATGTAGTGTCATTTACATCGTAATGTATATTATCAAGTCAAAGTTATTAGACCCAACCTGTAGCCTTGAGATATCCCTGTAGGTCATTAAGTTTAGACCCAGCTAACTCACCAAGGTTGGCCAATATATAGTTGCCCAGGAATTTAGCCTTTTGACACTAAGGGTGGGCATTCGCAGGGAAGGTGGAAAATCGTTTCCTCTTTTTTCCTATCCTATGCTTTTTCTACGTCAATGGTCGTTAAAAGGAAGTCCAAGGCGATTTGAATGCTTGCCTAGCGTCCAGTGGCCTGTTAATACTGCCAACAGTCTTGATATATCCCTTCTATTGCGCGTTATCAATTGCATAGTTCGGTTTTCGTTAAAGGAGGGCCACATTAACTTGGCCATGCTGGCTAATTCGTTTGCCTGTTCCTTGCCATTGTAATTTCTGTGTGCAGAGACCCAAACTAAAGAAATGTCAGCTAGACGACTAATCTTGACAGAGTATTCTTACATTGCCTGACTAATGAAGATGAAGTTGTATAGTGAAGTTGTATAATACCAATATTGCCACGGTATTATGGTATGCAATACCATTGGTATCATAATCGCAAAAATTTCAGCTTGAAAAACTGTATGAGAAGCCCATCCCAAGTTTGTCTGACTCATAAATCTGGCTGAATTTGTCCGATGGTTTGGGGTATCTTGGCTTTGAGGGTCGCTGCAATTTGTGGCTTATTTGCAAAGACAGCGTCTTAAGAAAAACCCACAAGAAAAATACTAAGGGAACAAATCGCACGATATTGGTGGCCACTTCACATCATCACCAAGTGAGATTACCATGTCCTCAAATTGCTCGTGCAGAAAGTAAAATATGGCATGAGTGGGGCACGTAGCTTCGTCCTATACTGTTCAGGCAAAAAGAAGATGGTAAACGTCTCTTGCCGTTGTCGGTGATGGATGGTGAAAATCCACACCAAACAGTAACTCTTTCGGGTGGCATTGGATGCTCTTGAATCTCATGTGGGTTGGTAACGTCCCAAATTCAACATTTTTGTTCGCTAGCGTTCTCATTGATACATACATGGGCCTCATCGCAGATGATAATTTTTTGATGAAAATTTGGGTCAGCTTCCAACTGCTCCAGGGCTCATTCAGTGAACACAAGTCATTGTTGTTGAACGCTTTATCCATTCATGGATATATGACAGCCAATTCGTCAGATGTAGGTTGAACAATATGGCCGCTATTGGAAAACCCTTCATTATGGACATTTTAAGATGCTTATGATATTATCCTTAATGGACATTTTTAGATTGGTCTATTAGTCACAATATATGAGATCAGAAGCGTTATATTATGGGCATTTTACGACCCCTTTACTATCAGTATTTTCTCGTAATTTATTTTCACAAATTTTAAAATTTTAGTCAATTTTTCTGAAGTAACTTTACCTAGTTTTTTGGCACTTAAGGCCTTTTTCTTGTGCCACCAAAAACTACCCGCCAAAGAATGAATATATTTAAGTTAACACACAAAAAGTCTCTAAACAAAAAAATTAAATTAGTAACAGTCATGGCTGGAAAACAGCATAGCTGTGGCTATAGACACACAGACTCTACAACAGTATCTCTTTTTTCATTCATTCTTTGTAACTGTAGTTTTGTAGCAAAAATTAACAAACAACGTCTTAACCTCAGTCCTAAATGTTGATGATGTACCAAAACTGGATTATTCTAAAAGTAAAAGATGTTTGTAGTACGACTGGCTATACAAAAGTAAAAAGTTAAGGTTATTTGAGGATTTGTGGCAAATAAAATAAAGAAACAAAAAAAAAAAATTTGCTACCAAAAGAATAAAACGCGTGACTAGAATAAATATTTGTAACAGCAAATATTTAAACAAATACCAAAAACACAGACAGACAAATGGACGGAAGAACGGACAGACGGACGGACAAGAACAACAAAGTAAACAAGCAAAAGTAAAGTTTAAAAGCCCCTAAGAACTTATTTTTTCAGTTCTGTTTTTTCTTTTGCTTAATTTGGGTGAAAAAGTCTTGGTTTTTAGATTTAAGGAAGAGAATAATACAAACTAAATAGCTAGATATTATGTTAAGGGCAAAAGGTGTTTAAACAATAGCAAATAATCAACTAAAGTAAAGAAATAAAAGTAATAAAATATTATGAACTGTAATGTAATTGTACCAAACAAAAAATCGTATATATTCCAAACTATGTTTGATTATTAGTTTCAAAGATATTTATGTTTTATCTCAGATTATGATAACCATAAGCTGAGTACAACATAATATGGTAAATTCTTTATCATAAAAATGGTTGTCATAATCTTATACTTATTTACTACTGTTGCATACATGATTGCTACAATCATGTGAATCTTAACTTTACCATATTATGGTTACCGCAATTATATTAATAATACCATTATTCAAAAACTTTGCAAAATGATGAAATGATTACAGTAAACATGTACAACTATATTTTTCCTGTGCGTTTAGCAAGCATTAACTACTAATTAAAACAACTCTTTGATTTTGAATCCTTTAAATCTTCATTAAAAAAAACAATAAAAAACCAAACATTTTTAGCGATTTTGTTTGCTTTTCAATTTACATTCCTTTTGTAAGTTATTTTTATTTTCAACTTTTATTAACGTGAAAAGAAAACTTCAGACATTCCTTTATAGCTGCAAATCTTTTATTTTTAGAGTTTTTTTTTCTTTTTAACAGTAGTTCAAAGTACTTGCTTTTCTTAGTTGAAATAGTTGCTGGAGTAGATTTCTTTTTTTTTTTTTTTTTTTTGCCACCAAAATAAGCTATACAACTTACACACAAAAGTTAAGTTTTTCACAGAAAAATTTCCACCAAAAGAATTTTCTAAATAAGTTCAATGTCGTCATTGTGGATTCTTGTTGAAAACATTAAAGTTTCTTTAACTTTGTAGTAAATGCCTTATAATACAACCAAAAAGTTGGTTTATTTGTGTGCGTTCTCATACAATTGCTTTGTAGTGTCTATGAATCTTAAGAATTTTCTTCATGTTTGTTAAGACCTTAAATAAAGCAATAGTTTTCTTAGCAAAAATGCACTTAAGAGACTCAAAAAAAAAAAAAAAAAAAAAAAAAAACAAAAGAACTGTAATGTCATTAAAATACTAAGAAGTAAAACTAATTTTGTTAAAGTATAAGAGATGTATTCATAACAGAAAGTAAATTTTCAAAAAGTTAGAGAACAGTTGTTCAGAGTTTGTATTATGTTATGAATAAAGCTTTAAGTGTCTTAAGATGTTTGGTAAAACTGTAGCGTATGAGTGATATTAATTGTGAGAATAATTTTTAGAGGTAGGCGTAAGAGTGATAATTATTATAAAACGCTGTTGGTAACTGATAGCGTATGAGTAATTTATGTGGGTTAAAGAGACTTACTTCGTAAGTCTTTAAATTTATGTTCTTATCATACAACAAGTAAGAGAGCAAAAAAAGAAATCTACTTAAAATAAAAATTTGAAATATTTTTTACAAAATTTAAAAAAAAAATTTCATATTTTTTTTTATTTATTAGCGAAACAAATTTATGGAATTTTTTTTTTGTAAATTCTTAAAATTTTTTTTTAATTTTAAAATTTTTTTTCAAAATTTATTTGTAAAAAAAAAATCTTATAAAAAAATTTTTTTTGCTAATAAAAAATTCGGGGTAAAAATTTTTTTCCGGATTTTGACCAATTTTAGGTCCACTTCTTTAGCTTTGTATACGGCGTTGTAAAGGTCTTTGAAATATCTATTATTGGATATCCATATTGTCTTATATGATATAGATCAAAAATAGGTAAAATATCGAAGATGTCCTGGTTTTTTCCTTATATCTCAGCCATTTGTGGGCTGATTGTGTCGAGTTTAAATAGCAACCGAGCCGGAAGAATTCCCGATATATTGATGTATCAATTATGTTTGTAAGTTATTTGGCGGCTACAGAAAATTGATTTCAACATACAGACGGACAGACGGATATGGCTATTTGGACGTCGCTCTCTATAACGATCCAGTATATAACAGGTGGCGCAAAAGTAATCCTCCTATCAGAAAATGCTATAAATTTTGCGATTGGCCCCTAATGTCAGTTCTGTTTTGACATTTGTGTAGTAAACACATGCGAAATACACGTTAATAAACAATGTTACGCTACACTGCTCCAGAACGCAGAATATTGCTGACTATTTATTTGACCAGCAATCGGCAAAATTTATAGCATTTTCTGATAGGAGGATTACTTTTGCGCTACCTTGTATATGCTTTATGGGGTCAGAAATGCAAAATGTAGACATTACAAACTTATATATACCCTTGCCACTCATGGTGAAGGGTATAAAAAGGAGTAACTAACAAGCTAAAGACCTTAACTAATAAAAAAGTAAACGAAAAACAGTTTCAAGCCACCAGAAAGTCAGTATTTATTGTTTTATAGTGCCTTAAAAAAAACAAGAAAAAGTTATGGCAAAACAATGTTCTCAGTTAAACATTTTTTTTTTCTGTCAGCAATAACAAACAACATATGCTAAAATCTCCACCAAAAAAACCGGAATAAACTCTAAAAAAAGTAGCAAGAGTCCAACAGAAAAAAAAGGAACAGGCAATGTCAAACAACAACTCAGACAAAAACCGGGACTTGCAAAAAAACATGCAACAAACAACACTGTAACATATGCAACTATGTAGGTAAGTAAACATGCAAGAGTGAGTAGAACAGTAGATTTTTGGTGTTGACTTGGGGTATGAGAATAAAAACATCTGTGTGGCAGAATCATGATGATGGTTATCATCATCATGATTTAGCTTTAACCATGGGCCAGTATAAAATGACGACGTTGCCTCCATTACTGCTGGCTAGCAGCATCATCATGTAGCAAAAAAGTTTGACCGACTGACTGCCTAAAAAACTGGTCGCCTGAATTAAAAACAACAACTTGCAGCAGATACACAGCTACCCACAGAGTTTCTGGTCGGTACACGCAGAAAAAAATATAGCTGTGCAGGTCTACTGTAACCATTTATAAAAGTTTTAAACAATATTATAGTCACAGTAAGTATATATATGGTTGTGGTAACTATAATATGGTTAATTTATGATTCACATGATTGTATCAACCATATATATACACTTAAGAGACTGAAAAAAAAGAACTATAATGTCATTAAAATACTAAGAAGTAAAACTAATTTTGTTAAAGTATAAGAGATGTATTCATAACAGAAAGTAAACTCACAACAAGGAGAGTACCAATTTTCAAAAAGTTTGACACCAGTTGTTCAGAGTTTATTTTATGTTAAGAATAAAGCTATAAGTGTCTTAAGATGTTTGGTAAAACTGTAGCGTATGAGTGATATTAATTGTGAGAATCATTTGTAGACATAGGCGTATGAGTGATAATAATAATGAAATTCTCTTAGTAACTGGTAGCGTATGAGTAATTTATGTATGTTAAAGAGACTTCGTAAGTCTTTAAATTTACATTCTTATCATACAACAAGTAAGAGAGCAAAAAAAAAAAAAAAAATCTAAAATTTTCATATTTTTTTTAATTTATTAGCGAAAACAAATTTATGGAATTTTTTTGTTTTTTTAAAACCATAAATTTGAAAAAAAAATGTTTTTGTAACATGGTTGTCACAAACATATATTGTTTACTGTAGCCATATATATGGTTGATACAATCATGTGAATCGTAAATTAACGATGTTGTAGTTACCTCAACCATATAAATAGTTACTGTAACCATAATATTCTTAAAAAACTTGTAAAAATTTTAAAATGGTTACAGCAAACACGCTCAACTATATTTTTTTTCTGCGTGTATACAACTTTTTTTTAAGAGACGGGTTGTAACTGTTGTTGCTGTTTATGTAAGAGTGTTGCTGGTTTTTTCTGTTGTTTCTAGTGTTGCTTTTGTTTTCGGTGACATCCTGTGTATTTAGTTGTTGTATTTTGCAATTCTGTTAAAATTTTGTTCCTGCTTTTGTTTGTTTTTTAGGTAGTTTTTATACACTTTTTTTTTTTAAGCATAAAATGAAACATATTGAATATGTTTTTTGTTTATATTTTCTCAATATATAGTTTTTTTACCCTTCACCTTCGTGAGAAGGGTATATATAAGTTTGTCATTCCGTTTGTAATTTCCACAATATAATTTTCCGACCCTATAAATTATATATATTCTGGATCCTTATAGATAGCGTAGTCGATTAAGCCATGTCCATCTGTCTGTCTGTTGAAATCAATTTTCTAAAGACTCCAGATATCTTCGGCATCCAAATCTTCAATAATTCTGTCAGAAATGCTTTCGAGAAGTTCCCTATTTAAAATCAGCAAAATCCGTCCATAAAAAACGGAGATATTAGCAAAAATCCGAGACAACCTCTGAAAATTTCATCAGAATAAGACAATTTATTGCATGCTTTGACAAAAAAGCAACAAAACGTATGTTTGGATGTGTGTTGGTTTCATTGCTTTGCGTATTTTTGTTTGTTTTTCGTTTCGTTTGGCGTTGTTGTTTTTATACTCTTCACCTTCGTGAGAAGGATATATATAAGATTGTCATTTCGTTTGTAACTTCTACAATGTAATCTGTTCGTCAGCAATTAAATGTAAAATTTTTAAAAGCTTTCTTGATATATTTAGGATGCTATACGCTGAAAGTTGGCAATTATTGCATCCACAACAAAGGTGAAGGATATATAAGATTCGGCATAGCCGAATATGGCACTCTTAGTTGTTAGTATTTTACTTCGCACGATAGGAAGGTAAGCTAAGAACAGCAAATCAATCTAGAGATCTGGTCAAAGCAAAAAATTATTAAAATTTTTGGATTATGGTTACTTAAAATATTCAAGTTGCTCAACTTTGAAATATAGATTTCAATTTCATTAGAGTATGCATTCAATGTCTATAGAAAATTATTCTCAAGTTTTTAGAAGAATTATGTTGATATTGTATGGAATATAATTTGAATACTTCCCTTAAAATTTTAC
Organism: Calliphora vomitoria; assembly: GCA_942486065.2. Classification (NCBI taxonomy): domain Eukaryota; kingdom Metazoa; phylum Arthropoda; class Insecta; order Diptera; family Calliphoridae; genus Calliphora; species Calliphora vomitoria. Next base: position 3,025,578 of record OW818033.2, on the reverse strand, counting down.
TTTTTTTTGTTTCCACTGCTTTAGTTTTCGGTCTCCCTTAACTTTTATCTCTTTTATTGTGAAAGTAAAGTTTAAAGGTTGTTGGTTTTTACTGTAAAAATATGTTGTCATTTGTTCTAAACACTTTTGAATTACAATATTTCAATTACTTAAAACAAACAAAATTTTAGTGCAAAAACTATGGCGAATAATGGAAAACATTAAACTATTACATGCAGACAGGGTAATTAATAAAGAGTAACTTGAAAGCTCTTTTAGAAAAAAAAAAAAAATTGAATACTAACATAGTTTTACAATATTTATAGTTTAATTTATATGTTTTCGAAATGTTGCAACAATCCTGTTGAATTCACATGTCGTTGCAGTCCATATCATCCAATTTAAGCCAATATAAGTTGGTAATCATCGACCTGATGATGGCCTGGCCAATGTCGTTCTCAAATATGAACCGATGACGCTACCAGTCCAAAATCCTTATTAAACAATGACTTTTTCGGGATGCATTGGACGCTCTTGGGCATTGTTTCATAAGAAACTATTTTTTCTCCAGAACATTAGATTTTCCTCATATAAATTTTCCTTAGTTTTTTTTTTTTGTAACATACAAATTAAGTTAAATTAGTATTCATCAATTACGTCCTACAAATATGATATATTTACCCATGAAATGAACTTATGGTTAGGAGAAAAAAAGGAAGACAGAGTTTGAGTCGGAAACACCACGTAAATTGGCTGTAAAACTGGCATAAAGAAATGGTCTACATGCGTTGTAAGTATCAAAAACCAAAGAGTTTTATTTAGTTTATTTTTGTCTGCTTATTGTCTGCTGCTACCACTGGAGCCAACAAGCAAGAAACAGAAAATATTACGTGTTGGCAGCAGCACTGTGAAACCTTTACAAGACCGACAACAAAATTCAACAATCAACAACATAAAGTTTTCAGGAGTTGTGCTGTTTTATTAAATTACTGCTGAAAGTGACGAATAAATCAAATTAATTTCTCTGGGGAATACACAAAATTCGCTGTACTATTTTTGGCCAAAAACAGAATATTGCTTAGCTTAGTAAACAAATATGTTAAGTCAACTTTTAAGGAGAATTTAAATTTTAATACAAAGGATTAGAATATGTAGAAATACACTGTTTGTTCTTATAAGACAATTATGAATGTTCAAGAAATTTTCTGAGGGGGAGAAATGTTGCTCGATTTTCGCTTTAATTTACAGTATAATTTCTGAGTACTTAGAACTAATTTGTGCAATATTGTATCAGCATTGTCGCATAATCAACATATTTATGACTGCTTAAACAGTATTCCGGAGGGACCTTAGTATGGGAGCTAGGTGAAACCATGGAGTAATACTGGCCATTTTCAATACCAAACAAACCTTATCAACAGAGAGTATTCGTGGAAAATTTCAGCCAGCTAGTTCCTTTCGTTTGGGCGGTATCGTGTTTTAAACAGACAGACGGACAAACGGACGAAGCTAGATCGTATTGGAATCTTATGAGGACTAAGAATATATATGTGGGGCCTGAGACGAATATTTTGATGTGTTACAAACGAAATGACAAAATCGGTACACCCCCCACCCGCATAACTTTTGATGGTGGGTATAAAAACCCATTAAAATAAAAATATTTAAAATAGAAATGATTATAGCACATTTGTGGTGCCTGCTTTTAAGCTGTTAAAGAACTTATCACATTTGCACACTATGCTAACGATTATTTAGTCCATCATGCATTTATAGTACTTTCTCAAAATAATGACAACAATCTAAAAAAAAAAATACGAAAAATTGTACAAATTTAAGTTTTAGGTTTTTGCTTGCTTTATTCAGCAAATAAACTTTAAAAACATTTTTCTTTAAAAGTGATACAAAAACATATTTGTGTTTGTAAATGATATTTTAACAAAGTTTGAGTTGTTTTGTGTTATTTTGTGTTATTTTGTTTCCTTTTTTTCTATTTTCTGTTTCAAAAATTCATTAATTTATTTTGTTAAGGCTGTTTGTTATTCACTTGTTCTTAGAGTCTGCTTAAAAATTTCTTGTTTCTTTTCCCAAATATATGTCCTTTGTTACTAATTTTAGTAGTTGTCTTGTTATAAATCACTTTGTTTTATTTTTATCATTTATTTTCCTTTTCTCAAACATGTTTTTAAAGATTTTGTTTCTATTTTTTTTGCTGGAAATCAAAAACTATCAACCATTAATCTTTAGAATTTTAGCAAACACACTTCCTGCAAGTTCTAGCTAAGGGTCTGCAAAAGGTAACAATCAAACCTTGTTCTGTTCTTGAACATCATTTGTTGTTATCTTTGTAAATCTTTAAATAATGTCAGCAACAAAAAATTAAAGGATGAACAGCATATAATCAATTAAGTATTTATTTGTTTATTTTTTATTTTTTTGGAAAAATCTCTTTAATGTTTGTATATTTTTATATTCAATTAATCAATTAATTTGTTTTTATTAAAAAAAAACATGCTCACACATGTATTCACTGAAACATGGTAAACAAATTTACATGTGAGATGTTTATAGAAAGAAGGAAAATAATAGCAACTTAATTTATTTTATAAGTTTTTTTTTCGAATTTTGACAATTGATATTGTTGAAGCTTCATCTGTCGAATTGGCTGTGATTTATTTAGATTATTTTGACTCACCATGGATAGATATAGCGTTTAACAACAATGACTAGTGTTAGCTGAATGGGCTCTGAAGCAGTTGGAAACTGACCTAATTTTCATCAAAAAATCATCTTTAGCGATGAAGCCCATTTTTTGAATCTGAATGAATGGCTTCGCCAACAAACAAAATTGTCGAATTTGGGACAATCCAATCTACATGAGATCCTAGAGCATTCAATGCATTCCGAAAATGTCACTGTTTGCTGTGGATTATAGGCTAGCAACGTCATAGGTCCATATTTCTTTGAGAACGACGTTGGCCAGGCAATAACCGTAAACGGCAGGCGCTGTAGGTCGATGATTACATACTCCTTTTGGCCTGATTTAGATGATATGTACAACAAAGACATGAGGTTTTAACAGAACTGTGCTACTGACATTTTGCACGTTCGATTTGAGGGCATAGTCATCTCTTGAGATGTGAACTGGCTACCAAGATAGTGGTTTTCTTAAGTGGCAGGTATATGCGAATAAGCCACAGAACAAAGTGGCCCTTAATGCTAACATATCCCACACCATCGGTCAACTTCAGCCTAAATTGTGTGCAAGAGTCATGGACAATTTGACAGAAGGTGCCCCGCCCACCAACGAACACGCGACATTAATAGGTCTTATAAACGAATAAATAATGTCGATGATATCTTACACACACTTTGTTTTATTTAATTTTAAAGTTAGGAGATAATTAATGAAATACCCTTTATATCAGATTTGAACATAGAATAATCCGAGGGTGAAACAGAGGTGTTTTGGATAAAATATTATTTTATTTTTCAACATAATTTCTTTTGAGCTCTATGTACTATATTCAACGCTTCTCCAATTGTTTTATCACTTCCAAAAAATAAGATTTGTAGATTTGTCATCGAAATTATTTTTTTTTGTGAAATGAGTTCATGGTTGGAATCAAATCTCTTTCCGTCTAACATATGTTCAGGTTTGGAAACAAGTAGTAGTCACTCGATACTAAATCCGGAACATAGGGCAGAAGAGTGAGCATTTCGTAGCCTAATTCATGAATTTTAGCCAAGGAGGCTGCATATGTGAGAACTCGATTGTGAACAAACGCGGCGGCTATCTTTCCGAAAGCTTTTTCAAGTGATCATTCAATATTAAAACCGCTGAGCCATGTGAGATACCTATGGCTTCCACAATCTCTCGCACATTCAATCTCCGATCGGCCAGCACCATATCGTGATTTTTTTTCAATTGTTTGGAGTGTAGAGACCTCAACTGGGCATCCAGAACATTAGGCATCTTCCGTGCTTGTACGGTCACAACGAAATTCAGTGAACCATTTCTATACTATTGAAATTGATAGTGCAGAGTTCCCATAGTATTTATTAAGAAAATCCCTTTTTTCCAATTTCTCCTTAAGTCATGAGGTAGTCTGTTATCAATGACTGTCAAATACAAACTGAATAACGCAGCTAGTTCAAAAGGAGTCAGGTGGCATGCCTGTTGACATCAGAAGTAATGCCTTACAGTTAAGGGCCGGAATGTTAAAAAAGTCGTAGACTTATTGGCCCAACCTCATATCTCCCGTAATGTGGTAAAGTTGTTGAAAAGCATTTATATTTTTATAATTTTCATACATTTTTTGTATACCCTTCACCATAAGTGGCAAGGGTAAATATAAGTTTGTCACTCCGTTTGTAATTTCTACATTTTTCATTTCCGACCCCATAAAGTATATATATTCTGGATCGTTATAGATCCGTCTGTCCGTCTGTATGTTGAAATCAACTTTCCGTAGCCCCCAAATAATTTACAAACATAATTGATACATCAATATATCAGGAATTCTTCCGGCTCGGTTACTATTTAAAATCGAGAAAATCGGCTTACAAATGACTGATTTTTGATCTATTTTTGATTTTTGATCTATTTTTGATATATCTGGATTACTGAGTCATTAATATAGACTATATGGATATCTATTGATGGATATTTCAAAGTCCATTGCAACGATCTATACAAGGCTACAATAATTTGGACCTACAAAATTTTTTCTTTCACTAATAAATTAAAAAAAAAAAAAAAATTTTTAGAAAATTTAAAAAAAAAATTTTAAAAAGCAAATTGAAAAAAAAAAAAAATTGAAAATAATTTTCAAAATTTTTTTTTTTTATATTTTGAAGAAAAAATTTTAATTTGTTTACCTAAAAATATTTAACATTTTTTTTAAAGTATAAATTGGTGAAGGGTATATAAGATTCGGCATAGAAGAATATAGCTCTCTTACTTGTTAAATTACTAATACATATGTTATAAAATATACATAGATGTGTTACTGAGAGCCAATACATCTAAGTGTGTTGTCAAAAACCTAAGTCTTGCTACCACCAAATACATGAGAAACAATGTATTTTGTTGTTGTGTCAGCCATAAAATTTTTGGAGAAAGTAAATATTTTTAATATATTTTACTCTCAGTTGCGCCTTTAGTTCTATCCTAAGGTTATTAGTTTATACTTACGTAGAATAGTTGAGATGTGATTCTATAGAAATGTTTATTTTCATTCGTTCTAGCACAAATTTAAAACTTTGAGAAATTCAATTCTTTGTGGTCACCCAATGTATTATTTCGCTTAACTTTTTAACCTTTTTGTTCTATTATTTCGCTTCCCTCTGCTTGTAACACATTGTCTCTGTGTATGCTATTGTTTTTCCGCTCAATTTAATGAAATAATTTATTGTCAATTCACTGGTGGTTGTATATTTTTGTTGTTAAATAACAGCGTTGAGCCTTTTAAAATGCAGACAACGGCTTTATAAAGGTACATACATACTTTTATTGTAAAGTTTTTTTTTTTTTTTTTATAATTAAAAATAACAATATTTCAGATTTCGTTTTCAACACCTACTAATGGAAAATATGTGCAAAATATATGCATACTTTTAGTTTTTTGTTTTTAAATGGCATCAGAATTTGATAACAAAGAGGGCGTATATTTTATATTAAATATCAATCATACGCAATGAGTGACAGTGGCTTAAATATTTAAAATCAATTGTAAGTAAAGGTATGATTTTGCTTATTTAAATAAAGAATTGGAAAAAATACTTTTTCAGTATTTTGGTTTCAAAAATCATGGTCATGATAGTAAAGAGGGCGTATGAGTGATATTTTTAATTAAATAATAATCATACGCATCTTATTACTTCTTATTTATTAAGTACTTTTTAAGCATTTTGTGCAAACAATTGAAAAAAGCTGAAAAATATTTCTAAACAAACTGTAGTTAAATTAACAATGAAGGTTATATCAGATTCGGCACAGCTGAATATGGCACTCCTACTTGTTTTAATCTTGAGTGAATTTTGAGACACTCTTGTTTTAAAACAAAATATTTTACATCAAACAACCTATTTAAATAATACTTTTCTTTAAACATCCTATTTAATTTGTAATAAATTTCCTTTGAATTTGCAACCTCAAAATTCTATTTCAAACACATGCTTCACAATATACTAAATCTTCCTTTTTTGCTGTACTTAGACTACAACTTCTAAGAATAATTACAATCAAATTGTAGGATATTCAAGTAGTATTTGTAATTCTGTTTTTGCGCGTTTTTTTTTTCAAACATTAAACCTCTTAGAAAATGAGCTAAAACTGTCTGGCTGGCTGGAAAACATTTAAATATCAATGTAATTTAGCATCGACAGCGACACTACCAATAAATGTACAATCAAACGTATACAAACAAACACTTGAAAACAGCAGACAGAAATGTGAAGCAGCGACAACATTAAAAGTATCTAAAAACACATTATCTGTGATTGGAACGTATTTTTACATACCAATTGTAAAAATTGCCTGATTCTTCTACTCTTTTCCATTTTTTGTGTAGAGGAGGCTTAAAATTCCGTTTGTATTTAAACAGCTAAAGACACGCACACTTCTATATCTACTTATGTACATTTACACAGACTCTTAATATATATTGAACAATGAAGAGAGAGAGAAATAGGAATCATAAAAGTAATAGAAGAAGTAATAGCAATAAAAAATTACAAAGTACTTAGTTAAATGTTTGCAATTCAAAATCAATACGTTTTTTTTATTTATTTTAATTTAATAGCTCTTACCATGCTTCAAATAATACGGAGTTTTTTTACTTAAAGCTAGAGCAAATATATAAAGAGACAGTAAATAATTATTTAATGGTTATAGAAACTTAATTTTTTGCAGAAAAAAAACATTGATTAAATGGAGGGAAATACTAATGTGTTTACTTCACTTTAAATATGAATTTAACAGTTGCGAATACATACTTAGAAAACAATTGCTGCATATTTTAAGGGGCTTTTAATTAATTTTCTGTATACCATTTATTGCCTACTTTTTGTTGCTTTTTTATAAAAATTAAACTTTTAAATATGAAAAGAGACAGCAGTTAATAATTTGGTGAGAAAACATTGATTAAATGGTGAGAAATGTTTATGTGTTTAGTTCACTTTAAATTTATATTTATTTTTTATCCAATTTAGGCAACAGAATTTGATAACAAATAAGGCGTATGATTGTTTTTTTATATTTTATATTAAATATCAATCATACGCAATGGTTGGCGTAAACGTCATACGCCTACGACACACATTGATTGAGGTTCATAAAACGAGCGGCTAAAAATAGAAGAAGTTGTCGAAGAACAATGAAACTTGGCACATAGGCATTTTTTATTTGAATTAAGAAAATAAAAACGATCCGCCCACCTCCCATACAAAGTGAAAATTAAATTTTGACCTACTGGATTGTTTTTTGGCACATAGCTCTTTTCAACACCCAGAATCATTTGTGTGAAATTTGAAAAATATCCGCCCACTTTTACGCCCACTTCCCATACAAATTGTATTGAAAAAGCGGCATAACTCCCTTGATTTTTAATGCATTAACTCAATTTTCACAAAAAATAAATATTATAATTGTAGAATGGACTCCTGAATATATATACCTGATCCACCCACTTTTGCGCCCATCTCCCATAGAAAAAACATGAATAAGTAATTTAAGCATAGTCTTTTAATAATTTTTTAACATCATTATCGTACTCCAATTATTTTGATTTGCAGCTTTGAGCGCAATCTATTTAAAAAAGGGTCTGAAGACAATTAGAGATTATGAATTACGTCTTCATTAGTGGCTACACGTCCAATTCTTCGCGAATGATGTAATCTATAAGCTCTATAATCTTTATTCCTCAATTAAAATGTAAAAAATAAAAATGAAATCATTGAATAAGGTCCTGTAGATAGAGACATACTATTGGCAGAATAGCTTCTTGACTAGTATGGATATTACATTATGTAAAGAATTATGGCAACAACACCATGTATGAACGAAAATTCATGTTTTGTTACTTTATCACTTTATAGTTTTTACTGTTTGTTTTGAAAAGGAGCAGATAGGAGCAGCCGAATTTTTTTAGCTGAGACTTCAAGCTGTAATTTGACAGCTTTCGTTAAACAGCGCTCCACAGCGCTAAAGAGATGCAGTCCACTGAAGTCGATGAACATTGAAATTTTGATGTTGTTTATATTTTGTTCTACGAAAATTTTTATATGACACTTTTTCCAACTTTTTTTAATGCTAATCTCATCTATGACAATTGTCATTTACGAAAATATACAACAAAGTCAAATGATAAGTTTACCATGATTGTACCAAAAGATTGAATATACAATAAATTTGCATGCCATTTTAAACAAGCGAACATATATGAACTTCGAGCGTGTCTGTCCAAACAAATAATAAATATATCAGCCTAATATTACGGAATCATAATACTCAGATATCTGTCAACAAAATACCAAAAAATTATCCAAATCGTCGAACATGCAAAAAATGAATTTCGTCCACTCTTCAAGAAGCAGTTTGCATTTTATCTTTAATCTAGTACGAAACAGTCGTAGGTGTAAGACGTTTACGCCAACCACGATAAGGGTAATTTAAAATCAATCATAAGCAAACATGTACTTTGGGAATCTTATATATAAAATAAGCCGTATAAGTGATATTTTAAATTAAATAATAATTATAGGCATCTTTTTACTTATTTTTTATTAAGTCGTTTTTAAGCTTTTGTCCTCCCAAACAATTCAAAAAAGCTGAAAAATACTTCCGAACAAACATTACTATTAAATTAACAATGAAAACGTTAATGAGTGTTTATTTATATTCAATATTAAGCATAAGCAGAGAGTATCTTATGTATTTACAATAAATCAAAGGGAGGGAATGTTGATTAAAAAATCTTTGTAGCTTTTTGTCTTCACATATGCCTTTAAAATCGAAATTATAATAGAATTGACTTGATTTCAAAGCGGCGTGTGAGTGGTATTTTTAAATTAATATCACTCATACGCACCGTTACACTTTCGTTACTTTATAATAGAGTTTTAATGCTTTTGAAACATTTTGATATCAACATTGAGTACCGTACAAGTAAGATAGAAATAGTTCTGTTATCGAGTAGCGTTATCAAGTACTAGTAACAGTCACTGCTTGACCATTTTTTTTTTTTTCGAAGAAGTTTGGCCCAATGATACTTCTATGACAAAATCATTGACACATTGTATAGTTCTTACCATTATTAGCACTTATGTGCAACGTATGAGTAACATTATATCCAAATTTAAGGAACAAAAACTTTTAAAAATATTTGTCATTTGTAAAATTGTATGTTGTGAAGTCCGCGTGCAGTTGTTTTTATACCCTTCACCATGAGTGGCAAGGATATATGTAAATTTGTCATTCCGTTTGTAATTTCTACATTTTTCATTTGCGACCCCACAAAGTATATATAGCGAAGTCGATATAGCCATGTCCGCCTGTCCGTCTGTATGTTGAAATCAACTTTCCGTAGCCCCCAAATAACTTTCATGCATGATTCATACATCAATATATCGGGAATTCTTTACGGCTCAGTCGCTACTTATAATCGAGAAAATCGGCCCACAAATGGCTGAGATATAAGGAAAAACCCGGGACAACCTCGATTTTTGGCCTATTTTTGATCTATATCTGGATTACTAAGTCAATTATATAGACAATATATGGATATTCAAAGTCCATTGCAACGATTTATATAAGGCTATAGTAATTTGTACCTACAATGGGTCAAAATTTGTACCTACAATGCGTCAAATTAACCCGATTTTTTTTTTTTTAACAAAAAATTTTTTTGTCATCCTTTTTTTTTCACTAATAAATTTAAAAATTTAAAAAAAATTTGGAAAAGAATTTAAAAAAAAATTAAAAAAAAAATTGGAAAAAATTAAAAAATAACTATTTCGAAAAAAAAAAAATTGAAAACAATTTTGAATTTTTTTTTTTTAATTTTGAAAAACAATTTGAAAAAAATTTTTTTTTCAATTTTGTAAAACAATTTAAAAAAAAAAAAATTATTTTGTTTACCTAAAAATATTTAAAATTTTTACTTGTTTATATATAAAACTACACACGTGATAGTTTAAAATCAATTCTCTAGTTTTTATGCTGAATTCATTAAGAACATTTCCCTTAATAACCTGCTGCAGCAGACCTTCAATTAGGCTTTCATTTACAGGTCTTTTAATATAAGTTCCTATGTAGACAATCTATGCATAATTTTACGCGACAGGTCTCCTTACTGGCCTTTAATGGAAGACCTTCTAATATGCCTTTTTAAGAAGGCCTTCTATCAGACCTCCAAAAGAAGCGAATATGAAGGTCCTAGATTCCCAATGATACGCTGTGTGAATTTGAAATGATTTTGATATGAAATGATTTTGTCCTTTTGTCTGCAAAATAAGGTGTTTCGAAAGACCTCTTTACTGCATCTTATTCCCGATTGGAATATATTTTCAAAGTTCTCTAACATAGAAGAAAGTATAGTCAGGCAAGTTACGTTACAAATATCAGCATTAACTCAATATACCCCCCCAACTATGATGGTGTAGGGTGTAAATACAGCAAACCAAATGCCTGTAAGTATTTAAAAGTACAAGTGTAAGTAAATTAGTTAATATTGTTGTATTTTAATTTCTGTTTGAGACTGTGAAATAGTCTTCTAGTCTGTATTTTTATGAGTGCATGTAGTCTTTGTGTTTTGCTGAGATAATTTTATGTGCATCGTGCATATGTATTTAAGTAATTTTATAATGGTTTACTTACTTATAATATATAAATATTGTCACACAACTTATCAAGTAGTTGTAGAACAATATTTGCTGGTTTATTCTCTCACTTACCGTTCACTACAAATGACATTGAGTAATAGTAAAAGTTATGGCTTGTAAGGACACTTTTCATATTTCTATTTACCATTTTAACTTAGAAAATAATTAACATAATTAACATTTTCACTGGAATAATGTATATATGAAATCAACATATTTGGTGTTTTTTTCTTATTCAAGAAATATTTTGTTTGTGTTCCATAATATAACAGCTTTATTCTTAAAAAAATTGTTAATTTTTCTTAGAATTTTTTAATAGATTCATTTAAAAAATTGTTTCTTTAAAATTATTTCAATTGTACTTTCACTTATACATATATGCCTGCAGCTTTGTATCTACAAAGTTACCAAACGAAAATGTTATTCTTATATGCAAAACAAAAAATTATTTTAGCGCTATTTTTGTTTTATAATCAAGAAAACAAATTTATTTCCAAGAATTGTTTTTGTTTTGCTAAAATTAATCAAAAATTTTTATTATAATTTTGTTTTACGTTGTTTTTCCCCCAAGTTTTAATCTTTGAGATTAATGTTCTTTTGTTTTTATTTAAGTAAATATTTAGAGTAATGAAAAATATAAAGAAAAAATATATGTAATTTGTTTAAAGAAAATTCTCCATAAATCATTAGATTTTTTTAAATAAAAAAAAATCAATTGATTTATATTAATATAAAGCACACTACACAGGGCTGTAGTCAGTAGAAAAAAAGAGGCGCAACTGAAGGAGTTTAATGATTAAAGAAAGGTTGATATATTTTATGTATATCATAGGAAAGGTAGCTGTTAGGAAATAAATGCATTAAGCTGTTGAAGAAGTTACCAACTACTAATTCAGTTAGCTAATTGTTTATGTACTTTGTAACCAATATCTTTGCAAACGAATAAGGCACAACAAATTCGTTTAATCTAGCCAAAAAATTTCTCAATATTTTGTTAACAAACTTCTAAATACTGGTATAAGGGAAAAGACAGCTGTTGTCGATATATTTTGACATTTAACAGCTTTAAAAAGGCAACATATTTAGTTGTTATAAAAAAATTAAATAAAAAAAAAAAATTGTTTTATATTTGATGTATCAAGTTGAAGTTCCTTTACAATTCTCCACCACCAATGACATATTTCAAGTTTCACTGGGTTACTCTTCCGCTGGGAGTCAATATTGTAATAGGAACTTGTGTGTTTTTCAAAAAGAAAACAGAAATTCTTGTGAACATACACAGGCTGCATGTATGAGTACTGTGTAAATGTGTTTGCATGTTACTGTATTTGTACTGAGCAAATCAAACAATTGCGTTTAATGTACATTTTGTGTTGTTTATTAAAAAGAAAAAAATTGAAATAAAAAATGCAATAAAAATGTAAAAGTAACAAATTGTGTATTGAGGCGTGAAAATTGACACATATTTTAGCCCAACTTTGTTTTTAAATTTGCTTGTTTTTTTCATTGGAAAGAGTTTTTATTAAAGTTAGAGAATTTTAATTTTTTTTATTTAAAATGGGCTCTGCAAATTGAAAACGTACCAAAGTTTGTGAATACTTTTATTTCGATTTTTAATATTGTTACGTTTTAACCTTTTTTATTTCCTTTAAATAAAACTGATACTTTTGATTCCAAATAAAAGCCGTTTAGCAGTTTAAAATTTGTAACAACTCTTTATTTATTTAAAATGTACAACAACAACAGTTCAAATAGTCATTCAGTGTCTTTATACACGTTTATCAATTCGCAGAAATGCACACACACTTTATAATGTACAAACTAAAATGTACAAGGCAGTTGATGTTAACACTAACAGCGTCTATAATCAACTCATTCACGACTGCAACCTCTGCCACTATTTATACACACGCCATCTTTGGTGAATCTTCTACAATGATCTAAACGGACAAACTAGTGCATTCGAATTCCAGAGCTTTCGATGTTAATGTTAGCCGCTTAAACATTTAGTCTTGAAATACCCACAAACACTGCTAATAACCGCATGCTATCAACATTGTTGATAAGTAAGGACTGAGATCGAAAATTTCTTAACATACATATATGTTAATAAAAATGAAACCACTAAACTTACAGTTTTTATTTTTTTTTATTTTTATTTGATTGAAAGTATTGTTACAATTAATAAAAAAAGAAATATTCTTATTGTTCTAATCACTAGTGATAAAATTTTGAACCTTTTTCGGAAACTCTTCCATTATGGTTTTTTATAGTGATTTCTGTCACTTTGTTCGAACAGGTTGTCCATCTCCGTTTAAAATCTACCACACTTTTTTTTGCTCTTCAATTCTCTTTTAACAAGAGTCCAATATCTCTCCACTGGACTCAGCTCCAGGCAGTTTAGAGAAATTGCCTCTCTTGGTACAAATACCACATTATTGTTCTTGTACCACTCAAGATCTTTCTTACCATAGTGACAGACAGATGCCAAATCAGGCCAAAAATAAGTGGACACACTAAGAAGTCTTATGAATGGAAACATCCTCTTTTGTAAATATTCCTTGATGTAAATTTCGATATTTATAGAGCCCTTTGTAACAAATGTTTGGCTTTTTTGCCGCAACTGCATATTGCTTGCCATACCAAGAACTTTTTGGGAAATTTTTTCTGCTTTTGGGTTCTAAACTTTTCTTCAACATTCTCTCGAGCATCTGCAACATCAAAATTTTGACCCGGAAGCTGCGAAAAATCTGCCAGAACATACGTTTCGTCATCCATTATGCAGCAAGAATATTTTTTTTTATAAAACTTGACTTCAATTTCCGTGCTCTGTTTTTGGCCTCTAAATTTTTAGCAGCGTTCCTGTCAGGAACTTTTTGAGCCTTGTATGTTTTTGAACCTGCATTGGCTTTAACTTTTCGTACCAAATAGTCCGAGTACTGACCTATCCGGGCTGCTTTCCTACCGTATGTGTTGGAAAATCTTTTGAAAATGCTTTCTTTTTATTGGCTTTAGAAACATGATGTGAACCATTCCTTCTACCTGAACCAGGTTTTCTATCAACGGACAAGTTCTCCCGGTACTGTTGAATAACATTGGAAACAGTTTGACGGCAGACCTTTGATTGTGTGGCCAACTTTTTGTAGAACCAAGTTTGGTTTTGTTGAAAATATTTAATAATTTTAGAACGCACTCTTTTCTTGTCACTCATTTTATTCAGATTAACAACAAATGAACATAATTGACATTAAACATAATAACTGACATGCTTTATCTTATATACCATTCACCAAAGTATATATATTTACGTACATTGCCATAATATCATATCAGTTGCAATTGCAAAACATCCTATTATCATATTCACACGTTGAGTGCTCACTGATAACTAACCAGATAAACACATCAATTATTTTGCACAATTTTACGTTGAAATGACAAATACATACAAACAAATTATGCATGCGTGTGTTTGATTTATAATTCTTATTCATTTCATCTCATTCCACATTGTAGAATGTTGTTGTTGGGTGTGTGTGGTATTTACGTATGATAGAGTTGCTCATATGAGAACTTATTATAAACAACTCTCTTAAAAGAAATGCATTTTTAGTTTTAGCTACATCGAATCGAACCGGGTTTGCCAGTTTTTATATAAAGGAACATATATGTGTGTATATTTTATATGGTGACGTATGTGTATTATTGTTTTTATCAGTTATTTGTTTAGTTCAAATTGCTAAAAAGTACCAGGAAAATAATATTCTAAGTAAACTTTTACTTATTTTTATTTATTTAATTGAAACTTAGTTGTACAATATTTACACAAGCAACCACAACAAATATCCCCAAGACGCTTAAGTTTTGTAGGTCGCTTCATGTAGGTGCACAAGTCAAGATTTTGCTATTTACTGTGGGAACTTCAAGTTAGTTAGTAAAGAGTGAAGGGAATTTATGGGAATTGATGTATATTGGTTTGTATATAAATAAGATTCTGGTGCTATGAAAGTTAAGGATATATTTATGGAATTGGAATATTGCTTAATTTAACAGTTTATTTTAGTAAAACATTCTAAAAACTATTGAAATTATTTCTTTAAGTTATAAATTATATAATTTTTTTACATTCCTTGTTATTTCTTTTTTTTGCACACCATTATTGTGTGTTTTTTTTTTAAGTTAAAAAAAATTATTACTTGTGGTGCTACATGAGCTGCTGTAAAATAAATTACCTAAAGTGAAATCCCAACGTTTTTATGCTTCTTTGTTTGTGGTGTCTGGTTTTTTGATGCAGCATCCTTCCTTTTTTCCATGATTTTTTTAAACTCGGTTTCATATGAAACCATGAATGTGTAAAATAATATAGCAGACTATATTTTATTACACTTCATAGAGAAAATTTTGTATTTTAATAAAGCTTAACTAGTGTAAAGCGTCATTTATATTTATGTTAAATTTATGAAGTAAAAAAACTGTTGCTGGCATTTAGGCAACAGTTGGATGTGAGTGTGTATATCTGGCCAGCAGTTCTTGGTGACTACGACGAATTAGTGATTTTACCTATCACTTAGGGTAACAACTAGCTACATAATTAGCTTCGTGAATAGTTATTGTAACATTTGCTCGGTTTGGAAGTGGTGATTTTGACACGATCTCCCAGGCCAACCAAATAAGTTTGAAAACCAAGAATTGGAGGCATTACTCCATTAATATTGTTGTCAAACCCAACAAGAGCTTGCAAAACATTTGCGAGCAGCAGGGTGCATTGAAAAGCAGGAAATTGGGTACAATTCTTACTGAAGCATAGAGACCTTGAAAGAAGATTTTTTATGACCGATGTGATGTTTGAACGCTATAAAAGAAAATAATTTTTGCACCCAGTCATTACTTGTGATGAAAAACGGATCAATTACTATAAACCGAAGCGTAAGAGATCGTTTGTGAAGCCCGACCAACCAATCGAATCGACACCAAAGCCAAATATCAAATATCTAAGGTAATATTCGGTATTTGGTGGGAGCAAAAGGGTCCTATCTATTATGAGCTACTGAAATCTGGCCAGACCATCACATGAAACCTGTACCAAATGCTACTGCTTCGTTTAAAGAGAGCATTTGCCGAAAAATTTCCAGAATATGCGGCCAGACGTGAAATTGTAATATTCCAGCTTTTGGCCACATTATACATTACCTGTTAAAAACTGTGTAAAATGAAGTTTTGCTTCACCCGCCTAATAGTCCAGACCTTGCCTCGTCCTTATACTATTTGTTTCGATCTATGCAGAACGCTTTCTCTGGCATACGCTTCATTTTTCAACCTCAAAACATGAGCAGTTCTTTTGGTTCTTTGGCCGGAAATATGGGAAAAGACCATGGCTATGGCCAATACTTTGAATAAATTTATAAAGCGTGATCCATTTCGAGGTTCCCTACAGAAATTTAAATTTAAATTTTATAGGGAATGTTTATTATCATTTGAAAGAACATTCTTTGACATTTATTTTTTGAAGATTATATCTATCAAATGTTGGCCGTTGCTATGTCGCAGCTGGTCCATCCGTTGAGTCCAATTTTTGATGACTCGTTCGAGTATTTCGACTGGTAACTGGCGAATGACACGCGTGATGTTTTCCTCCAATGCCTGAATCGAAGCGTGTTTGTCCGCATAAACTTTAGACTTTACATATCCCCACAGAAAAAAGTCTAACGGTGTGATATCACTATAAATCCATTGATTGATGTGATGTGTGGGAAGTGGCGGCGTCTTGCTGTAACCAAATGTAGCCGAGATCGCGAGCTTCAATTTCAGGCATCAAATAGCCGGTTATCATGCCAAGATAACAGTCGCCATTGACGATTACCTTCGCACCGGCATAATTTTTAAAGAAATATGGACCGTTGATTCCACCTGCCACTTCTGGATGAAGTGGCAGGTCATGAATTTCTTCAGGTTGCTCCTCATCTTAAATGCGGCAATTTTGTTTGTTTACATACCCATAGAGCCAGAAATGGGTCTTATCGCTGAACAAAATTTGCCTCAAAAAGGTCGGATCTTCTTGGAACTTTTCAAAGGCCATAAAGGGAATTTTCTTAATAAAGTTTCTAAACGTTGTTCAGGCGTAAGTCTTATGAAATGCCAAACAATACTATACAAAAATAACATGACAGCATGACACGACTCACACGTGATCTGTCAAAAAAAAAGGCTATTGAAAAAAGAATCTCTACTTGAATCACCTATTATTATACAAATGTTTCAAAATAAAATCTATGACTTTGAAAAAAATACCCCAAGTTTTATTGTTCCTGAAAAGTTTACATTGAGAGACTCTTGCAATTGTGGTTGAATTGTGAGTGTGTGTAAAACACTTTCGCTTGTAAAATACCATATAGAACTTAATTATTTAAGAGCTAGACTGTTAACCATTGTGCTAGGCTGATTACTATTGAAAATTAGTAAAATCTGTGAAATATTAAGATAGTTATGAAACAAAATGTAGGACATTGTCAAAAATAAAATTTGAAGTTGTTACTTTAGCTGAGTCTTTTATTGTGGTAATCTATATATATAAAAGAGTAACGTTACTGACTGACTGACTGAATGACTGACTGATTAATCATCGCACAGCCCAAACGACTGAAGCTAGAATCATGAAATTTTAATTGTTGATTCCTCCCTCCCTAAAACGATCCGATAAGAAGGGTTATTTGGAAATTCGAAACTAAAAAAAAAAGAAAATAAAATTGCATGTTACTCCATTTAAAAAATAAGCTGACAGGTGTTTCGTACTTTTTCGAAATTCGCACCTTTTAGGGGAGATAACGGGTAAAAACTCTATTTTGGTACTTTTTTGGCACCCTATGTATCTTTTAAACTAATAAACATAGAAACAAATTTTAAATCGTATTCTTTACTTATCAAAAAATAAAAAATATAAGTTTGGTACTTTTTGGAAATTCGAACCCTTAAGGGATAAAAATTGTGTTTATTTTTGGTACTTTTTCATAAAATATGTTTTTTTTTTTATAATTTGACATAGAGATACGAATATTTTATTATGAGCTCCCACCACGATACAAATTTATTAGAATATAATTTTACCACCGTAATGGGGATAAAAAAGTTACCAAAAAGGGGATAAAATCGGGAAAATACATTTTATTTGAAATTATTAAGCCAATTTTGATAATTTTTTTTAACATTGGATTGTACAAAAATTAACTAACAGGTTGTTTTTTGGAACTCTAGGGCCAAGGTTTATATTGGCCCAAATCAGGGTAAACAGTTTGGTACTTTTAATTAAACATAATTTTTCTTGGGCACATTAATACAGATTTTAATCGTTTGAGACATGTCTTTAGCATAAACAATTTTGGCAAAATGAAATATTTTTAAATTTCAAACTTGAGGGGTGTTCAAGGAGGAAAAGGGAAATTGGTACTTTTCTCCTAATGGTTCCTTTTTAATATTTTACATTATTTCACTTATAGACATTAAAGTTAGCTGATATGTATCTGAGTGAAGTTAGTGTTAGGAATAGGGGATAATATTTAGGTACCAAAATGTGAGAACTGAATTATAGGTACTTTTTTATTGTTCTAATGGTACTTTTTGAATTTTCTATAACAATGGACTTAGAAACATGAAATTAAGCATATATGGTCCTAAGTGAGTGAGAATTCTAGGGGGAGAGTTTTTGGTACTTTTTCTTTATTCGAATGGTACTTTTTGTAATGAATTAATAAACATGAAACTAGAGACATGTTATCCTGAATTAGTATTAATTCACAAACGGAGACTTAATAGTACTATTTATTTCATCTAATTGGGGTGGGGAAGCGTACCGGGTTAGCTAGTGTTATAATAATGTTTGAAAACATGTTGTTGTAGTTATCTTTATTGTTTTATTTTTTACACTGCTTAATAAAAGGTAACATACACAGTTTTTGCTCGTGTGTGAATAAGCACTAATGTTGATACGAAGATAATAAGTATGTGTAGTTATAGTTTTATTTGGAGGATATTTAACAATCGGCACAGACGATTACAGCCTGAGAATAGTGTTTTCTTTTAAGAATCTCAATGAATTTATATTTTTTATATATATCTTGATTTAATATACTTAGCATTACAGATTTTTTCGCACTCTCTCTTTTGTATAAAAAAAGAGATGAAGTGAATATTCTTTTTGTAGGATATTCAACTGTCAGGCGGCGTTAAATTTATGTTTGTGTTGGAAATTGGCTAAAAATAGAACAAAAATTATATCATGAGCTAAAGACAAAGACATTTCCATTGTAGTTTTTGGAAAAGAACAGTAACAATGAAATTGAAAACGAGATTATAAATAAACAAAACTAAAGAGAAAGGGTTTTTGTTAAGGGATGTAGAAATAATTGTTTTCTTTTTATCGGCAAGATTTAACAGAGTTTTATAAGTTTTTTATAAAATAGTAGGGCTTCTAGCCCTAGAATAAAATAACAAAATAAAAAAACAGAAATCGAAAATATATAATTTTTAATTTAAAAAATCGTTCATCTTAAATGGGGATCTTAATAAACTTTATGTTTGTAAAATCAAGCCAAAATATGTGTTTTTGAATATTTTAGCTATTTTCCTTTAAAATTCCTTTAAATGAAACAAATGTCATAATTGTTCAATGAAGTGAGCCAACTAATTTCATGGTATTTGTTGATAAAGTCCCAGCTCCTACTAATGCACTGTTTCAATTATAAACATATTCCATATTATGTTCACCATTTTCATTGTAATCATCTCATCATGCTTATTATTACCAATATCATTATTATTTTGGTATATAAATACGAGAAGAATTAACTTAAATTATTTTCCCGCCTCAATTTTTTGTTATAAACATTCAATTATGTATATCTGCTGGTTTATAGCACTTTACTAAACATTTTTGTGTTTTATTATAAAATTTCCGTTGGTTATTTTGGCTTTTTTTTTGGGTGTCTGTATTTTATATTATTATTATTTTATGTATAAGAGTATGATTAGAGCTTTATGGTTTTAAATTGCCTACGCATTCAAATTTTCCTGTTGAGATAATTAAATATAAATGTCCTGCGGTATGTCTGTCCCACATAATACCACCAGAGTAACAGCACTAGCATTATTTAAACTGGCACTAGCAGTTGCCAGCGAAATAGTCAGTAACAACAAAATACCATAAACACAACATATTAAAATGCTAAATGTTTTAGAAATTTAAAATGTTTGATTAACAGTTTCCAAAAAGGAGACAAAAACAAATTATAACCTAAAACACAGTGAATTTCGTGGAATATTTAGTAGCCTTTTATGTTCTAAACTTACATTTGTAAGAAATTTAAGCTTAAAGTGATTTTTAGAAGTTAATGATTGAGTTAGGACTCGTTAAGCTCGTGGCATCACGAAAAACATCAGATTTGGTTTTATTTTAAATATTCTAAAACTGAGGATATAAAGAACTCAATTAGGCCTTTAAGCTTACAAGTTGTTTTATAAAATATAGAATTGTATGGAAATTTGCTTCATAACACCAAACAAGTAAGTAAACCCATATATGAATGACAAAATCCAATGCATACTTTGAGGCTTTTTCATTTATTATAAGTGACTAGGGGGTGGCGAATATTCACAACTTCCTGTCTTGTATTTATAAGTAAAAGTGATTTAATTTACAAATAATACCTGTAAATGAGTAAAAAAGATGAGCGGGGTGAATGCTATTGTATTTAGAAAAAGCAGGTATTCAATTTGTGTAGGAAAATTAATTTGTCAAAAAGCTCATTCTTTTATAAGAAATTGTACACATGTTATCATATATATATTGTTACATTTGTTAAGATGTAGTAAAAACCCCGAAGAAACCCAAATGTTCTGAGATTACCTCTAAAACGGAAATACGACACATTGATGTTCATTTTATATGTTTCCGGTGTATGAATGTAAAATTAATTTCTTTAATGTAATTTTTCTTATTCTGCTTTTAGCTTCTCCATGTTTTCTCTTTTAAACATAACACTAAATTGACATTGTTGTTTTTAACTTTTGAACTTTAAATTGAAAAGGAAAAAAAAATTTAAATTATTTTGTACAGATTTTAAATGAAAGGGAAATTGAAATTTTAAATTAAATTAAAAAAGGAAACTATTGAATTAAATTATTAGTCAAAACCATAGATATTCTGTTCGTAGTAGTCGACTCATTCACAGTGAACTTACGTATAAGTTACAGAGAGATATAAAGCCCAATACAAATAGATCGGAAACTGTCCTTTCAAAGACTTAACTCAGTTGTCAATAATCTAATTGGTGAGACTGTATTAGTGTATTCCTCTATGGTCAAAACTGTTATACTGTAAATACTACAACTACTAAATATATTAGTGTTAGTTAGTGTTAAAAAGTCTATCGCTTCTTTCAACTTATAAATTACTTTTCCTAAATGCTGATTTTTTGTTGATGTCATGATCTACAATGAAAACTGTGGAAAATGCCAAATAATTCATGAAGTTTTATATGAAGAACCAATAAAAAATAAAAACCAACATGAAAAGCCTGACTACCATATACTTGACTTTAAAAAAAAAACCAGCATGTGAAATCAAAAGCACCGATAGATAGATATTACCTGTGAAGAACACCAAATAATCCTTCATGATGCTGCTGATTTCAAGAAATTTTGCAACATAAAAGAAAGAAAAATATTCTGCTAGGAAAAAGGTAGAAAGTAAAAAAATTATAAAAAAGGATAGACGAACAAACACATATACTTAGTTGTGAAGAGAGACCCTTTAAAAATTATATTATTATTACAATTAAATTTAAATATTCAATAAATTCTCAGTAATATTCTTTGAATTAACCAAATAAAAATTTTCTTTCAAATTATAATAAATAATTCAAATAATTACCAAAAAAAAAAAAAAAATCTCTTAATAAATATACTAGTTGAAACCGTTCCGCGTTACTGGCCCTGAGAAAACACCTGTTTTATATTACATCTCGATCTCGATTTTAATATATAGTGTCGGACAAAACTAAAGCACGGACTCCCCCAACCTGACTTCGCACCCAAAACACTTATCTGTATCCAGATGACGGCGGATGAGGTGGTGTGTCAACGCTAGCACGAGACAACGATTGACATTGTGACGAAACGGGAACTGGAGCCATTTGAATTCAAATGGTAAGTCGTTGGAAATTATCGGTATGCGTGGAATCAGTACGTCTTCGCCTTTGAATCAGCCACCGATGATTGTTGCCTCAATTTCGTGAACATTTTCTGATGGTCCATCTTGTTTGGTGCGTTTAAGTTGCGGAGTTGCATTATCTGTGAACCAACCTTTAATGTTAATACATGTAATGCCATTCCAGCTGGTTCCAATGAATTCAAAAACTCAGTGGAATAATTGAGGGCTTTTTCTTCGTACATTAGTGTGTCAGTCAATTTGTATTTCATAGTTTAAGCAGTTTTAATTGAATTTGCTCATTGAGATTGTTGGCTGTATGACTTTGGAATACGTTGTCGACAATGGTTTGAATATTCATTTACATTTGTCAGATCAATTGGAATTTTCACTTTTCCGATGTCCAACAGTTGTCCATAGCATTCGGCTTCTGTAGCTTAACATTCAGTGAATAAATAGTTCTTATTAACCGTTGCCTACTTGTTTTATCGAACGATATGAAAGTTTGGTATGTATCGGACATGTGCTGGAATTTATTAATTTCTTCGCATACACCAAATCATTCGCTTCAGAATACACTACACATGACATGAAAACTGTCATTGTTTGAACGTTGGGAATGAAAACAAACATTTTTTTTATTTCCACAGACCGAAAATCAAAGATATGACTGACTTCGATGAAAGATTCCCTGAAAATTTCATCAAAATGTACAATAACAACAGTCTAAATAGTCATTCAGTGTCTTTATACACGTTTATCAATTCGCAGAAATACACACACACACTCTATAATGTACAAATATACACATACAAGGCAGTTGATGTTAACTCAAACAGCGACAATGATCAACTAAGCTCACGACTGCCATCTCTGCCGCTATTTACATACGCGCCATCTATCGGGAATCTTCTACAATGCTCTTAACGAACATACTAGTACATTCGAATTCTAGAGCTTTCGATGTTAATGTTAGCAGCTTAAACATGTAGCGTTGCCTTACCAACAATGCTAATAACCGCATGCTATCAACATTGTTGATAAGTAGAAGCTTCTACTAATGGACGTGTTTATAAACATGATGAATGTTGCAGGCAGTCCATACAGACCGTTAAATTCAAATCGCTATTGCACATTCGTAACAATATTATGTGTTTGTGAAAGAGTGTGTAAGAATTGCAAATTTCAAGAAAAAGTTTTGATCTTAACTCTCTCCTTCAAATGCTTTGAAATCCCATGCTATTTCTATATAAGAAGACAGAGAAAGAGAAGTTGTTGTTGTATAAAAATGAGAGAATTCACTTCTTTATATACTTTGGGTACCTCTATAAAATAAGTTATACTAATTATGATTGTGTTTTAATTATTTGAAATGCTAAATTCCTTTTTTTGGGGAAAAAATTTATTTTTAAAAATTCCCATCTCAAGAAGGGCAGGTTTAACTGGGAAATTCTCCTGTAAAAGGCCTAACTCAGTTTTCAAAAACCTAACTGAGTTACATTCGTATGTGAGAATATTTTGAGTAATTGTTTTGTTTGAGTTCATTTCTAGTTTCCGCTCTAAGTGTATTTCTCTATGCTTTATGGCATAGATAAATACTTATACATAGATCGGAAACTCTCCAGTCAAATAGCTAACCCAGTTTTCAAGAACCTATGTGGGATAATGCATGAGAAAACAAGAACAACATTCGTATGTGGGATTATTTTGAGTAGTTTTTATGTTTCTGTTCTATGTGTCTTTCTCTATGGTTCATAGACATTTAAATTATTTATTTATTCTTCAGAAAAAAAAAAAAAAAAATCACTTTGGGAATTATATTTTGATTTTTATTGCACACATTTTTTATGGGGGAAATAAATTGTTCTTGCAATTATTTTTCTATTTTTTATATATATATTTTTTTTTTAAATAAATATGTCTAAAAATAAAGTAATAAAAACAAATAAAAAATATATTTTTTTTAAACCAAATGTTATAAATTCTTATGCTTTAACAAAATCATAACAAGACTCTGGGGTTTTATTTTCTAATAAAAAATTCAATAGGAAGAGGAAAGATATTTGTTTGTTAACATACATATGTTCGTACATATGTAAAATTTAATTTTTTTTTATAAAAATAAAATTATTTAAAGGATTTAAAATAAAACAACAAATAAAAATATAACACTTCATTAAAATGAAATAAAATTGTATTTAACTAAGAAAAAAAAAGAGAAGCAATATGAATAAAAAATATTTCTCATGAGGGAATTATGAATTATTAAGGAAATATAAGTAGTGAAAATAGCAATAGCAAATTTATAGCAATTATTTTCAATAGTTTTTAAATTTTGTTAAATACTTGCATATAAAGGGTAGTTTTTTTAAGCCAGATAGAACTTTGTATCAAACGAACTGTCATATTGCGCTCACTTTTATTAATCACAATACTCTGGCAAATCATCATGAATAGATTGACGCTTGAACAACGCTACCAAATTATCCAAATGTACTTTGAAAATCTGTTATCGTTTCGCGCAACTTATAGACGACTCATTTAACTTAAAATTGTATGTGGCTTATTTTTGTCTTAACGGGTTTATTAATAAACAAAAAATGCAGATATGGAGTGAGATCAATATAGAAAAATTCATCGAACAATGGAGATCGTTACAGCAACATGATCAATGATTTTTTTGTTTAAAAATATGGATGACATTGATTTGTGCGAGATGTGGTTTCAACTGGATGGCGCTACGTGCCATACGACGAGCGAATTTTATTCAGTGACACTTTTGCTTAAATGGCTATGACAATAAACAGAATTTCGGCATCCTCAGGACATTCTCGAAACACCACTACATCCAAAGAAACTCACTGATTGTTATACTTTATGGGCCGATGGAATCATTGGTCAGAGCGTTACAGTCAACGGTGAGTGAATAGAGACATGCTCATTAACTTGTTCGTGCCTTAATTGGAAGGCATTAGTATTGCAAACATATGATTTCATGAGGATGTTAACACATGTTACACAGTGCGCGAGACATTTGGCGAATGGACGAAGTTCATGAAATGGACCTGTCGTTCATTTGATTTGATGGCATTAGATTATTTTCTTTGGGCATATGTAAAGTTTCAAATCTATGCAGATACACCAGAAACGATTGAGCATTGGAAGTGAATATTTGATGAGTTATTGCCGAATTGCAGCTTAATTTACTGTGAAGGGAGTGTGAAAATTGGACTTCCAGATAACTCTGCTGCGGCCACATGCGTGAAATCATATTTAAATATATAATTAATAAAGCCAATTGGATGGATATTAGAAACATTTTTCTCTGTTTTATTTCAATTTAAAGTTCTCCGTCTCTATCAAAAACACCCTGTATTTAGTTTGAAATCATTAATAGACCATAAATATAAAATTTTGAATGAATTATTAATTTCTCATTAAACTGCGTTCATTAAAACAATTTTGAATTAAACCATAGAACTGTTTTTATATCTTAAGCAATTTTATTAATTTCATCAAGTTTTTTTATTTTAAATATTCTGTTAATACTTCAAATACTGCAAATAAATACGAGTAGTATTTATTTTTTACAATTTTTATTTGTATTTTTTTTAATACATTCAATTGGAAAATCTATATTTTTTTAATTGTTATAAGTAGTAACAAAAAGTTAATATTTTTTTCATATCTAATTTATATTTGTTGTATGCAACTTAAATAGTAGTTGATGTGGGTTGAAAATTGTTACATGAAAATAATATTAAATTCTGTTTTATTTGTTTGGTAAAAAACTTAGTTTTTTTTTTATTTTAACATTCCTTCTTTTTTGTTTATAGTTTACATTAAAGTTTATATTGCTAAACTTTTTTGTCGGTTGCATTTCGTTTTGATGAATTTTTTATGACATTTTTTTATGGATTTTTATGATTGATTTTTTTTTGTATTCAGGCTGTAAAAATTTAAAATTATAAATGAAACTGATATAGTGAAAGGTAGTTGATTATTTCTTGTTTAATATTTAAATGTATGTATTTAAACTACTGATAAATTTTCTTTCCACAATTGCAAATAAGAAGCGACATTTTTGTAAGTACTTCAAAAATGTCGCTTCTTATTTGCAATTGTGGAAAGGAAAATTTATCAGTAGTTTAAATACATACACTTAAATATTAAACAGGAATTAATCAACTACCTTTGAAAAAAATGCTTGTTTTCTAAATGTTCGAGTTTTCCAGTTTTTATTTGGTTGAGGTGTTGTAAGTAGCTGGTTTTATACCCTTCAGCATGAGTGGCAAGGGTATATAAGAACAAGTAGAGAGCTATATTCGGCTGTGTCGAATCATATATAACCTTCACCAAATTATACTTTAAAAAAAAATGTTTAATATTTTTAGGTAAACAAAAATAATTCTTTGTCAAAATTAAAAATTTTTTTTTTTTTTAAATTTAAAAAATAATTTTTTTTTTTCAAAAATTTTTTTTTCGAAATATTTTTTTGAAATTTTTTTAAAATTTTTTTCAAATTTCTTTTTTATTTTTTTTGAATTTACTAGTTAAAAAAAATGTATGACACATAATTTTTTTGATAAAAAAAAATTCGGGTTTAAAATATGTTTCCCTATTTTGACCCATTGTAGGTCCAAACTACTATAGCCTTATATAGATCGTTGCATTGGACTTTGAAATATCTATCACTAGATATCCATATTGTCTATATTAATTACTTAGTAATCCAGATATAGGTATAAAATAGGCCAAAAATCGAGGTTGGCTCGGTTTTTTTCTTATATGTCAGCCATTTGTGGGCCGATTTACTCGATTTTAAATAGCAACCGAGCCGGAAGAATTCCCGATATATTGATGTATCAATCATGTATGTAAGTTATTTGGGGTCTTCAGAAAATTGATTTCAACAGACAGACAGACGGACATGGCTTAAGCTATAAGGATTCAGAATATATATACTTTATAGGGTCAAAAATTATATTGTGGAAATTACAAACGGAATGACAAACTTATATATACCCATCTCACGATGGTGAAAGGAATAAAAATAATAAATTTTAAAAACATGTGATTTTGAGAAAAAAATAAATATAACTCTCTTACTTCTTTTAGCATCAGAATATTTATGTTTGTCAAACATGAAAAATCATTTTCAATTTATTTATTTACATTTTTTGTATGGGAAAAAAGAGAAATTACAATATTCTCTTTATAGTAGTCGACTCATTCTACACTCACATATTAGTTATAGAGAGATAGTCCAATATATAGATATATACACATAGATTAGAAACTAGCCTGTCAAAAACCCAACTCAGTTGTGAACAAACCATAGTGATGCGAATGCATTAGTAACAAATGCTATGTGAAAACAAAAACAACACTAGTGTGAGTTATTAGTTTGAGTTTGTAGTTTCCGCTCTATGTAAATTGCTCTATGCTCCAACATACAATTCATTTCACTATTTTTGATATTATTTGAAGTGAGTACAATAACAATACACTTTACTACTAAGAATTAATCAACTGCCACTCACCGACTTTAGATTACTTGGTATAAATAAAATAATTAGTCTCTAAAGTCTCAAAAGCTTTTAGGGTTCGTTATGTGGAAATAAATCCGTTAGTCCTTAAATAGAAATATAATAAAACTTTCGAAATGCCTACAGCTTGTTCCAACAAGGGATAGCTAAATGAAAATATATCCAGCAATATATAGTTTGCAGTGAGTAATCGGACTTATTTATCCCTAAAGTGAACATAAACAAATTATACAGATTACTAATTAGAAATAGCAGTCCAAAAAAAAAAAAAAAAAAAAAAAATGAAGTGACAAAACTATTACCTAGAGACACTAAAGTGACAAATGACTTCAAGCTAGATTACCTTTCTTCAAATTACAAAAGAACATATACGTGTCAAGTGAGACACAAATGTATACATTGAAGTCAACCAAGTAATTATATACTAGTTAAAACTACTGTCCATAAGACATACTTATAAAACTGTTGAAAAGTGAAAATCCCAGTCGCATCGTTTCCGAAGTATGAAAATTCTGTTACAAAGATATAAATATTTTTTTCAGCAAAACCGAAACTGAAAAATCGATTGGAAAATTTGAGATTATTAAGAATTTCCCTAACTATTTTGTGTCTCTGGTCACATGTAAAGGATATTGCAAGAATCTATTTTAAGCATTTTGTAAATTCGATAATTTTTCCATTACTAGCAAATCAAGTACTCTCTTTCATTTAAAGCTAAAAAGGTATTTTTTTCTGTCAATTTCATAGCTAAAATTTTAAGCTTTTTAAAACCTTTGTTAAACAAATTCCTATAATTTAAGAATTAATCTTTAGTATATACCCAAGAAAATATAAAACTAAAAGGATAAAATATATAATTCTCAAATGTTCGACATGTAAGCGTGTTTAACTTGAAGAATTTTTGAATAAACGCAATAGAATTAATATGATCAATATTCCATTTTTATACCATTCACCTTTGTGAGAAGGGTATATATAAATTTGTCATTCCGTTTGTAATTTCCAAAATATAATTTTCCGACCCTATAAAGTATATATATTCTGAATCCATATAGATAGCGGAGTCGATTTAGCCATGTCTGTCTGTCTGTTGAAATCAATTTTCTGAAGACCCCAGATATCTTCGGGATCCAAATCCTCAATAATTTTGTCAGACATGCTTTCGAAAAGTTTCCTATTTAAAATCAGCAAAATCCGTCCATAAAAAACTGAGATATTAGCAAAAATTCGGGACAACCTCTATTTTTGTCCTATTTTTTTTATCTATATCTCGATTACTAAGTCATAAATATAGACAATATGGATATCTAATGATAGATATTTCAAAGTCCTTTACAACGATGTATATAAGGCTATAATAATTTGGACCTACAATTAGTCAAAATCGGGAAAAACTTTTTGTAACCCGAATTTTATCCACAAAAAATATTCTTTTGTCATACATTGTCATAAATTAAAAAAAAATTTTTTTTAAAAATTGGAAAAAACTTTTAAGAAACTATTAAAAAAAAAAAATTAAAAAAAATTTTTTTAAATTTTATTTTAAAGTATAATTTGGCGATGGGTATATAAGATTCGGCACAGCCGAATAAAGCTCTCTTACTTGTTTTAAACAGATGTCCAGCTTTAGTATAGGAAATGTATGCTGAAGATTTTACTGTAATCATGACATCCTGTGTCAAATATAAAAGCCTAACTGCAGAGACAATACTACACGTGATAACATAATCGGATATTCAGTCACATTAGTCCGATATGTATTCCTCGAAATATGGGAACAAATTTAGAAAACACTCTATTGTATACATTAAAGAACGTCCATCCGTTTGTCTGTCTGTTGAAAACACTATAGGGTCCAAACGAAAGGAGCTAACCGGATGAATCTTCACAAACGGCAATATCGATTAAAAATTTCACCTAGCCCCCATATCAATGCTCCTCTCTCCTCTCCCCGAATACTGCTTGACCTGTCATAAATGTGTACAGAGAAAACAAATTCGTGATATCAACCGAATTTGTTGCCAATCGAATGATTCGGTGCATACATAAAATTTTTCGGTTCTATAAACAGAAAGTCAGTTGATAAAGAAGAATTTCGATTGAAGCAACAAAACTTTTGTTACTCTTCTAAAATGTTGTAGCCACAACTATAAAATTCGGTTACTAAGGTAGAATCATTCGATTGGCAACAAATTCGGTTGCTATCACAAATCTGGTTTCTCTGTGTGTTGATTATGAGACAATCTTGGCAATGCAAGATCATCATAAACTCAACACTTAAAATTTGTCTGAGTTGATACAAAATTGGTACAGATAACACAATCCAACTCAGTCTAAAGAATTTTAAAATTACATTGAAAGCTGTTTCAAATTCATAGTTTTTGAGTTGTGACTATTAGATCGATTCATCTTTATCATCAAGTTTACACTATTATTACTTCCTAACAGAATATGGTCTTTTTTATTAATATTCAATGTAGTTTCCTATAAATGTGTTTAAGACCTTAATGTTTTCCTATATTTGTTGCTAGTACCAACATGAATTTCAGTCCTTTGTATTCTAGCACAGTTATCATTTAACACATGTAATTTAACGCATTCTTGAACACTATTTAGGTTTTTGTCTCTTTGTAAGTCACACCTTTTTAGTTAGATAGCCCACTTGGCTATTATTCATGCTTTTTTTGTAGTTTCATAATAACATTTATAGCATTTAGCTTTCTTTGTTGATTTTGGCATAACAACATAATCCCATAAATATGCCGACATAATAAAACGGAATTACTTTATTTATTTTTTTTAAATCTAATAAATTACAGATTTTTGCAAGAGATTATATAAAAATACCTTTAAGTATTGATATGTGTAAATTAAGCAGAAAGTTTCTTTAAAAGTGAACATAGCAAGACTTACAATTAAGGTATTTGTTATAAATATTTTAATACTTAGGAATTTTATTTATTTTGTATTATTTTATTGTACTTTTTAAACTTTATTAGAATTTTATTGTCTGAGAAAAGAAAATCTTTTAGAAATATGCCGAACCTTTTCTGTTTTATATTATTAACATTCTTCTATATATATTTCCACTTAATAAGTTTTTATTTTCATTGTATTATTTTATATTTTTCTATATATTTTTCATTTAAATGCCACAACCATTCTGCTCTATTAAATTTTATGTTAAATAATATAAAACAGTATTTCGAACAGTTTACACACACACACACATGAAATAAGATTTGTTTTTACAGCATATTTTTGTGAGTAAAAAAAAAAATAACAAACAATTGCGAAAAATACTGTAAAATATTATTGTATTATTTAATGTATAATTTCCTATTGTGTTTATATGTGAACTTCCGTTTTTTATTTCCTGTTATAAATTATTATACTTATTCTCTAGCTCTCGTTCTCTATTTAATACAAATACACGTTTATACTTGTTAATAGATCCCAACAGCAGACCTCAAAATACTTCATTCTATTTTAGAAGCACAAACAGAAACGTTATTAGCTAATTATTACATTAACTAAAATGATGCCAGATTCTTATAAAAATTAACAAAGCAAATGGGGACAATTAATTCAAAAGCATAAATATGTAATAATTACTGGCTTCAACTGGTGTTAAACCATTAACTTCTCATTTTTCAGTCAAACACACTAGAATACTGTGCTATATATAAAAGTTCATTACCAATCTATAGAAAAATAAGTACCTACTCTACAAAATAAAATAATGTGCTGGGTAACGACCACTCACTAAAATTGTTGCTGGGTAGCATACAAAAATACCCATTCATATCCTTTATTTTTGTTTTTTTGTTGTCAATATATTCCACTTGGCAACCCTTCATTTATCAGGCCTAAAAACTCATTAATTTAGATTTTGTTTTTAATGCGTAAACAGGAAACAAAAACATGATTTGTGCTGTGTAAAAAAGGAAAATAAATAATATGTAAAGGGTCTTCCAATATATACAACCGAATTTTGACAGTTGATAGCGGCCATCGATAGAAATTAGTTATATTGTCAACCAGAAGTAATCTAGAGTCTGCCAATAGTATTTTGTTAACCCTTAGAAAACAAAGGTGAATAGGGTTTAAAATATTTACATAAGGACTAAGATCGAAAATAAAAATTAAACCACTAAACTTACAGTTTTGATTTTTTTTATTTGATTCAAATTATTACAATTTACAAAAAAAAAAAAAAAAAATATTTTTATAATTCTAATCACTAGTGTGAAATTTTTAACCTTTTTTGAAAACCCTTTCATTATGGTTTTTATAGAGGTTTCTGTCACTTTCTTCAAACAGTTAGCCCGTTCTCCGTTTAAAATCTACCACACTTTTGGACACATTTTTTGTGTTCATCAATTCTCTTTTAACAAGAGCCCAATATCTCTCCACTGGACTCAGCTTCAGGCAGTTTAGAGGAATTGCCTCTCTTCGTACAAATACCACATTATTGTTCCTTTACCAATTAAGACCTTTCTTAACATAGTGACAGGATGCCAAATCAGGCTAAAAGTAAGTGGACACATTAAGAAGTCTTATGAATGGAAGCCTCCTTTTTTGTAAACATTCCTTGATGTAGATTTCGGTATTTATAAAGCGCTTTGTAACAAATGTTTGGCTTTTTTGCGGCACCTGCATACCAAGAACTTTTTGGGAAATTTTGTCTACTTTTGGGTCCTAAACTTTTCTTAAAAATTCCCTCGAGCATCAGCAACATCAACATTTTGACCCAGAAGCTGCTAAAAATTTTCCATACGTACATTTCGTCATCCATTACGCAACAGGAATATTTTTTTATAAAACTTGACTTCAAATTCCATGCTCTGTTTTTAGACTCTAAATTTTTAGCAGTGTTCCTGTCCGGAACTTTTTGAGCTTTGTGTGTTTTTAAACCTGCATTGGCTTTAACTTTTGTACCAAAAAGTCCAAGTACTAAGCTAACCGGACTAGTTTCCTACCGGATGTGTTGGGAACTCTTTTGAAAATGCTTTCTATTTATTAGCTTTAGAAAAATCAAGTGGACCATTCATTCTGCATGAACCAGGTTTTCTGTCAACGGACAAGTTCCCCCGATACTGTTGAGTAACATTGAAAACAGTTTGACGCCAGACCTTTGATTGTTTGGCCAACTTTTTGTAAGCAAAGCTTGTTCAGTGCACCAATCAGTATGTCCTTGTGATTTCTGTAGTCATCATCCATGCTGTAATGAAATGCCGCCAACTTTAAATCGATTATATCTCTTAACCGATCCATTCGGGAGACATTGGCTTCTAGTCTTTCTATATGCTGTTGGGGTGTCTCTGTAGCTCTCGATGTAGATGCACTGCGTTTCATTCCGTTTCTGCAGCACTAGACGTAGATGCTTTTTCGTGATTTTCCTTTAGAAGCGATTCACATTCTCTTTGTGTTTCATCATCCTTGCTGTAATGAAATACCGCCATCTTTAAATGGATTCTTTCTCTTAACCGATCCATTGGCTTCTAGTCTTTCGATATGCTGTTAGGGTGTCTCTGCAGCTGTCGATGTAGATGCACTGCGATTCTTTTCGTTTCTGCGTCACTAGACGTAGATGCCCTTTCGTGATTTTCCTTAAGACGTGATTCACGTTCTCTTTCTGTTTCCGCGTCTCTAGACGTAGATGGCCTTTCTCGATTTTCCTGAAGAAGTGATTTGCATTCCGCAACTGTTTTAGCTGCTCTTCTTTTCCTGATATTCTGTGATTTGGTTGTGTTTTTACCAATGCATGTTTTTTTGGTGGTATTTTTCTAAATTTTCACCGAAATGAAAATTTTTGGTCGACAATTTTTTTTTTGTTGAGAAAATCAGTAATCTGACTGTACAGTGTCACTACTACACTATTATGAAGATATCGTGAAAATTTCATTAAAATAGGTCCAGCCTTTTTTTAGTCCATACGGAACATTTGTATAAATACAGATTTGAAAGTCAGGTTATATTACTTGCTATAAATATTTTAGCAAGAAACCGGTTATTGAACTATCTCTTTGTAACTAATACATGAGTTAATTAAGAACTGACTAGTAGACTGTCTCTTTTTAGCTGGTATCTGGTTGAGTTGGGTACTAGGAGCTGTCCTTTATTATGGGTCAAATAGCTTCCGTTGTGGCAAGTATAAGGACTGAGATTGAAAAATTTTTAACATACATATATGTTAATAAAAATGAAACCACTAAATTTACAGTTTTGAATCTTTTTTATTTGATTGAAATTATTGTAACAATTTACAAAAAAAAATATTTTTAT
This sequence comes from Calliphora vomitoria, assembly GCA_942486065.2. Classification (NCBI taxonomy): domain Eukaryota; kingdom Metazoa; phylum Arthropoda; class Insecta; order Diptera; family Calliphoridae; genus Calliphora; species Calliphora vomitoria. The sequence continues at coordinate 2,991,681 of OW818033.2, read as the reverse complement.
AGTTCTAATCACTAATGATGAAATTTTGAACCTTTTTTCGAAAACCCTTCCATAATGGTTTTTATAGTGCTTCATGTCACTTTGTTCGAACAGGTTGTCCATCTCCGTTTAAAATCTACCACACTTTTGGACACCTTTTTTGTGCTCTTCAATTTTCTTTTAACAAGAGCCCAATGTCTCTCCACTGGACTCAGCTTCAGGCAGTTTGGAGGAATTGCCTCTCTTCGTACAAATACCACATTATTGCTCCTTTACCAATTAAGACCTTTCTTAACATAGTGACAGGATGACAATTCAGGCCAAAAATAAGTGGATACATTAAGAAGTCTTATGAATGGAAGCATCCACTTTTGTAAACATTCCTTGATGTAATTTTCGGTATTTATAAAGCCCTTTGTTTAGCTTTTTTGCGGCAACTGCATATTGCTTGCCATACCAAGAACTTTTTAGGAAATTTTGTCTACTTTTGCATCCTAAACTTGTCTTCAACATTCCCTCGAACATCTGCAACATAAAAAAAAATTGAACCAGAAGCTTGGAAAAATTTTCCATACGTACATTTCGTCATCCATTATGCAGCAGGTATATTTTTTGTATAAAATTTGACTTCAATTTCCGTGATCTGTCTTTTTCCTCCAAATTTTTAGCAGAGTTCCTGTCAAGAACTTTTTGGGCCTTGTATGCGTTTAAACCTGCATTGACTTTAACTTTTCGTACCAAGTAGTCCGAGTACTGACCTGACCGTGCTGCTTTCCTACCGGTGGTGTTGGGGGCTCTTTTTAAAATGCTTTTTATTTTTGTTATCTTTATACATCATGTGGACCATTCCTTCTAATTGAACCAGGTTTTATATTAACGGACAAGTTCTCCCGGTACTGTTTAATAACATTGGAAACAGTTTGACGGCAGACGTTTGATTATTTGGCCAACTTTTTGTAGGACCAAGTTGGGTTTTGTTGAAAATATTTAATAATTTTATTACGTACTTTTTTCTGGTCTCTCATTTTAAGCAGATTAACAACAAATGTACATAATTGACATTAAACATAATAACTGACATGATTTATAAAGACAACTTGCTCTATAAATAATCCGTTTACGGTAGTCTAGATTCTAGTTATTAATTTGGTAAGCATTTGTCGTAACTGGCTTAATAAGATTTATGGAAAATTGTAAAATTTAGAAAAGAGACCTTAATTAATATCATTCATACGCTGAGGTGTACACATTTTTAAAATACTGTTTAATTTCGTCAATTTTGGAGATATTTTGATCAAAATTTCTGTCTATTATAGTCTATGCACAGGGATTTTAAACTATGTACAAATTACTTTTAAATATTGTTATTCAAATTTTAGTTTCAAGTTTTGAGTTGACTTAATCTTACATCTTTATACCATTCTCCAATTTGTTTGTTTTTTTAGATTTTTACCAAATAAACTTTCAAAACTACCAGTTTATTGTTGTTGTTTTAATTACTGTAACATGTTTTTGCTTTTTAATTTAATACTACTGAAATTCCAAAAAAAAAAAAAAAAAAAATTTTTTTACTAAAAATTTTTATTTCAGTTATTTTTTGAAACTTAGTTTTCTTGGATGTTTCAAGTAAGATTGTTGATGTTAGTTTATGGCCTAAACTTTAAGTTGGTAAACATTTGCCGTAGCTAGCTTAATAACGTTTGTAGTTAAAGCTAAAGTTCTGACAAAACTCATTAATTAATATTAATCATACGTTATATGGTAAAATTTTTAAAAATCTTATTTAATTTAAACTGTTGTAAAGATATTTTTAACGAAATTTTGGTGAACAAACTTTAAGAAATAAGGTTTTAAATTCTAAGCAAATAACATTCAAATATTATTATAAGAATATTATTTTCTAGTTGACTTAGAATAATTTTTATTAAAATTTTAGATCTCCTTTAATATATAGATATAGGGGAGTAGCTTCCCCTAGGAGATCCATAGAATCCATTGTGAAACCATTTAGAAATATAACTAGGTTTGAACTAAGTGTGAAGACAATTGTCCTCCTTTGAATCTCTTTTTACAACTTTCATCTGTTTCAGTTAGTTAGCCTTCCCTTCACAAAAACAAACACATTAATAATTTTTCTTTTCCTTGAATAATTCCCACCACACATTATAACATCTACCGTTTTAAGGTTACAACTTGACTGAAACCAACTGATTTCGTGTTAATGAATCATTACAATTTCTGTTTGCCTTTTTTAATGATGTTGTTAATTTTCAAAGTAACACTTAATGCACACACACATTAACTAACCCGCATTCATATTTAGCCGTGTAAACACACAAGAAACCCACACCAATTGATATACAATTGAAAAGAGAAAGAAAAAAGCGAACGAAAAACAAAATTGCGGAAATGTAGCTAATTTGTTACTAATTATGTGGTGGTAAGGATTTTTAGGCACAAAATCATGGATTATGACGATGAGACTGCAAACCACAATTACCGGCATGTATTGCAGATGAGCCACTCTTGATGTATGATGCTATAGTGATGAGTGGGATAATGTGTTGGAAATAAACATTTTATGAGATGTGTAAGTTTGAAGCATGAATCAAAATCAGCTCATATAAATATTGAACAAAAATAATATTTAAAACAAAATTATTTTAACAAAATAAATTTGCTATTTCCTGTTTCACTTTGCATTTTCTACATAAAATTTCCCAACAAATTTAACTACACATTTGTTACAAGTTTTGTTGCATATTTAAAGCATTCTAAGCTGAAAATTGTTTTGCAAATGTACTCTAACATTCAATATCTCTTAACTAATTTTCAATTTTTCACTTCTCCCTCCTTTTCCTTCATACATGTTTAGCTGTCAATATGTTGTCTAGTTTTTGGTTACTGCTGCTGTTTTTCTTTTTTCGTTCAAATGATACATTCTGCCAGTGATGTTGGGTTTTGTGGTTTTCACTAACATTTATACATTGGTGATGATAATGATGTTCATAATGACAACAATGTCATTGTCATTGCTGTTCCTGTCGTTATTGTTGTTGTTGCTTGCATATACAAAATTTTGATGACAGTATCTTGATTTAATACCACAGACATCAATAAAAAAAATCGAAATTTTAGTTTTTTCGATTAAATGAGTTTGACAAAGAAGCAGTATGTTAAATAGAAGGTCTCGTGTTTGTTAAATTGTTAGAGTAATAAAGAATTAAGAGGGGTCTCTTTATATAGAATTTTTGTTTTATATGTGAGCATTAATAAATAGTTCTGGGTTAAACATTCTATATAAAAAAGTTTCAGGTAAATATTAACTGATATTAATCTGAGGATGGATTTTTACATATATTACTACAGTGTTTATACCTGATTAATTTTATTTAGGGGCCCTTTTCCATAATAAGCCTTTTGTAAATAACTTGAATACTTAACCATCAGCAGCACTCCTTTTAACCCTCATTATAAACTGCATTGACATCATTCCTTTACTGATTACGTTCATTCATCGAAAAATATCTTTTTGTTTCTCTGATTTTTCCTTCTGTCTAATTTTTGCTCATCGAATGAGTTTAAGTTATTTGTGGTTTTATTTTCTCAGCTGACAGTTGCTTACTTTAAAAGTAAATTACACAAAGAGATGCATTAATCCAGTCTAATGAACATTATAGATTTCTGTTGCTTTTGCAAAATAATTTGAAGAAATTGAAAATTTTCAAAAATTCATAATACGAAATGTGTGCTGTCTATTAACCAATCGGATGAGGGTTTAATGAGTGCCATTAATGACACTAAACTGGAATGGCTAATGATGAATAATTTTTTCCTTGTCGTTTTGACGTCTGTTATTCGTTATAGAATATATCAAGTTAATTATGTTGAATGCTGACTGCTGGACACTGTGTTGTAGGGCAAATGTTGATTCATAGGTATGTCCTGTAAAAAACTGTAATGAAAACAAACAAAAGTTACCTTAAATATAAAAAATTTAATATTTGACTTAAAATTACATAGATTTCTAAGTCTGTTTTTGTCTAGAAAATGATTTTGAATCGAAGTCTGTTTTCCTTTAGAAAATTCTCAGTAATTTTAATACGATAACTCATATCAATTCGAACTGAATTTCTAGAGAAAACACACTTCAATTCAAAGTTATTTTCTAGACGAAAACAGACTTGAATTTGTTTTAATTTTCCAGACGAAGACAGACTTCAATTCGAAATAATTTTATAGACAAGAACAGACTACAATTCGAACTCATTTTCTAGATGAAAACACACTACAATTCCAAGTGATTTTCTAGATGAGACAGACCTCAATTCGAATTTATTTTCTAGGCGAATACGGACTTCAATTCCAAGTCATCTTCTAGAAGAAAACAATTCAATTCAAATTCATATACTAGACAAAAGTAGACCTCAATTCGATGTCAATTTCTAGATGATACCCGACTTGAATTTGAGATAATTTCAGAATGAAAACAGACTTCGATATGCAGTTATTTTTAAGACGAAAACAGACTGCAATTCGAACTTGTTTTCTGGAAGAAAACAGGCTTTAATTCCAAGTGATTTTCTAGATGAAAACTGACTTCAATTTTAAGTAATTTTCAAGATGACAACAATCTTCAATCCGACTGATTTTCTAGACGAAAGCAGACTTCAATTCGAAGTAATATTTTAGTGAAAAAGAACTCATTTCGAAGTCATCTTCTAGAAGAAAATAGACTTCAGTTAGAAGTCATTTCCTACATGAAAACAGACTTGAATTCGAAGTGATTTTCTAGACGAAAAAAACTTCAATTTGAAAACCTGATTTAGACCTAACAGACTTCATCAATTCGATGTCATTTTCTGGACGAAAACAGATTTCATTACGAAGTCACTTTCTAGAAAACATCCGTCAATTTGAAGTAATTTTCTAGATGAAAAGAGACCTCAATTCGAAGACATTTTCTAGACGAAACCATAGTTCATTTTAAAGACAGTTTCTACACAAAAACTGTTCAATATGAAGTAATTTTCTGGACAAAAATAGAGTTCAATTCAAAGTCACTTTCCAGATGAAAACAGACTTTACTTTGAGGACATTTTCTGGAAGAAACCCGACTTGAATCTAAAGTAATTTCTAGAAGAAAACAGACCTCAAATCCAAGTGATTTCGTAGGAAAAAACGGACTTCAATTTAAGTTACTTTCCTGGATCTCCTCAATTCGAGGAGATTTTATAGATAAATACAGACTTTAATACGAAGTCATCTTCTAGTGGAAAACAGACTTCAATTTGAAGTGATTCTGTATACGAAAATAAACCTCAATTCTAAATGAAAACAGACTTCAATTCGAAGTAATTTTCTAGATGAAAATGAACTTCAATTTGAAGTTATTTCTCGAAGAAAACAGACTTCGAGTTGAAGTAATTTTCTAGACAAAAACCGACTTTAGTTCGAAGTTATCGTTTTGAAGTCATCTTCTGCCTGAAAACAGACTTGAATTCGAAGTGATTTTCTTGATGAAAATAATCTTCAATTCGAAAATCTCATCTAGACGTAACAGACTTCAATTCGATATCATTTTCTAAACGAATTATTCTTTAATTCGATGTCATTTTCTAGACAAAAGCAGATTTTAATACGAAGTCACTTTCTGGATGAAAACAGACTTAAATTTAAATTGAATTTCTAGATGAAACAGACCTCAATTCGAAGACATTTTCTAGACGAAACCAGACTTCATTTTAAAGTCAGTTTCTAGACAAAAACATTTCAATATAAAAAAATTTCCTGGACGAAAAGAGACTTCAATTCGAAGTCACTTTCTAGTTGAAAACAGACTTTACTTTGAGGACATTTTCTGGAGGAAAACCGACTTGAATCTGAAGTAATTTCTAAAAAAAAACAGACCTCAAATCCAAATGATTTCGTAGAGGACAACAGACTTCAATTTAAAGTGCTTTGCTAGACAGGACAGACTTCAATTCGAAGAGATTTTCTAGACTAATTCAGACTTAAGTACGAAGTAATCTCTTAGTGGAAACAGACTTCAATTTGAAGTGATTCTTTATACTGAAACAAACCTCAATTCGAAGTGATTTTTTAAACGAAAACAGACTTCAATTCGAAGTGATTTTCTAGACGAAAACAGACTTCAATTTGACGTAATTTCTAGAAGAAACAGACTTCGAGCTGAAGTAATTTTCTAGACTAAAACAGACTAGAACTCGAAGTCATTGTCTAGAGGAGACAAACTTCAATTCCAAGTGATTTTTTAGACGATAACAGACTTCAAGTCGAAGTGATTTTCTACACGAAAACCGACCTCAATTCGAAGTCATCTTCTAGAAGAACACAGTTCAATTCAAATTCATATTCTAGACGAAAACATATTTCAATTTAGAGTTATCTCCTAGACAAAAACTGACTTCAATTTGAAGCAAATTTCTAGATGAAAACTGACTTGAATTCGCTGTCATTTTCTACACGAAAACAGACTTCAGCTCCAAATGCTTTTATAGAAGAAAAAAGACTTCTATTCTAGGTAATTATTTGGATGAAAAATTACTGTAATTCAGATTAATTTTATCGATCAAAACATACTTCATTTCAAAGTCATTTTCTGGATGAAAACAGATTTCAGTTCGAAATGATTTTCAAGACTAAATCAGACTTCAATTTGAGTCATCTTCTAGAAGAATACACACTTCAATGTGAAGTCATCTTCTAGATGACACCAGACTTTAATTCGAAGTAATTTTCTATAAGAAAAAATACCAAGTGCCAAGTAATTTTTTAGACGAAAGAGACTTCAGTTCGAGTTGATTTTCTGGACGAAAACACATTTGAATTTGAAATAATTTTCTAGACGAAAGCAGACTTAAATCCGTAGTCACTTTCTAGAGAATTTCTACATGAATTATTCTTCAATTCGATGTCATTTCCTAAACGAAAACAGACATCAACTTGATGTCATTTTCTAAATGAATTTTTCTTTAATTGGAAGGCATTTTCTAGACAAAAACTTTTCAATGCCAAGTCATTACTAGATGAAAACAGACTTCAATTTGAAGGTTTTTTTCTAGGCGAAAAAAGATTTTGAGTTTTTTGAAAAAAATACATTAATTCCTACATATATGCTTTATATTGTCCCCGTTTACATTAGAGAATAATATTTTAATATTTATTATAAAACCTTCAACATAAAATTATCCATATGACATATTATGACCAGCAAATAACAAGAATATTATCATTACCAATATAAACATAAACAACAGACAGGAGGTGCTATATAAATAGAAACATGTAAATATTATATTTTTGTAAATTTAAATTTATCAGTAACATAAATTGCTAAAATCTTTGAAGCAAAATATTGGTTTATACCTAAACATAAACATTGTACTTAATTTCTAGACTATCACTGTGTTCAAATGTGGTTGTCATTAACAGTTTAAATGTTTTAAAATGTTTTTGTTTAAACACACATTCTGATAGTTGCATGTCAGCAACAGCTGCAATATTATTTTTTTTAAATTTTTTATGCACAATTTATTAAAACTGTACAAAAAATATAACGAATATTTTCCATGTTAAATTTAAATAAAAAAGATTAAATGGAATTAGTTAAACAACAGACATAGTTTAATTGCTTAACAATTTAAGCTCTTATGATAAAAAAAGAAAATTAAAAACAATGATTAACTAATAGAAAAGGGGAAGAGGTTGCTTCTTATGAAAGTCAGTGTTTCGAAATGGAATTTCAAAGCTTTCTATGTGTAATAATTTTTCTAAGAAAGATTTTAATTTTCAAATATTATGAGTGTTTAAAATCTGCAAATTAATTCCACTTTTAGTGTAGAATATTACTTTCCAGGGATATCACATATGAATATAATTCTACTGAACTCATTTTGTTCATATTTATTACCAAACTTCTTTTTTTATAAAAAATGTAAAAAAAAATTTGCTACAGAAATACCCATTGATTTCTCAAAGTTACTTAAAAAGCATATATATCATTCGAAATGCCTCAGTTTCTTCTCCCTAAATCCGCTCAGAAACTTAAAATCGATTTTTGTAAAATCCTAAAAAGGTTACGTATACTTAATATTTGTTTGCCTGACCAAATTAATTAAATATTACGTATACGTTATATTAAATTATTTTCAATATTTTTAAGCAATTTTATTTTTTATAGGCTTTATTTAATCCATTTATTTTAACATGTTTCATCATCATGCTAAAAATATTCACTTAACAGAAATAATAGTTTTTGTTTAACACAATTATGAAAATCCATATTTTGGCAATATTTATTTTGTATATTGTTGCTCTTTGATAAATGTCATACCGGAAAAAACATGCATGTAAATTTATATTGTTTTTGTTTTTTTCTGGAAATAAATATTGACACAATCATTCATTTACTAGGGTCCTTAACAAATAATAAAAAGAAGGACATGTCAATAAAGCTAAAATGTACATGTAATCTACATGTGAAAATAATGTTGTATAACAAAATCTCTTGTCGTTTCTTTTTTTTTTTTTTTTTTTGTTAATTTGTACAATGTTTTTATTTACATACGTGTATGTATATAAATATGTCCCCATTACAATACAATATTTTTGTGTTTTATTTCTTACTTATTTATATTTATATTTGTTTTATTAATATTAATATTTATATTGATATTTTTGCTGTTGTTTATTGTAGCTTGTTGTAATATTTATTTGTGATAGTTAGTAGTGCTTTATTTCGAAATAATAAACATTTATAATAAATTTGTATTGTTTGGTCATATATTCATCATTTGTATGCAGACATACTCATAAATTAAATAATTCTCTAAGGGCATATAAAGCAACAGAGAGGCCTTTTAAAAGGCCTTATTTTGGATACCTAATTCATATAGTTTTTTTTTTTTTATAAATTTCGGATTAAAATTTAAAATACTGAATCTTAAGTTTATTAGGCTTTTAAAAGACATACATTTTTTTGTGTATTTTTGCATTTAAGGTTGATGCTGGGTTCATTGCAAATGTTTAATATATTTATACCCACCATCATATTATATTGATTTTAGCAAAATATTTGTCGCAGTCCCATATTAGTACATATATTCTGGGTCCTCATAAGATGTGAAGTCGATCTAGCTATGTTGGTCCGTCAGTCTATCTGTTGAAAACACGATGTGGGAACGTAGGGCTTTTACAAGAAAATTCCAACTTATTCTATCATAACATACAACTTTTATTTCGTCAAACGATTTTTTTGGATATAAAGTTCTTGTATGACTGTTCTACGCCTGATCGTCTACTAGCTTTGGGATTCCATTCCAATGCAGTCCTTGTGAAGCTGCCAATAGGTCTTCCCAATGTGTGGCCTATCCATTTCCACTTTCGTCTTGCTATTTTGCGAATTATGGGCTCTTCGTTTGTTAGTCAAATTTTTAACATACATATATGTTAATAAAAATGAAACCGCTCAACTTACAGTTTTTAATCTTTTTTTATTTGATGGAAATTATTGTTACAATTTACAAAAAAAAAATATTTTTATAGTTCTAATCACTGATGAAATTTTGAACCTTTTTCGAAAACCCTTCCATTATGGTTTTTATAGTGCTTTATGTCACCTTGGTCGAACAGGTTGTCCATCTCCGTTTTAAATCTCCCACACTTTTAGACACCTTTTTTGTGCTTTTCAATTCTCTTTTAACATGAGCCAAATATCTCTCCACTAGACTCAGCTCCAGGCAGTTTGGAGGAATTGCCTCTCTTGGTACAAATACCACATTATTGTTCTTGTACCACTCAAGACCTTTCTTATCATAGTGACAGGATGACAAATCAGGCCAAAAATAAGTGGACAAATTAAGAAGTCTTATGAATGGAAACATCCTCTTTTGCCGCAACTTCATATTGCTTGCCATACCAAGAACTTTTTGGGAAATTTTGTCTGCTTTTAGGTCCTAAACTTTTCTTCAACATTCCCTCGAGCATCTGCAACATAAAATTTTTTACCAGGAAGTTGCGAAATATCTGTCATCCATTATGCAGCAGGTATATTTTTTGTATAAAATTTGACTTCAATTTCCGAGCTCTGTTTTTGGCCTCTAAATTTTTAGCAGTGTTCCTGTCAGGAACTTTTTGAGCCTTGTATGCTTTTAGACCTTTATTGACTTTAACTTTTCGTAGCAAATAGTCCGAGTACTGACCTAACCGGGCTGCTTTCCTACCGAAGGTGTTGGGAGCTCTTTTGAAAATGCTTTCTATTTCATTCGTTGGTCTTGTACTACTAACTGGTTGTCAGTCATAATATTTATACGCATTGCATTTGTTTTGGCAATATTTACTTTCAGCCCAACTCTATTCGCCAACCAAATCATTTACTTTGCTCTGCATATCTCTAAACGTGTGAGATTTGAGGCAAATATCGGCAGCAAAATCCAAATCATTTAGATGGTTTTTGGAGATCCCAGACAATGTTCCTTCTTTTACTGCATATTTGTAGCATATCATTCGAATTGCCTCAGTTTCTTCTTTCTAGCTCCGCTCTGAAACTTAAAATCGATTTTCGTAAAATCCTAGAAAGGTTACGTATACTTAATATTTTTTGCCTGACCAAATTAATTAAATATAACGTATACGTTATATTCAATTATTTTCAATATTTTTGAGCAATTTTATTTTTTTGTAGGATTTATGTAATCCATTTATTTTAACATGTTTTATCATCATGCTAAAAATATCCACTTAACAGAAACAATACTTTTTGCTTAACACAATTATGAAAATCCATATTTTTGGCAATATTTTGGAGATCCCAGACAATTTTCCTTCTTTTACTGCATATTTGTAGCATAACCTCGTCCAAAAACAATGGCTAACAATAATGAAAATAGAAAGCAACTGATCATACAATTGTGACGATCTGGAAGTATGGTACATCTTTAGCTCTTAATGCATTCCATATTGCACTACGTTTTATTAAGTCAAATACTTTTCTGAAGTCTATAAATAAAGCTGTATTCGCCTTTCGAGCGCTTGCTCTATGTGTGGCTGGATGCCTACTTGCTCAATCTGTTATTGCGTAGTCTGTTATTTATTATAGTAGCAATAACCTTAAATACAGTGTTGAGCAGAGTTAATACCTCTCCAATTATCACACTCAGTTAAATTATTTTTCTTTAGTAGCTTTACTATTTCACTTTTTGTTTACGTATTAGGTAGCTGTTTGTTTAACCAAGCTTCATACATAAAGGGGTTTTCAACAAGAAGTGTTATTTTGAATCACCCGGTATTTCGGTAGCTGTCACTTTTGAAGCTTTTATTCTTTGACATTTGACAAGTAGAAACTACGCCATTACTAAAAATGGAACGATACATGCTTCAACAACGCACTGAAATTATTAAAATTCACTACAAAAATGGTGAAAATCATGCAGTAACTAAAGCATTTTTCGGTCGTCGTGAAGCACCTTGTCGGACCGCAATACAGAAATTGGTGGAAAAATTCGAGCTGTTGGCACAAGTTAGTGATGTTAAGAACAACTGAGAATATTGCTGCTGTAGCCCAAAGTGTTGAAAAAAGCCTAGGTTTGTCCATTTCTCGTCGTTCTTTTAAATTCCACTAACGTCTTTACACCTTATCTTATGGTCGGAGTTGGATGATATTGATCTGGACAACGTTTACTTTCAACAAGACTGCTCTACGTGCCACACAAGCAACGAAACCATTGCTCTTTTACGGGAAATGTTTCCAGACCTAGTTATCTCTCAAAGAGGTGATCACAATTGGCCACAGAGATCTTGTGATTTAACACCTTGCGACTTCTTCCTTTGGGGCCACGTGAAAGATAAGGTCTATGCCAACAGCCCAGCGTCGATTCAAGACCTCAAAGATAGAATTCGTGAGGCTATCGAGGACATAGGGCAGCCACTTTGCGATTTGGTTATGGAAAATTTCATGAAAAGGATATGGTCGTATAAGCGAGGTCGTGGTGGCCATTTGGCTGACGTTGTTTTTCAATATTAACTGCATACCTTCCTCTTTATTATGAAATATCGGATGTTTATTTCATTTGTCTCAGAAATTGCCATTTTTCTGTGAATACCAAAATAACACCGCTTGTTGGAAAACCCTTTATGTGGATGGATGATTTTTGTTGCCTGGCGCTTTGTTTCTATTCAGTTTTTGTACAGCGCATGTAGTTTCCTCAATTCTAGGGGGATCTGTAGATATTGTGTCGTTGGTTGTTGTACACGCATCAGCATGGAGGAGCTTTCTGTGTTATCATCAACAATTTTCTTGATTTCTTCGAAATGCTGCCGCCATCTTTGTGTTTGTCGTTCTAAGTTCGTAAGCAGTTGACCACTTACATCTTTTACTGCATGATTTCCATTCATATTTTGGTTTGAGAGGCGACCTATTATGTAACTACCTCTGATTGCTCAAGCCTGCAGCTGCTTAAATATATTTTCTTTCATTGTTTCGGGCTGATTTCTTTAAGACTTTCGCAGCGGTGGTATATGTGGGTTGAAATTTGGGTTATCAATCTTCCGTTGTTTCAAGTTGTTCCTTTCCTGAATTATGGGTCGATTGATAGTACAGCACACTATATATGGATGGATGATTTCCGCTGCTATTTCTGGGTTAGCTTGGAGTAGCTCTGGGGGTAAACCATTTTCACCTCGCGCTTTGTTCGTAAGCAGTTGACCATTTACACCTTTTACTGCATGATTTCTATTCATATTTTGGTTTGAGAGGCGACCTATTATATAACTACCTCATATTGTTCCCGCCTGCAGCTGCTTTCGCTTCACTGGCCATAGCTTCAATATATATACAGCAATATTCCGTTGTTTTAAGTTGTTCCTTTCCTCAATTATGGGTCGATTATGGATGGCAATCGAACTTCAGTTGCGTTGCCAGAGGGAAGCCACAAATTTCTGGTTGCCAATTTGGCAACAGAAATAATAGCTGCCAGTTGCCATCTGTAATACCATTTAGGCAACTGACAACGCAACTAAAGTTTGATTGCCATCCATAATCGACACATTAATTTTCAGTTGTTGTCTGACAGCCATTTCTTTATCTCTGTTCTTTGTTTGTAACCTGAAAGATACAAATTTAAATCTTGTTTCGATTACAGGATATTTTAGAAGATTTTACGAACTTCTGTGAAGTCTGTGTTTAGAAAGACAGTCTAAATGATTATCGTTTATTTAGAAATTAAAATTCTCTTAGAAGGCCTAAGAAATCAAATCTTGCAACTTTACCACTGCAATATTTCCATTGTAGATTTGACGTTGTATTTATGTACATATGAGTAAATGTAAATCAGTTCTCGGCAAACACAGTAGATGATACATTAGTAAATGTTTAGAAGTATTGTACAAAACGAATTTTCTAATTGTATTTTTGTGTTTGCGAATTTTCCAATCTGTGTTTTTTGTGATAATTTTAGCTCCCTTTCGTGTTGTGTAAATCTGAGTAACTGATCGTTTACGGCATCTGGTGACTATACATACATTGAAAAATAGATATTTATAAATTAAGGATGTGTCGAAATAAAATTAATGTTGCATGAAATTTATTGATTTATCATTAATTGTTGAGGTTAATTCGTACTAGATTTTTTTGTTTAATATTAAACTTAAATGTGTTTTTTAATAAATAGAAAATGGCTATAATTTAATAAAAAAAATTAAGCGAAGTTTAACGTCCTGGATTTTTGTCAATGTTTTCACCAAAGTTAAAAGGACTAAAATAAGAAACCCTTATATGTTCCACATCATAAAGAATAACCTTGTAAACTAGTGTTATTAATTAAAAAACAAATTTTTAAATATTAGTTTGTATTGTATTAGTGCAATTATAATGTAATTAACAGCCTGTTTTTACTGAATGAATTCGTAAAATATATGGTTTTAATAATTCACAAGTTTTATATATTTTTTAAAAGAAAAATAACATAATTTCAAATATTCAAACGGTTTCGTGTGGAAATTATAAAATTGGTTTAAGGAAGTCGAAACAATAACTATTTATTTCGTTTCTTTAACTATTCGAATGGCCTAAACATTTTATAAAAACAGGCTGTTATCTTTAATATGTATGTACATGTAATTTTCGCTTCACAATTATAATTGCAATGATAATAATTATTATCATTGCTTTGAGCAATTTGGGAATTTAACAGAAGTGCTGTCACTTTGTATGTCTGCTTTTTTTTGTAGTCATTGTGCTCTTTTTTTTCAGCTTGTCATCATCATAAATTAAGATACAATTCATGTCAGAAATGGAAAAAGAAAAAATAATATTTATTCGTAAGAAAAAGTTTGTGTACAAAACGAAAAGGCACATGATAAATAAATATTGAAAGAAATGTTTGAAAAAAAAAAAACGAAAAATTCTAGGAATGAAAACAAAAGTTAAATTATAACACACTAACTAACTCAAAGCTATATAGTTTTTTTTTCTCTCTTTCTCTGTCCTTCGAACTTGCTTGTTGTCAAAAAACCATCAAGTAAATACTTGGATTTGTAAGTAATTTAAGAAGATATATATATTTGAAGGGAGATCTTTATGTTGCAGAAAAATTTAATGCGTCATAAGTTTTACGACTTAAAGTTTTTTTAAAGATTTATTTGTTTGTATAATTAATAAATACCCAATAAACATTGTTAATGGAATTCAAATGACAAATAAGTGTAACTTAAGACTACAGCTTTAGTATATTCTATATTAATATTATTATTTCACTCCATTTGCGTCTCCATAAAAAGGATATATTGTAAAGGATTTTCCAATTTGGATTTTGAATCACACGGTATTTCGGTAGCCGTCACTTTTGAAGCTTTTATTTTTTGACATTTGAGAAGTAGAAAGTACGCCATTACTAAAAATGGAACGATACAGACTTCAACAACGCATTAAAATTCACTACAAAAATGGTGAAAATCAGTCACAGTTCGCAAAACTAAAGCATTTTTGGGTCGTCGTGAAGCACCTTGTCGGACCGCAATACAGAAATTGATGGAAAAATTCGAGCTGTTGGGACAAGTTACTGATGTGAAGAATAAAACCCGTGCACGTCGCTCAAGAACAATTGAGAATATTGCTGCTGTAGCACAAAGTATTGAAGAAAACAGGATCAACCATTGCGGTTAATGGATTGCGCTATCGAGAGGTGATTAATGATTTCTTATGGTCGCAGTTGGATGATATTGATCTGGACAACGTTTACTTTTAACAAGACGGCGCTACGTGCCACACAAGCAACGAAACCATTGCTCTTTTACGGGAAAAGTTTCTAGGACCGTGTTATCTCTCGAATAGGTGATCACAATTGGCCACCGAGATCTTGTGATTTAAGACCTTGTGACTTCTTCCTTTGGGGCCACGTGATAGATAAGGTCTACTCCAACAGTCCAGCATCGATTCAATATCTCAAAGATAGAATTCGTGAGACTATCGAGGACATAGGGCAGCCACTTTGAGATTCGGGTATGGAAAATTTCATGAAAATGATTTGGTCCTGTAAGCGTGGTCGTGGTGGCCATTTTGCATACCTTTCTCTTTACTATGAAATAAACATCTGATCATTTATCTCAAAAAATTAAATTTTTCTTTGAATACCAAAATAACACCTCTTGTTGGAAAACCCTGTATTTAAAATCGAGAAAATCGGCCCACAAATGGCTGAGATATATTGCGGCCCACAAAGTATATATATTCTGGATCGTTATAGATAGCGAAGACTATATAGCCATGTCCGTCTGTATGTTGAAATCAACTTTCCGGCCTCAAATAACTTACAAACATATTGATACATCAATATATCGGGAATTTTTCCGGCTCGGTTGCTATTTAAAATCGAGAAATCGGCGTACAAATGGCTGAGATATAGGGAAAAACCGGAACAACTTTAATTTTTGGCCTATTTTTTTATCTATATCTGTTAACTAAGTCATTAATATAGACAATTTGGATATCTAATGATATTTATTTCAAAGTGATTTGCGATAATGTAATTTGGACCTACAATGGGTCAAAATCGGGAAAAATATTTTTTTTTTAACTTGAATTTTTTTTTAACCAAAAAAATTTGTTTGTCATACATTTTTTTCACTAATAAATTTAAAAAAAAAATTTTGAAAAAATTAAAAAAAAAATTTTGAAAAAAGAAAATTTTTTTAAAAATTTTGAAAAAAAAATTTCTTTTGTTTACCTTAAAATATTTCAAATTTGTATTTTAAAGTATAATTTAATGAAGGGTATATAAGATTCGGCACAGCCGAATATAGCTCTCTTACTTGTTTTTAAATGTATTTTTCACCAACATTTTTTAATAATTTTTTTTTACTAAAATTTTTTTTCACCAAAATTTGTTTTTAATATTTTACTTTAAGTATACGTTGGTGAAGGGTATATAAGATTCGCCACAGCAGAATATAGAACTCTAATTTCTTATCTTTATATTTTTATGTCTGTGTCTAAAGTAGCTCTTTAAGTGTAGTGATTTGTCTTTGTGAATCATATTAAATAGATTTCAAAAAACATTCCCGCTTTTTCTACTAGGTCCTTAAATTTCTATTGAAATTTGTTGTTTTTCTTTAATCTTGTCTATGAAACAAACAAAACAAACCAAAGTTTGGAGAATAAGGAAAACCAGTGCGAAAAAACAACATTAAAGTCGTTAACCTAATTTTTATTGTGGTCTCACATAAATAAATTTCTCTTTATCTTTATGAATTGTTTTTCATTCTTGTTTATTTCTCAGTTTTTTTTTTTTCACTGAAAAAAGTTTGAACTTGAAGATATGTACATGATGTGTGCTAATATAGAAAATATTTTGTTGGCAAGCAGCTGAAGTTAGATTTACAATGGAATTTCAAATATTCAAATGGGAAATATAATCGAGCAATACAGTAAAAGAAGTTAAGAGAAAAGCAAACTAAAGGATTTAAGGAATTACAGACTGATGTTTATACAAATTTTCTTTCGTTACTTTGAAAGAACGAATGGGCTATTAATTTGTTAAATCTAAAACTAAATTCAATTAAATATTACGTATACGCATCAGTGCTTATGAGACATATTTCTGCATTTTTCTAAATTAAATTAGGTTTTCCTGTTGTTCCTCCGAAAACAATATAGAACTTTGGATCCCTATTAAAGTTCGAATAAAAAATAAAAGTCCTAACATATCCATCAAAGTCTAACAGATGCCAAAGATTAACATTCATTGACCAAACTATTCAGGTAAAATACTTTCAAATTAATTTCTGTTATGTTTACATATTACAATCACATTTGTATTTAACGACTCTAGTTTAGTATATTTTTAATTAAAAAAGAATAAACAAATTAAAGTGCCAAATATGAATATTTTAAACAATATTAGCATACCGAATATTTTCCAAGGAAAACTAACAAATGTTTAAAATATTTTGCCAAAAAAATATAAATGATTAAAAATATTATAATAGTTTCGTGTGTTTTTGTCAACATTTAATAGTAAAATTGACGGAAATATAATTACATTTTATGCAATGTATTTAATTAAGTTTATTCTAAACGGATTATTCAACAACATTTATAATTGCCCCTATTTGTTTAGTTTAGTTTGTGTGCAACCGGAAATACCATAAACGTACAAGAGACTAGAAATGTTAAATATTTTTAGATTAGATTAAAAAATTTAAATTGTTTTATAATTTATTTTCGAGAAAAACGTAAATTTATATTTTAATATTAAATAGTTTATGTGTAAATGATCATAATAAGTTTTAGCTAATAAATGTATAGCAATTTAAAATTGTTAATGTTTCATAATAATCAAAAGAAATAAAAACAGTTTGGGGTATGAATATGTGTTTAATATTAAATTTAATTAGTTATTGTATTGTTATACCATAACAGATTATAAATATTTAATTAACTGCTTGAATAAATAACAAAATAATATAAATTATTTTTATTTAAATATATTTAAAGGCAAGGAAACATGGACTAGTTAATGGTTTCAATGGTTTTTAAGCAAAGTCAGATCAAGTCTGATGTTTTTTTATATTAAAATCTGAATTTAACTCTCTAATGCTTAAGCATGCCTCAAGGCACTCCTCGCAAAAATGCCAAATTTTCATTTTAAAAACTCTTGTAACAGTTTCTAAAAAAACGTATATATTTTAATAAGCCTTGAAAGCTTTTAAAAGCTCTCTTCTTTCTTATTGAATGCACTTTTTACAAAATAAGTGCATTAACAACCTAACTAATATGGGAATATCATGTTGTGTTATCAAATGTTGATTAAAGTGTTTTCAAGCTTCCCGATTGCAATCATATTTATATTTTATATATTGGAGTCAAGTGTTATGTAAAACAAGTAAGAGAGCTGTATTTTGCTGTGCCGAATCTTATATACCCTTCACCAAATTATACTTTAAAATAAAAATTTTAAATATTTTTAGGTAAACAAAATTAAAAACTTTTTTTTCAAAAATTAAAAAAAAAACTTTTTTTTCACATTGTTTTTCAAAATTTCAAAATTTTTTATTTTTTTTTCAAAATTGTTTTCAATTTTTTTTTGGAATTTTTTTTTGAAATTTTTTTCAAACATTTTTAAAAATTTGGCTGTGCCGAATCTTATATACCCTTCACCAAATTATACTTTAAAATAAAAATTTTAAATATTTTTAGGTAAAAAAAATTAAAAACTTTTTTTTCAAATTGTTTTTCAAAAATTAAAAAAAAAAACTTTTTTTTCAAAATTATTTTTTTTGTTTTCAATTTTTTTTTTTTTTAATTTTTTTCAAACATTTTTAAAAATTTTTTTATAAAAAAAAAAATTATAAAAAAGTTTTGCGGTAAAAAAAAAATTTTCGGGTTAAAAAATAATTTTCCCGATGTTGACCCATTGTACGTCCAAATTACTATAACCTTATATAAAAAAGGTAAGCTAATCTTTAGAGTCGTGATTAATTGATGAGAGCCTTCAGGCACTCTTGGCCATTGCAGACTAGTTTTGCTGCCTCAGTTTTTCCCTCATATAGCAAAATGTTGTTTGGTTTTCTTTGCTTTGATTCTTACTGTGTTAATGGGGGTTTTGTAATTTTTTATATAAAATTTTAAGAAATGGCTGGTCGAGTGAACAAACATTTCAAATTATCTGATTTGAGTGATGAGCAATTAGGAAAGTTGTTTTCAATAAAAATTGACAAACTATACTAACTAAAACCCGACTATGTTTCAATCTTTAAAGCGCCAAGGGTGTCTTAAGGCACTCATTTAGTTTTTCCCACCTGGCAGGTAAACCATTGATTGTGCAAACTTTTAAATATTGTTTTTGAAACGTTATTAGCCATTTTATTAGAAATTGGCATTAGAGGGTTAAAAATATTGTAAAGGCAGGGAGAAATCTTCAATGATGTAACTTCGGGTATATCTCATATAATGGCCTTTGAGCACATTCAAAATTATAAAATATTTCAAAATTTGTTTTGTAGACCAACAAATAGTTACAGCCTTTTTTTTTTTACAAAATTAATGAATTTCTAATAGAACCAATTATCTTCTACTGAATTCGTTACAAATATTGGTTTTTATACATCAAATATGTTTTTATAAATGAGTGGCAAGGGTATATAAGTTGTCATGCAGTTCGTAATTTCTACACTTTTCATTTGCGAACCCCTAAAGTATATATATTCCACATCTTTATAGATATCAGAGTCGATGCTATGGCCGTAATGTACCACAACAACATTGCGAATAACTAACAACAAAAAAACCTGAAACGCTAATTCAATTATTATCATTTGAATGAAAATCTACAAATAAACTCACACACGCATGTATAAAAACGGAAATTCACTCTTTTTGTTATAGAAATACAGTTTTATGTAACAACGCACTGTTATCATCATTTACATAAATTTACACCGACACACCCACATACCAACATACTGTGGTAATATTTATAGCTCTCTTGAATAAAGAGAGTGAGAAATTAAAGATTTTTCTAAAGCGCATTCAAGTGCATATTTATGGGGGGTATTAATAATAAAACTTTCAATTCTTAACGAAATGTGTGTGAATGAATGTGTTCATCCATATGTGTAAGTATCTATGTGTGTGTAACTGATATTTGTATATATACGCAGAAGGTAAACATATGGGCATTTTCACAGAAAGGACCAGAAATTAAAATGTTGATAAAAAGTAGTTTTTTATAATATTATTCTAAAATAATGTAAAATGTTTATCATGTATTTGCAGCTAATCTAAGTTGTAATCAAATTGGTTTGAAAGTTTAAAATATGTATCTATTAGCTACATTTAATGATTAACTCTTTGCGGTTTAGTGGTCACTTTACTAACCACCTTTTCTATAGTCTTTAAAGCATAGTTTATTGGCATCTATTGGCATTTTGCTAAACAATTTTTTTTTTGAAGTCATCGTTTATGTTTTTTAGCAATCTTTTTCGGCAGAGTGCTCCGGTTAGATAAATATATTTATTTGAAAATATTGCAAACCGCAGTTTCTTTATTTTATTGGTGTTTATTGGTCATCAAATTCAGTGTTTCTTTCCTATTTCGTTTGTTTGGTCAGAAAATTTAGTAAAAATTATTAGATTTGAAAAAAAAAAAATTATAAGATAAGAAAATTTGTATTATAATTATTTTAAATGCCAACCGCCACGATAGTTAGTAAACTAACCACCACACTCAACAAAAAATCTTGGAATGGAGTGCTTTTTATGTTTTGATTTATTTCTTATAATAAAATAGTCTTGATTAAAGTAAAAATGCAATTGTTTTGATTCTAAACTTATACACATAAAACCGCTGCTGAAAGAGTTAATATATGTACATGATGAGAGACTTAACAAAGCATGATTAACGGTAAATTCTTCATTTGAGTTTTTTCATCTTCTAATGTCGCGTGCTTGTACCATACCTGCAAGCAAGCAGTAGAGAAGGCAGAAAATACCTTACCTTGATAATTTTTGTTAAATTTCTTAAACCAATCATTTTTAAACGGAAAAATATGTCTCGTGCTAAACCATGGTTGTAATGTATTGGAAACAGCAAATCGACAAAACTTAACTTTAGCCCTAAAATGCTATCAAAAAAAGGATAGAGGGAAAATAATTGATATGATTTCTTTATATGTTTCAAAAGCGTACGAATGTCACATTCTCTTCCGTGGATATGTCCATATTTAAGTTCTGTTGTATATAGAGAAACTTGAAAAAAAATATTTCTAGCTTAAGGTAAAGACCTGAAGATCCAGCTAAATATCTGTTAATTTAACTAAAAGCTATACTCGGCTGTGCCGAATCTTATATACCTTTCAACAAATTATATTTAAAATATTTTTAGTGGACAAATTTTATGACAAAAAATTTTAAATTTATTTACAATTTTTTTTTTTAATTTTCTAAGAAAAAATGTTATTGTAATTTATTAGTGAAAAAAATTGCAAGACGAAAAATTGTTATTGTAATTTATTAGTGAAAAAAATTGCAAGACGAAAATTTTTTTTTTGCAAGGCTGAAAAAAATCGAGTTAAAAAATATTTTTCCCGATTTACTATGATCTTATATCCGCCGTGCAATGGTATTGAAATATCTGTCATTAGATATTCATATTTTCTATATTAATCTATAAATATGTAAAAAATCGAGGTTGTCCTGGTTATTTCCTTATATCTCTCGCCACAAATATAACGAGAAAATAAACAGATTTCATGAACACCTTTATTTTAATACCCTACACCACCATAGTTGACTTGTGTTGATGTTTGTAACGTATTAGTCTAACACTAATTACGAATTTTCCCTGTAATGTTTTGTCCGGTACACTGGCCAATCGACAACAAAGGTGTATTACGTAAAAATCTGCGGGTATCACGAACAAGTTCCCTAATTTCATCAGAACACATTCCATTGTAGTACCGATAGAACAGTGAAACGCAGCCCACATAGCGACGGTGCTCCAGCGAATCAATAGAGTTGGACACCCTACTGTCACAATAATCACCTTCGTCCTGTACACGGTCGAGCAGCTCCATTTTCGGTCGGATATAGGTGGTGTAAATAGTGGGGAGATCAAATGGAGTGAAGTAATTCCTAGACCGTTTCAAGAACCCGAGACACTTGAATGCTTCTTTCGACACTTGAAAAATGTGTTTAGATCAGCGGACATCACATTGTATTTTCATGCCCAGAACGTCAAGAGAGTCTGCTTCCACAATATTTACACCATCCATAAATACAGATGAAGCAACATTGTCTGTCGTTCGTTTTTATGTCAACATGCAACACTGAGTCTTGCGAGCGTTGAAAGTGACTCTATTCGCACGACCCCATTCAGAGATTGTCACAAGGTCTTGATTAAGGGAATCATTCATGTTTTGCCTCATTGCCCCAATCTTCGACAGGTTTGTTGCTCTCATCTGCAAAAGAATAGATAGGGTTTGTAGTTTGACGTAGAAGGTCATTTAGAAAAATAAGGAATAGAGTAGGAGAAAGAACGGAGGCTTGCGGTACACCTGAACAACTCGTATAGTCCGATTTCTGAAAAAGCTCGATATAAATCGAGAGAAGTTATTACCGACACCAAAAGCAATAAGCTTAATCACTTCAATTCGATGTTTGAATTAAAAAAATAAAAACTTAAAACGTTTATAACTCGCGTTTTTTAAGAAAAAAAGTTCAATTTGTGATGACATCTGCTTTTGATAAAATATTGATTTTTTGTTTGGAAATTATCTTGGAAAATAAGCTCATTTCGTAATCACTTGTACTTTTAATCAAAAATCGATATGTTTCATGAAAAATGTTCAGCTTATTTTAGGAAATAAGCTGATTTCTTGATTGCCTATAGTTTTTATCTAAAAGGTTTTTTATAAAAAGAAACTAGTTGCAACTGAATTTGTTGCCAATCGAATGATTTTCGGTTCTATAAACAGAAAGTCAGCCGATAAAGAAGAATTTCTTTAGTTACCCCTTCTAAAATGTTGTAGCCACAACTGAATCATTTGATTGGCAACAATTTCGGTTGTTATCACGAATCTGTTTTCTCTGTGTGGAAACATAAAATGTCTATAATTCAGTAAGTATTACGTTTTTTGGAAAAATAAGCTAAATTTGTGATCAATTCGAGTTTTGATCATAATTCGATTTTTTTTATGAAAAAGTTGATAAAAACTTAAAACTCCTATAGCTCAATAAATATTTCATTGTTTAAGAAAATAAGCTCCTTCTGAGCAAATGGAAAATATGATCCTCATAGTTTGAGGATCCTATTTTCTTTATCAAAAATAAGCTTTTTGTATGAAAACAATGATCAAAACTTCGATTGAAACCTTGATTTCTACTTTTAATCAACAACTTTTTCCAAAATCTGCTTCCTAGTTTGTTAGGAAAACTTTCCTTGACAAAATACACATGTTGAAGTTGAACTTTTCGTTAAGTTTTCCATTATGATTTTCATGTTTTTATTTGTTTCAAACAAAATTGAAAGGAATATTTGAAAAATCTTAAATTATTGATAGAAAAAGTGTGAGTAAACAAGGAAATGTTTTTACGCCAAATACCAAACAAAATTTAAGTACAAAATCTATTTAAAGGTAATAAAAAGAACTTTAAACAGGCAAAAAAAATTGGTATTCTTCTTGCTTTCGAAACAATTCTTGTGTATCAAACTGTTTTTTTTTTTTTGTTACTTTAATATTGCCAAATATATTTCTTTTTTTCATCTTCAAAACAACAACAATTTTATTATAATCTATTGGCAAAAAAAAACAACAGAAATTTGGGAAGAAAATATCAATGAGATTGTGGGGGTTGTTTTGTTTGTATGAGCTTTAAAATGAAGAGGAAATAAAGGAGAAAAGTTAAACGCCCTTTTAATGGAAATCGATATTTATCTTAAACAAAATCATTAAAGCGTTATTATTTCAATAATAAAAGTAATAATAATAGCCATAACTACAAAATAAAAAAGCAAGCCATCAATATCGCAAATATTACCAATCATCAACAAGATGAACTTATTGATAATAATGGCGATATAATAATAATAATATCGACAATAACGATTTTGGTGCTCAAATTTATATTATTATTGAAAGATAGGCTATAATAATTTGTTTTAAATAGAAGTAAAATCAAGGAAATTTAATGAAAGTATAAGTTTATGTTGTACCATAAAGCTTTTGCCATATCATTGAAATGTTGTTTACAATGTAATACAAAAGCTGTTACTCACCTTTATATTTAACTTCTTTTCATAAATTCTTCATTAAAATTCTTGAAATTATGTTTCCGCATTATTTACTCAGTCTGCTTTGCAAAATTGATAAAGAAAATAAAAAAAGTAAACACCAAATGTGGCATTTATGATGGGGTTTTCTTTTTGTTTTAGCGCTAAAAATGTCTACCGTCTAAATAAGAGTTTGTTCCCCCATTTTACCGGAAACTAATTTTTTTCTTTATGAAATTTTATTTCTTTATAACGTCAAAAGTAAAAAAGCCGTCGCGTAGTTTTTAAAGTGTGGCGCCAACTTTATCAGATATTGTGGGTTGTATTTTTCTTCTTTGTTTCATCATTCCAGTTCTTTTTGAAGTTCTGTTGTTTTTGTCGTTTTTAGTTCGCTTTTTGTGTTTGTAGTGGTTGGTGGCTTGTTATTCAAAAGGCAGTATTATGTTTTGTTATTGTTTTTGTTTTATTTTGTTAATATTGGCTTTTGAAGTTTTTTTTTAACTGGCGAGGATAAAGATAGATTTTTAAGGAAAGTAAAGGAAAATTTGAGGATGACAAGAAAAAATAATTACAAGTTTTTCTTTATTATTTTATTGAGACAATACATGAAAACTATGACTTTAAGAAAATTTAAATTATATTTATAAAGTTTTATTATTAAGGGTGTATTATTACTCCCTTCACCATGAGAGTCAATTGTATATAATATAATTTTTTTTTGGAAAGTTATGCTGAGAATTTTCAGTCGAAAAAGTGCACCTAATGTCTCAACCATTCGAAGAGTGGTAAACAAATTTTAAGAAACTGAGTCAGTTATGAACAGTAAGAGTCTTGTGAGTCAACGTACCGGCCGGTCTCTTGAAAACATTGCTGCTGTAAACGAGAGTGTCGCCGAAAATCCGAAAACATCGATACGGCATAGTTCTCAACAACTTCACATTTCACGAAGCACTACGCAGCGAATTTTGACAAAAGACCTCCTCTCCACCTTCATGCACACGAAATTCAGCTTACTCAGGAGTTCAAACCACCAGACCATGGAAAGCGCCGGCAATTCATGTTCAATGGGTAATGGAGCAAAGTGAAGTCAATGCCAAATTATCGAGAACAGTAATTTTATCCGATGAATCGCACTTTCAACTGAATGGCTTCGTGAGTACACAAAATGGACGAATTTGCGACTCAGAAAATCCTCATGCAATCCATTATAAACAAATGCACCCACAACGACCAACTGTCTGTTGAGGATTTTAGTCAGGCTACGTGATTAGGCCTCACATTTGGAAGATGAGGTTGAAATTGCAGTGACTGTGAACGACATTCGTTACAGGAACATGATAACGGAGTTCATGTGGCCTCAACTGGACTGCATGGATCTAGACGATATGTAGTTTCAGCAAGACGTCGCCACCTACCACACTGCGCATGCAACAATCGATTTATTACAGCAACGATTTCCAGAACAAATTATCTCAAAAAATGCTGATGTCAACTGGCCACCAAGATTATGCGATTTAATACCGTGTGATTTTTTGATACCTTAATATAGGTATCTACACAAATTTCGCTCGAAATAAGTTTGATATATACAGAAGTCGTGTCACGAAATTTTTTGATGATTGGTACATAATTATTCATAGCTCCCATTATAAGGCCCACTTCCGAAAATCACATTAACGAGCAAAAATCTCTTTAAAATTTTGGTATTCACATAAAATTCAACAGAAATATTTTTCATACAGAGATAAATCACACGACCTAATTTCTTTGCGTTTAGTCCATAATTAGTCATAGCTACCATATAAGGCCAAACATGTTTTGCTCATTTACTCAGTGTAGGTTATTATATGGTCGGGCTTGACCGAGCTATATTCGCTTGTGCCGAATCTTATAAGCCCTTCACCAAATTATACTTTAAAATAAACATTTTAAATATTTTTAGGTAAACAAAATTCAATTTTTTTTTTCAAAATTTCCAAAAAATTTTTTTTTTTCAAAATGGTTTTTCAAAATTTATTTTTCGAAATTTTTTTTAATTTTTTTCAAAAATTTTAATTATTAGTGAAAAAAAATGTATGACAAAAAAATTTTTTTGTTTAAAAAAAAATTCGGGTTAAAAATTATTTTTCCCGATTTTTACCCATTGTAGGTCCAAATAGCCTATATATATCGTTGCAATGTACTTTGAAATATCTATCAGTAGATATCCGTATTGTATATATTAATGACTTAGTAATCCAGATATATATCAAAAATAGGCCAAAAATCGAGGTTGTCCCGGTGTTTTCGTTATATCTCAGCCATTTATGGGCAGATTTTCTCGATTTTAAATAGCTACCGAGCCGGAAGAATTCCCGATATATTGATGTATCAATTATGTTTGTAAGTTATTTGGGGGCTACGGAAAGTTGATTTAAACATACAGACGGACAGACGGACATGGCCATATCGACTTCGCTATCTATAACGATCCAGAATATATATACTTTGTGGGGTCGCAAATGAAAAATATAGAAATTACAAACGAAATGAGGGTATACAAATTCAGCAAAATTAGTTCTTTCTCAACGAAAATTTTTATGTAGCCAATATATTATTATTATTACTAGCTTGACCCGGTGCGCGTCGCTACCCCTTTCGTAGTATATGTTGGAAATTTCAATAAAATCGTTTCGGCCGTTTAGTATTTATTGTTTATGAACTAAAGGTACCAATTTTACCGGTTTTTTCCCTGTTTACCCCTTTCTGGTCCAAGTATTGAAAAAAGTTATAGCCTATTGACGCTTCCAAGTAAGGATCTATCTACGTTCCAAATTTCAATAAAATCGATTCAGCCGTTTAGCCGTGATGCTCAAACAAACAAACAAACAAACTTACAAAGACATTTATATATTTATATAGATTATTATTTAACTGCTTGTTTTTTGGACAATAATGTTTCAAATATAAAAGTGTCCAACTGAAAATGAAAAATAATCAAAACAATCACCAACGCACTGATTCGTGTTCCCTTATTTGCTTAAAACATTAATTCATTATACAAATATTTTGTTTATCAACTACTTGGTACTTACACATACTTATGCTTGAACCAAAACATACATATCGTTAGCTAAAATCGAAAATAACCCACATTTTTAAAGTGATGGACAAAAAAACATTGCAAAATTGAAATTATCTGTGATATATACTTAATTTCTCTCATTTAAACTTAACTTTTATCTATCAAACCTTAAATTTTGCTATTTTTGTTTTGACGTTATTTTGCATTTTAGTTAACGATATACTTTTTATATACACAAAAATGTAGTCGAACAACGACTTATTTATTTACTCAACCGTGTCAATGCCCTTTTCCTTGATAAAACGCCTCTATAGTAAAAAACAATGCTTGACAAAAAAAAAAAAAAAAAAAAAAAAAACCAAGAATTCAACAACAATAACAACATCAGCTAGAAAAACAATAATGAAACAAACTTGACCAAAAAATAAATAAAGAAAAACTTTTGTTTTTTCGACGATTTGGGAGGGGGGGCTTGTCTTTGGGAGAAAAGTAGACAACATTTTATTGTCGCGTTAACCGACCGCAACATGCTAAAAACTATAGTGAAGCGAAGTGTATAGAATTAGCCAAGAAGAAAAGTTTAATGTTTTTTAAAACTCTTGCTGTAGTTTAAACTTTAGTTTGTCTTACCTAACACACCACCTGATCCCTTGATGTTGTGCAGCCATTTAGGACATGCCAGTGATACTGGCAATATTTTATCAATTTTTGATTGTACATCCCATAAATGTGAAAGAAAGTAGTTTAAAGAAAGTAAGAGTGCTATATTCGGCTGTGTCGAATCTTTAATAGCCTTCTTCAAAGCATACTTTAAAATTAAAATTGAAAATACTTGTTGGAAATAAATTTTATTAGTGAAAAAAAATCATAAATGTCACAAATTAAATTATTGGTAAAATAGATTTTGAACAGTTAAATTAGCAAAGACACAAACCAATAAATGCAATTAGATCACCAACAGAGTTGAATATTATATAATTTCGCTCATAACAAGTATTGCATAACAGAATAGTTTGATGATCAGCAGCAGAGTTGAATGTCATATATTATTTCTATAATAACAAAGATCGTGCTACATAAAATAACAAGATATGATAATAGAAGATCTTTATCTAAAATTCTGAAATGAACGCAGCTTGATGAAAAGTTTGTAACTAGTTATATGTTGGGAATAAAAGTAGTATTACCTATATATCTACTGTAGAGCATTAGTTGTGATATGTTGACTAGTTTTATGTTATTGCTATTATTGATAGCTAGTGTTATTCTAAAGTTAGATGGATGTGTTACTGATGGACACACACATACATCAAAATATCTTAAAATGCAATAAAAATCGTAACAAAACCAAAAAGAAATAAACTCAAGAAAAGAAACCAAAACAAAGTTTCTTTGTTAAACAACAACCATTAAAACCTTTGAAAACTTAGCAAAACACCAGTAAAAATACAATGTGACTGACCAAGAAAGATGAATAAAATATAAAGTGCAATTTGTGCGTGACATTACTAAAGCTGAGGAAAATGTTTCACTCTAAATTTTAAATAGTTTGTGTAGTTAGGACAACAGTTAAGTAATAACTTATTTATACGGCCAAGTTAATAATAACTAAATTGTTGCCTGTTTGGTATAAAACTATGGGAAATAAAACGGAAACTTTATTAAGTAGTTGTTGATATGTGAAATTCCAATAAGAACCCTTATTATGTCCTGTTCAGTACTAAAATTATTTTCATAAAGCAACAGTTTTCTCTCAAACTCTCTATAATCTTTGAAATACATCCAAACTTGTGCACGAGGAAAATAACTACTAGAAGAAATTAATACTTGGTTAGAAACATTTACATACAGTTAGTTAATCAATCCAAGTTTTAATTGGAGTCACAATTTCACACACATATGGTAAATTCTCAAGCTCTCTTATCATGTCATATTGTCATAATGTCCTAATATTTCACAATGGTTTAGAAATGTTGTTATTGCCTTTCAAGCAAAAAATGTCCTAAAATAATACTGTCGTAACCAACTAGCAGAAACCTGCGCTGAACGCGAAAGAGTCGGTTAAGCCGAACAGCCGAGTCGTGAAATTTAAGGACATTATGACATTATGACATGATAAGAGATCTTGTGAATTGACCAATAATATATTTACTTACTTCCTTGAAATTTACCATAGCTGTTTGACTGGAGACTTTTTCAGGTTGTATAATATGATGTTTTGAATATTAAAAAAAATAAAATAAATGCAAAACTATTAAAAAAAGAACTTTACAAAACGGATTTTCCAACAATGGCATTTTTTGAGATAAATAACCGGATGTTTATTTCATAATAAAGAGGAAGGTATGTCGTTAATAATCAAAAACAACATCAGCCATGTGAAAGTTTTTATATCCAAATCGTAAAGTGGCTGCCCTATGTCCTCGATAGCTTCACGAATTCTATCTTTGAGATCTTGAATCGACGCTGGGCTGTTGGCGTAGATCTTACCTTTCACGCGGTCTCAAAGGAAGAAGTCGCAAGGTGTTAAATCACAAGATAATTGTGATCACCTCTTCGAGAGATAACAAGGTCCGGAAACTTTTCCCGTAAAAGAGCAATGGTTTCGTTGCTTGTGTGGCACGTAGCGCCGTCTTGTTGAAAGTAAGCGTTGTCCAGATCAATATCATCCAACTCCGACCATAAGATACGGTGTAATGACCTTTATTGAATGCCCAATTCTAAAGAACGACGACGAATGAACAAACCTTGGTTTTCTTCAACACTTTGGGCTACATCAGTAATATTCTCAGTTGTTCTAGAGCGACGTACACGGGTTTTATTCTTCATATCACTAACTTGTCCCAACAGCTCGAATTTTTCCATCAATTTCTGTATTGCGATCCGACAAGGTACTTCACGACGATCCAAAAATGCTTCAGTTTTGCGAATTGTGACTGCAAGATTTTCACCATGTAGTGAATTTTAATAATTTCAATGCGTTGGTGAAGCATGTATTGTACCATTTTTAGTAATAGCATAGTTTCTACTTGTCAAATGTCAAAGAATAAAAGCTTCAAAAGTGACAGCTACCGAAATACCGATTGATTCAAAATAACACCTCTTGTTGGAAACCCCTTTACATACTTTATTCCAATAGCTTGAAGATATTACAACATTATGATTATATAACATTATAGGATACCTAGAGAATCGACCAAATATGTTTCCAGCTACTTATTACAACCTAAAAATATAATACAAAAAAAAAATTTGGTTTGTTCTATTTTCCAACTTCCTACTTACTCAACAATACGCTTAGTTTTTGGGTTATTTGTTTATGGTCTATTTAGTAGCTGGTGTTTTGTGCTATATTGTTGTAAATATTTAGTACCTTTTTTTTGGGGTTAGTAGTGCTTTTGTTTGGCACTCGTTTCATTAGCCTGGAATATTTAAGTATAAAAACAATTTTAGGCCATGGTTTCTTTATACATTTTTTTTATGTTTTCCCACTTTTCTTTGTTGTACAGCTAAAGCAGAGGTTATAGCAACAACCATAGATTTGTTCCCTTCCGTGGCCTTTGTGTTGTTTAAAACCCCTGCATGGTTGTAAAGAAAATTCAGTTAAACAAGTTTATTCACTTGATATTTTGCTTGTATTGTGTTTTATTTCCATTAGAAATTCTTTTTTCGTAATAGTTTAGTATTTTATTAGTTACGCTCTTTAAAATGTTTTGATATACACATCAGGAATAGTGGTTGTGGTCCCAATTGTAATCAAGCTTTAATACAGCTACTTGCTTATTCAATATTATTTGAGTAGGCAAAACATTTTGAAGATAAATTCAATAAATAGGTCCTTGCTATCGCTCGCAACGATTAAGGAATATCGTTGGCACCGGTACAGACTGTCACTTATACGATTGAAGTTTTTATGATTCTTTTCATAAGTTGAACGTTTCATTTAACAACACTTAAGTTAATTTCACATTGTTGTAAAATAAAATATGACGAAAAAAGTGTCACCATAAAAAATGTATATTTCTCTTTCCTTAGAACAAATATTTATTTAATGTTTGTATGGGATCTATAATAGATGGCGTATCTCATGAACGCGGTTTTTGTGTTTAATAACTTATATGTCATTTTGCAGGGTACATATCTTTCATTTATTCTCACTTAGTTATTGAACATTATAGAGTAAACAACAACGTCTTCGAAAATGTCGAATTTTGTATCAACAAAGCGTCATATGCGGAAAGTTTTGCTTTAACTTCTATAACACTGGTCAACAATTCCTACCTACCATCATTCGAACACCATATTAATTTTGATTTGATTTGGTCTAGTTTTTGTGTAACAGCCAGTGTAGCAATATGTGAAGATTTTAAATTCTCCTACATGTACAAGCAGATAGAAAATAATGAAAGAAAAAGCAAGACCTCAGATCGGTCAGCTACGACAGAAGCAATCGAAAATGATTCATTAGACATTGACTTTCAAGAAACTTTCTCATCTAATGAGTCAAATTTGCTATTTCAAAAAGATCTCAATTATTTGATACGTGACTTAAATTTGTCGAAACAACAGGCAGAACCTTTGGTTTATCGCAATCACGATGAAGAGCTAAAAGTTGTTCACAAGATGATCAGTTAGTATTTTGTAAAAATGATTATGGCGTAAGGACTGCCTTGGGTATAGAATATAAAGCAGAAGAATGGTGTTTGTTTATCAATGGTTCGAAAGTAAGTTTAAAAAAGGAAAGGATAAGAAAATATTCAAAATACTTCTAAGTCCAGCCTGACACTATATTTTTACCACTTGGACTCGTGAAAAACTTCGTGAAATCTGTAGATAATATTGGTGAAGGCTTTTTATGTTTGAAAGAAAAATTTCGTAAACTGAATTATTGAATAATTAAAAAAGGCATATTTAAAGGCAAATTTATTGATTGAGAAAAATCAGTCTGGGAATTCTTAATAAAAGTGACTTTAAATTTTCTCGGAAATTACCAAGATCAAGCGACTATAAAAGTATTGTTGCGGAGCTGTTATCTACTTATAAGGATTTTGGTTGTAATATGTCGTTGAAAATACATTTCCTACATTCACATGAACACGGTGAATGATTCTACCAATAAGATAGAAAAACGATATCAGGGTCAGTGGGTACATGAATGCTGGCGGACTACTGTTGGACATTACAAAGAGACAATCCTTAAGCTAAATACAGAAGAAAATCATAAAGATCCATTCACGTTTATATTACATTATAACAAAATAACGTAATTTTGTTGATAAAAACTGAGATTTTCTAGCATAGAATAAAATCAAAATGCAAAAGAACTACTCGTCCTTGTTCCAAGCATAACTATACAAAAGTTTTCTTGTTACATGGAAAAAGTGTTTTTTTTTTTTTTTTAAAGGTTGTGGTGAATGTGTGCCATCGGTTTCAATGTGCAAGATATGTTATGTGCGGTTCAAAAGTGGTGGTTTTCACACGGATGACAAAGATCGCCCAGATCAGCCAAAATAGTTTGAAGACCAAGTATTGGTCGCATTACTCCATGAAGATTATTGTAAAACTCCACAAGAGCTTGCTAAATCATTGAGAGCTACTTAAGCAGCAATTTCAAAACTTTGGCGAGCAGCAGCATTCATATAAATGCAAGGAAATTGGGTACCATATGAGTTGAAACCGAGATACCTTGAAATATGATTTTGCA
This sequence comes from Calliphora vomitoria, assembly GCA_942486065.2. Taxonomy (NCBI): domain Eukaryota; kingdom Metazoa; phylum Arthropoda; class Insecta; order Diptera; family Calliphoridae; genus Calliphora; species Calliphora vomitoria. The sequence goes on along the minus strand of OW818033.2, from coordinate 2,958,651 downwards.
TGTCCGAAATGATGCTTGAACGCTATAAAATAAAATCATTTATGCACCGAATCAGTACCTGCGATGAATAATGGATCCATTGCGATAAGTCGAATCGTAAGAGATCGTATGTGAAGCCCGACCAACCAGGCGAATTGTCAACAGAGCCAAATATCCATGGCGCTAAGGTAATGCTATATTATGGACGGCTGAAATACCTTTTAAAAAGTATTTAGAATGAAGTGGTTGGGAAGTTTTGCCTCACCCTCTTTATAAGTAGTCCAGACCTTTTGCCGTCCGACTACTATTTGTTTCGATCGAGGCAGAATGCTCTCTCTGGGATACGCCTCACTTTGGAACATAGTGTCCGATATTGACTTGATTCGTTCTTGGCCTCATAAATGATTAGTTCTTTTGGCTCTGAATCCATATGTTACCTGAAAGATGGATAAAGCAGAGTACGAAAACAATCAAAACGAAGCCTTTTGTTTTGTTCTTTGCAGTGAGTAACAAACGTTTGGTAATTGATTTACTCATTATAATAGAAAACAGGGTACGAAAACAAACAAAACAAAATAATACGTTTCTCTATTTATTTTGTACTCAAATGTACGATTGTAACGGTAAATTAAATAATGCAGATGAGTGAAAAGCTAATTGTCATTTTAAATGTTTTTGTTTTGGTTTTGCTCATGTACAATACAATTTAAAAATCTTGATTAGTTTTGTACATTTTGCTAAGGTTTGCGAAATGTTTTGTTTGTTTTCATAATCTGGGGAGAAGGTCATAGCTAACAATGGCCAATACTTTAAATAAATTTATATTGAACAAATGTTTAAAAATGAAAGCTAAAATTTTGAAAAAATCTTGCATTTTTAAGTCATACACCCAATATTTTTTAAACTTTTTATCATATTTTAATGTAAACAATTTATGGTTGCTAATTTTAGTGATTTACAAAAAAATTAAAAAAAAAAATATTCTTCATTCATCGAATATTGGACTTTTTTTTAGTTAGTTGACTTTTTGGGGTAACATTAACCAAAGATTGTTCGACTTTTTTCCGACCAAAAATTCAATTCAGCAAGAACTCGATTGTCGAATAATGATTTTTCTGTCGAATTTACTTTGAGTGTATTTAAAAATGAACAACCTTATTTTCTTTTTCTGTAGGATTTCATATGGCTCAGCCTGTTGCAACATTTTAGTTCTCTTCACATACATACTTACATATATAATGATGTACTTAGGGTTTGTGTGCTTCCTTTTTTTTAATAAAGGATGTGTTTTGTTGCTGTTGTACTGTCGTTTTTTAATGATGCAACATTTTTGTGGTTGAATATTATCACAAACAAAATAAACACAATCAGACAAACTGTGTTAGTATTTGTGTGTTGGTGTGTGTGTGTTTGAGTGTGCAAATGATTTGAATGGTAGATTGTGTTAATTTAGCTGTTTTGCCTTTTTGTATGTGGCACGAACAGTTTCCGGTTGTTCCATATAAAAGATGTAGCTGACTTTTATTGTTGTTGTGTTTAGTAAGTGAGCCAAGAGATATTTTAATAAGATTTAAAATAGTTCTTTTGTTGTTTGGCTGTTTAATAAAAAAAAAAAAAAACTGTGTTGTTTGTGGGCTGGGGTGCATTTTGGAGGGGTAATGGAGAAATGATGCCTTAAATCTAAAATGTTGATATTGTATTTTGAAATTTACAGCATGTTTTTTGAACCTTTTTTGAACAATTCTTTTTTTGACTTTATAAAATTTTTAGAATTTTATTATTTTTTGAACATTTGAAATTATGTTAACGGTTTTATTGATTATTTTTCAATAACTAGTTTTGTTTCAAAGAGATTTTCTAGAAACTCGTGATCATAACTCTATATAAGTAAAATATACTGCTCTTGACCTAAAATAAATATTTGCTCTGTAAAAATCTGACAAATTTGTTGGAAATTTTATTGCACAAACTTAAGTTTTAGTCCGAACATTCCACTTGTACAGGCATGCAGTCATTGTAGGAAAACCAAAAAAAATGTCTATAAATTTCTAAAAGATTTTCTAATTCATATTCTATTCAATATTAGAAATTTGGGTTAGTAGTTTTTCTTTCAATGAGCGTTAGCATGGTTTGTTTCAATTTGGTTTTTATCAGTGCTGTGTGTGTTAAATAGGAATATAGATGTCAAATTTAGGTTTTTTTTGTAGGCCAATAACCATTTTGAAGTGGACAATAAAAACTGAGCAAATAAAATAATGTCCAACCAAAAAAAGTAGAGAATATAAACACACACACACACCCACACATTTAACAAAGACAATAGGGGATAGGTAGAAGTTTTGCCAATTGTTTGGTGGGTGGTGGTTGCATGTAGTATTCTATTGGTTTGGTTATAATGTTTGTATATGAGTTTTATAGGTTTTGGCAATTTGCATTGTTTATCAAAATTAGATACGGGATTAAAGTTATTTGCCTGGGTGGTTTGATGTTTTTCTTGTATCCCGCTTTATAGCTCACGAATTCTCTAGTCAATGGAATAGAAGTGTAAAAAAAGTATACAATAAATTAGATTTGGTGTTCAATACCCTCAATTTGTAGCATACACACTGTAAAAACCTACATTTACAAACGTTTACGTATGTATGTTTAATACCTTTAATTTATAATCATAAAAACAAAATGTTAAACCCATAAAACCACATTAAATTAAGCTCAAGTTTTGTGTCATAAACCTTTACTAAAACTATGCAACAATAAGTAAAAGAAATCTAACTGCCTGTTTCTCTAAATGCGAACGAACGTTTTCTTTCGTATTTTAAATTGAAAACAACAAATAAATTTTAAATTTTTTCTATTAATTCTATTAATTTTTTGAGACTAGAATTTCTTAACTATTTGTGCTATTTTTGATATAGTGAGAGATAAATGATCGGATGTTTATTTCATAACAAAAACAACATCAGCCAAATGGCCACCACGACCACGCTTACAGGACCATCTCCTTTTCATGAAAATTTCCATAACCATATCGCAAAATGGTTGCCCTATGTCTTCGTAGCCTCACGAATTCTATCTTTGAGGTCTTGAAACGACGCTGAGCTGTTGGCGTAGACCTTATCTTTCACGTGGTCCCAAAGAAAGAAGTCGCAAGGTCTTAAATCACAAGATCTCGGTGGCCAATTGTGATCACCTTTTCGAGAGATAACACGCTGGGTAAACTTTTCCCGTAAAAGAGCAATGGTTTCGTTGCTTGTGTGGCACGTAGCACAGTCTTGTTGAAAGTACAGGTTCTTCAGATCAATATCATCCAACTCCGACCATTATATACTGTGTAATGACGTTTGTGGAATGCCCAATTCCAAAGAACGATGAGGAATGAACAAACCTGGGTTTTCTTCAACACTTTGGGCTACATCAGCAATATTCTCAGTTGTTTTTGAGTGACATGCACGAGTTGTATTCTTCACATCACCAACTTGTCCCAACAGCTCGAATTTTTCCACCAATTTCTGTATTGCGGTCCGACAAGGTGCTTCACGACGACCCAAAAATTCTTTAGCTTTGCGAACTGTGACTGCAAGATTTTCACCATTTTTGTAGTGAATTTTAATAATTTCAATGCGTTGTTGAAGCGTGTATCGTTTCATTTTTAGTAATGGCGCAGTTTCTACTTGTCAAATGTCAAAGAATAAAAGCTACCGAAATACCGTGTGATTCAAAATAACACCTCTTGTTGGAAAACCCTTTATATGAAAACCATGTCGAATCAATATATAAAAAGTGCAAATATTTAAGTAGTTAATGAAATTTTGACTTCAAAGTGCTTAAACTTATCCTTATTACAAATATAATGAATAAATATAAAACATTATAAATGTCGCGTGCTAAATCATACTTAAAATATTAGTAAAACGAATGCAACTATTTCAAAATGACAACTATCAACAGAAATCCAGTCGAAAATAAGTTATATTTTTGTCGCGTTCCTGACCCCATGTTTATTTCTAATATATTATAAACAAAATGACAAATTCTAACTTTTGCACTAACTTTTGTTTAATTTGTTGATAGCATAGTGCTATTCTGTCAAAAAATTAAACAAAACAACAAATTTAAGTTTCTGATTAGTCCATGGGCTGAAAAAATCGCATATGCGGATACTTATCGAAATATTTTTAAAATTGCGATCTGTACTTTGCCAGACGGATGGATGTTTTGGACAACACTGTTTCGAATGCGCCTATTTTTAATTTAAATATAGTACCCTTTGAATGAAACATAAAGACCAAATTATTTTACAGTTACTTTTACATTAGCAAAATCTATTCCACTCTATAGACTTGCAAATGTCACGTACGATGACATGGAAATGTCTATATGTGTGTTGGGGATTAAATTTTGTATGTATATTTACATTATAGCTTATACTAATATATACTTATGTATTTGTTGAAACAAGAGCGTGTTGTAACACACTCCACTTTCTTGTAAAATTAGAAAACACAAGTGTAGTTGTAACAAGTATTTACTCAATGATGCTTATATAATTAATAAACATACATTAACATTTAATTTTCCTTTCAACTAAATTAAATAATAACAATAATAAAGTGTACATGTAACTGTGGTTGAACATGATTACATACAAAATTAAATTTCAAGTGTGTTCAAATACAAAATTGAATAATAACAACAAAAAATCATTTAAATTCAATGACAGACAAAAACTTTAACAAATTTACACAATTATTTAAGTGATCTTATTTTATCTATTTCTATAATCCGATTTAAGTTTTAAATTCGATTTAACGATTTCTGTGCTTTCAAAATAATCATATAAACGACTGACCAAATGCCAGGCATATGTACTCATAAGTGAGCTGGCATTTGCTCACATAAGTGGCCTTATGTTTCCTAAGAATTTTAGGTGAAATTTTCTTAATATTTTTTCTATATTCAGTTATTTTATAGCAGTGTTCGTAAGCTGGAATAAAATAACTGTGTGGAAATATGTATTGCCAGCATATCTTTTGGTTTTGAGTCTGTGAAATCTAGGTTAAACACGTACAAATCACATTATAATAAAGGTATCTTTATATCCTCTAATATAAATGTAGAAACGGTACTAGAAGCAAATAGAGCCTAAGTATGAATAAAGTGTATCCTTTTAACACACATTTACACATATCCCTTAGTTAAAGAGCCAAACAAACTAACACATATGCTTAGTGTCACACACATGTGATTTGTCTCTTAAAGGATATAACTACTTCAAGGTAAAAAAATGAATAAAGAGGAGAAAAGAAAAAAATAAGAAGAATAACAATAAGAGATGTATATGAATGGCTAAAACATTTTCGTTTAATTTACTTAAGAATTAAAGATAAAAATAAACCTTTGTTAAAGAAAAATTTAATATAAATCTTTAAATATAAACGTTTATACACATTAGACATTGGCTTTGTAGCTAAACTAACTATTGCAAAATTTAAGTAATGGAAAGTAATGAAAGGAAAGTAAAGGAATGGAAAGAAATGGAAAGGAATGGAAGTGAGTGGAGAGGAATGAAAAGAATGGAAAGGAATGGAAAGGAATGGAAAGGAGTGGAAAGGAATGGAAAGGAATGGAAAGGAATGGAAAGGAATGGAAAGGAATGGAAAGGAATGGAAAGGAATGGAAAGGAATGGAAAGGAATGGAAAGGAATGGAAAGGAATGGAAAGGAATGGAAAGGAATGGAAAGGAATGGAAAGGAATGGAAAGGAATGGAAAGGAATGGAAAGGAATGGAAAGGAATGGAAAGGAATGGAAAGGAATGGAAAGGAATGGAAAGGAATGGAAAGGAATGGAAAGGAATGGAAAGGAATGGAAAGGAATGGAAAGGAATGGAAAGGAAAGGAATGGAAAGGAATGGAATGGAAAGGAATGGAAAGGAATGGAAAGGAATGGAAAGGAATGGAAAGGAATGGAAAGGAATGGAAAGGAATGGAAAGGAATGGAAAGGAATGGAAAGGAAAGGAATGGAAAGGAATGGAAAGGAATGGAAAGGAATGGAAAGGAATGGAAAGGAATGGAATGGAATGGAGAGGAATGGAATGGAAAGGAATGAATATCATATTCAAGGCGCCCAAATTTCAGAAAAAGTCAAAAAATTTACTTTTATTTTTTTATAACTTGACTTTTTCTGAAATTTGGGCGCCTCGAAAATGACTTTTTTGATATGTCGTAGTGAAAATTTTTTTCTCATGCATTCGGAAAATCGATGGCACAATATTAATTTTCGACCCACCCTAATGTATACCCTTACCACTCATGGTGAGGTGTGTAAAAAAGTGTTTTTATTTCTTTCTCTCCAAAAATTAATTGAATCTTTAAATTTTTTTAACATTAGCATCTACAATAACAGCAAACTTGTTGGATTTATAAACACAAATATTAACTTCCTGTTAGGATATTTCCTGTTTATCATTATTTTGATTTATATTTTAAATACTCATAAATTTAACATCAACAACAAAATTTGTCCAAGGTTTTCTATTTAATTTATTTGTTTGTCTATCATTTTTGTTTTGTGATTCAAAAGGAGCAAACAAATATAGGAACTTACAGTAAGATGTTACGATTTTTTCTTACCAACACCTTGCAATTACTTAATTTTGTACCTAATGTAAAATCATTTGTTTATGAAAAGTTCCCATGGGGTATACGTCCCTAATTTATTGCATGCAATATATATTTTTTTTCCAATAATTGTTTTACTGCAGTTTTCTATTTGCCCTCTTTCTTTGAGATGCATTTCTTTGTCTGTCCTTCTTTAACTTACATGATCTCGTAAGTAAATAGAAAAACAAAAAAAAAAAGCTGTTTAAATTTATTACGCAATTATTAATATATGGGTAGATGTTCATACTGCTTCTAACCTGATTTTATTACTTGAGTAGAAGTGGTACAGTAAAGTTAAAATTCCCAGTAAAAAAATTCTATTTTAAGTGATATAAAAATTTAAATAGTGATTGTGTAATACAAATAAATTAATAAAATCTACTTAAAAGTTTTAATTATTTCAATTTGTATTTCAATTTAATTGTGGTACTTAATAAAAGGTAATAAAATCATAATTTTTGATTAGAGGACTTGTTTCAAATGTTATGTTCTTATTATGTAGGAAGACCACATGTTCCTAGTGGGTGATTTGTCACACAAATATTTTAATTATCCTCAGGAGCCTACATCCAAGAGGAAATCTAAAATACCCAAGAAAACTAATTTGTGGCACTGGCCACAAAATCTAGGTCTGAATTCGTAAGGAAAAACTCGATAAAGGTTACCAAAAACCACATGGCTTTATGTAACCAAATACCTTGTTGAGCTGAAAATTATATAATTCCAGAAGTTTCGTTATACTATTCTTAAATTATTTAAACTTTTTAAAATATGAAAATTATTTTAGTATTTTAAAATATCTCCTAAAATATGCTAATCCCTAAAATGACAAATTTGATCACGAATTGATAAATTATTTAACAATATATATTAAATTCATGTTAATTAAACAAATTTCTATAAAAATATATACAAGAAAATGTGTCTTAATCAAAATTTAGAACCAAATGTATAACAAAACTGAAAACTTAAATATTATGTTAACTATTTTTTAAATGATCTAAATTCAACTATTATTTTTCTAACTACATACTAGTACATGCAAAAGTAAAATAAGTTTAAACTAGTTAGCTTAAACTAAAATAAAATATTTAAACTAAACACTGCTTAAATTTACTTATTTCAAACAATTAGTAATCAAATATGCTAAATTAAAATTTTCAATATGAATATAAAACTGTCTACTTTTAAACAATTTAAATAGTCTATAAATTACTAAATAAACACAATTTATATTTTACTTATGCATTTACAAGCCAAAATATTTCATCAAATAATCGAACTCTATATCTGATTCAATATTAAAAATTATAATAATATATATACCAACTGTTTATTTTCCTAAAATTTAACTGAATATCATAAATTATTTCATATTAAATACTATTAGTAATTATAATATTTTTTTGTTTCTATTACTAACATTCTTTTATGAGTGTAAAATATTATGACCTTTTTTTTTTTGCGTCTAGCTAATTTTTTTTCTTTTATAAAAAGAAATGCAAAAGATATAAAAAATACATCAACAACAACAACACTGTCTGAATGCTGGGCCCAACACATCATACAAGTGGATTTTGGATGCAAATTTTTGTAAGTCTCTTATGTTTTACGCTCATTTATTTTTCTTACTTTTTATCATTACTCTTAATGTTAACAATTATAAGTAACAAATTGGTCCAATTCCAAATTGTCCCTATTCTTGAATATTAAGTTTTTTTTTTCCCCCTTTTCATTCATTTATTTTCTCATTCATTAATGATCAGAATTCTTATATATTTTTGTTTTTTATCTTAAGTTTTTGTTTTGATTTTGTTTCTTTTTTTTAATAAATATTCATATGAAGTTGTAATGTAAAAACAGTCTGTCAAGGAGTTTGACTATGAGTCATATTGGGTGGGAAATTAATACCCTACACGGCGTAACATCTAGCCGTCACTTTGTTTGTTGAAACATAATTTTCTTTTGTTGTAATTCTTTTACACAGTCCAGGGTATTTTATAAGCATGTGGACAGTGTTATATGTTTATGCGTTGTAAATAAACGGGTTAAGAACCATACATACCCAACGTAGAGCTAGCTGGTATATCTCTTCATGCCATTAACCAATGTTCATTTCACACGGTTTCTGTATGCTTTAAAAATCATGTTAATTTTTATTACTCTAACAGAAAGTATCCGACGCATAACATATATGGCGCCCAACGGAAAGGCCATTACATGGCCAAATTATTTTTTTTTAAACTAGAAAATTTTACAACAAGTAATGTTGCCTTTAACAAACTTTGTTAGTTGGTTAAATCGATTTATTAAGACGACTTAATATATATGTATATATTTTGCAAATTATACTAACTAAAGTAAGTAAGTCATAGTTTATTGTAACAATTGAGTATGTAAATCTATTTGCGACATACCAAGGTTATGTAAAACTTTGTTTATTATATATACATATTTCATCTTATTCTAACTAAAGTATGTAAGTCATAGCTTATTGTGATAATTGAATCTTTTAGTCTATTTGCGACATACTAAAGTTATGTATAACTTCCTTAACCAACATCCCTTACTATTTTGTTTAATAGTCCAGGGCTAATGTGTAACAATTATTATTCAAGTCCATTTAGATTTCTATGTTTATAACTCTAAATGCTGCGGTATAATAATAAGTTTACTAAATTGTATTTTTTTCATTCGAAAGGTTGATCCGATCTATTTAGTTTATGTATACAACTGAAACGTTGCACCTTTCATTATTAAGCATTACATGATTTATACAAACATTCTCACTTTCTTATACGGTTTATTCTTCCCATATGCATATTAAAATTAAATTTTCAAAAAAAAAAAATATCTTACAACACAATTAAGTATTGAATTTTTTTTACTAGCGATTTTTTTTACCACATAAAATTTATCTATTAATATATTTTATTTATCTTTTATATACGCTTATATATAAAATAATTTTTTTTTTTTTTTAACTTGATTGTATACTTTGCTTTGCAAAAAAAAAAAAATTTGTTTCTATAAGGCCACATTTCATTCGATTCGTTATGAATACTCGTAGTTCTTCAGTAGGTCAGAAAAATAATTCATTGAATAGAGGTCGAGGTGCACGAAGTTCTTCAGCCTCACGTAATAATATTTCCATAGAATTACAGGATACTGGGAGCGGTACAAAACCTAAAGTAGTACACTCTCCTTGTGTTAGAACTTCTGAAAACGTACAACGAACTGGAAGCCTGAATAATTTGTCCTCACAGACACTTTTCCAAGATATTCAGGTCATGGATAACCAAAATATATCGTTACAACCACAACCCATTATGCCAAATAGTGGCAGAACTTCAACATCTGGTTTAAATCCGAATTTAAATTCCCCTTTAGAACTATCTGCAAGACAGGCCGATAATGCTACCACAGTTCAAAATCCCAATACCAGTAGTTCATTTGATTCTCTAATGGCTCTAATGGAGCAAACAATGAAAAACACCAGAGAAGAGTTTCGTAGAGAACTAAATTCAATTCGTGATAGCATATCTCAGATAGGCAGCGTAAATGTACCTAGTACAAATAGGCCTCCTGAATTCTTATCATTTATTCCAAATTTAAATACTCCAACCGTCAATACCAATCAATCATTGAATGGTCAGCAAGGCTCGTACATGTATCATGAGAGTAATGTAAAACTGGAGAAATGGAAGATTTCATTTGATGGTACAGGATCTGTGTCTGACTTCCTTTTTAAAGTGGAAACGCTTTCAAACCGATCTAAATGTTCAGACGACCATTTAATATCAAATTTCCATGTTCTCTTAGATGGAAAAGCAGAACAATGGTATTGGTTATTTACCAAACAAAATAGATCGGTAACTTACCCTCTTCTTCGTCATGCATTGACAAAAGAATTCGGCCATATTGAGTCAGATCATGAAGTCATTTTAAAAATTTCTTTGCGTAAGCAATTATATAAAGAATGTTATGATGATTATCATACATCAATAATTTCAATGAATTTGAGACTTCAAAATCCATTGCCTGATTCCACATTGATAGACATAATTAAGAGAAATTTGAATCCAAATTTACGCTTTCTATTATTTAATTCAGAATCTCGTGATTTAAATGAATTTAGAGACAATGCGCGGAAGGCAGAAAAAGTTCTTCGTGATACCAAGTTTCAGAATATAGGACAACTTCGCAACGTGAGTGAAGTCGAGGTTTTGTCGGAAGGTGTAGATAACCTTGAGGTAGAAGATCCACAAATAGAAGCTTTAAAATTTTCAAAGAAACCAGCTAAATATGATTTTTCCAATATTCTATGTTGGAATTGTTCATTGCATGGTCATTCTTATATTTATTGCCCTAAGGCAATTGAAAGGCCATTCTGTTTTAAATGTGGATATAAAGGTGTTTTGACACCCAACTGTCCGAATAACCACACATTTCAGGGAAACCAGAAAATGGGCGATCAGGCGACCGGGGACTCTCGTCCAACCCTGTACACCCCGAGTTTAAATTAGCTTCTTTTAAGCAAAATCTTATTTTTAATTCTTGCAATGAAATCACAACTGAAATTGACACTACCCCAAATAAGTTAGAAAATATTCTAACACAACCTTATAATTTCATTCATAATTCTTCAAAGTCAACTCACATTCCCAAATCTTTAAAAAACTCCTTTGATAAAATCGTAAAATGTCGATTGCGTTATAAAAAGCGTAAATGCTTTGAAAAGATTTTAGAATCAACCGTTCTTAGTAATAATGATGATAGACCATTTGCTAAAGTGAACATTTTTGGTGAAACCTTAATCGGATTACTAGACTCCGGAGCAAATGTCTCTGTCCTAGGTCATAATAGTTTGTCGTTTTTAGAAAGAAATAAAATTGCCTTCAAAAGAATTAACTCATCAGTCTCAACCGCTTGTGGAGCAAAACAAAATGTTATCGGGTTTTGTTGTCTACCGATACATTATAAAGGCGTGACTAGAAATATTGAGTTTTATATAGTACCGTCGTTAAACCAACAAGCCTACCTTGGTACAAATTTTTGGAGGGAATTTGCTATAGCGCCCGAATTATTTTCATCAACTGCTAATATTTCTGAACTTACACAAAATTCTAATTCTAATGAAAATTTTCATAATTTGTCACCTGAACAAAAATTAATTTTTGAACAAACGATTTTAAAGTTTCCATCCTACGAGAGATTAGGGTTAGGATGCACCAATTTATTGGAGCATCATATTGACACTGGGGATGCAACACCTATTAAATGTAAACATTACCCCATTTCTCCCCCTCGTCAAGAAGAGGCTTATAAAGAAATCGATCGGTTGCTGAGTATGGGTGTTATAGAAGAGTCTAACTCTCCCTGGTGTTCGCCTGCCGTATTAGTTAGGAAACCAGGGAAAGTACGTTTATGTATCGACTCTAGAAAATTAAATGCAGTAACAAAAAAAGATTCTTACCCTCTCCCTCACATTAACGGGCTCCTTAGCAGACTGAAAGACACCTTCTTTATAAGTGGGATTGATTTGAAGGATGCCTTTTTACAAATTCGGCTTTCGGAATCCTCTAAAGAAAAGACCGCTTTTGCCATACCGGGTAAACCACTTTACCAATACAAATATATGCCTTTTGGACTTTGTAATGGCCCCCAGACCATGAGTCGTCTCATGGACAAAGTGGTTCCATCGCGCTTCAGGGAAAATGTCTTCATATACTTAGATGACTTATTAGTTTGTAATTCTGATTTCGAGTCACATATGAAGCTTTTGTCTGAAGTTGCAGAATGTCTCAAAGCGGCAAAATTAACCATTAATATTAGTAAAAGCAAGTTTTGTCAAAAGGAGATAAAATACCTTGGTTACATTGTAGGCAACGGTTGCCTAAAAGTTGACACTGACAAGGTTAAATCTATAAAAGAATTTCCCCTACCAAAAAGTCCAAGACAACTTCGTCGATTTATAGGAATGACTAATTGGTACAGGTCATTCATTAACAATTTTGCCGACCTATCAGGGCCATTGACCGATTGTCTCAGAAAATCTAGAAAACCATTTTCGTTAACTGATGCCGCAATAGCATCCTTTCAAAAGCTTAAAACAGCACTTTCGTCTTCTCCTGTCTTAGCACAACCAAATTTCAATAAAGAATTCATTATTCAATGCGACGCTTCTAAAGTGGGTGTAGGAGGAGTTCTGTTTCAGTATGATGACCAAGGCAAAGAACATCCAATTGCCTACGTTTCACAAAAGTTGAATAAAGCACAAACAAATTATACTGTAACGGAACTGGAATGTATGGCAGCTATTATTTGCGTTAGTAAGTTTAGACCATATATTGATGGGTTACCCTTCAAAATAATAACGGACCACGCCTCACTTAAGTGGTTAATGTCCCAAAAGGACTTAAGTGGACGGTTAGCTCGTTGGAGCCTTAAGCTGCAGGGATACGACTTTAAGATTGAGCATAGGAAAGGATCTCTTAACGTAGTACCTGATTGCTTATCCAGATTGGATGTTGACGAGGTTACCTTATCGTACACAAATTTTGATATTGATTTGCTTTCTAAAGAATTTGATGATGAAGAATATGGAAAACTTAAGAAGACCATAGAGGAAAGTAAAGAAATTTTGCCGGATCTCTGTGTTTCTGGAAATGTTATACTAAAACGCGTAAGATTTAGGAAAGGCATCGAAAATGAAGAAGACAGTCTTTGGCGGCTTTGGTTGCCGAAATCATTTATCCCAGGTGTCATAAAATCTGCCCATGATTCAGAAATTTCATGCCACGGTGGTTTTTTAAAAACTTTACACAGAATTAGACAGAAATACTTTTGGCCCACGATGATAAACGATATTAGGTTATACGTAAAAAATTGTGAGGTTTGTAAGAGTATTAAATCTAGTAATCAAATTTCTAGACCCTATATGGGCAATCAATTTATTACCAATAGGCCCTTTGAACGATTCTATTGTGATTTCCTTGGTCCATATCCGTTTACCAAAGCCAGGAATTCAGTAATTTTCATATGCCTAGATCACCTTACAAAATTTGTTTTTCTAAAACCCCTAAAGGCTGCTACTTCGGCGAATGTCATTATTTTTTTTCAAACTGAAATTTTTCCCACCTTTGGCGTACCACGCATTGTTCACAGTGATAACGGAAAACAGTTTGTTTCAAAAGAAATGACAAATTTCTTTCAATTATATGGCATAACACACATCACCACAGGATTTTATGCCCCGCATTCTAATGCCTCCGAGCGGGTGAATCGGGAAATAGTCACCAAAATAAGATGTTTTCTTAAGGACCATAAGGACCACACAAACTGGGACAAGTACATTCCCCAAATATTAACAATACTTAGGAGTGACTACCACACATCTATTCAATGTTCTCCCTATTATGCCACATTCGGTCAAAACATGATACAACATGCCACAACATATAAAATTTTAGACAAATTAGGATGTCAATCAGGAGAAGATTTTTATGTGGAAAACAATATTGACAAGCTAAATAAAATACGAAATGATATTAAGAATAATCTTTGTATTGCACACGAAAAAGCCTCACGAACTTATAATCTCCGAAGTAGGCCTATTAGTTTCTCTAAAGAAGAGGTAGTGTTTAGGAAAAATCATACTCTGAGTGATATGTCAAAGCACATAAATAAAAAGTTTATGCCAAAATTTATCAAGAGCCGAATAAGATCCAGGATTGGAAACAATTTGTATGAAATTGAAGATATGAAAGGGAAGTATGTGGGCAAATACCATGCATCAGATTTAAAGATCTAATTTTTACCCGGCTTTTCGTGGGTCGAGCCACACAACCTTTTCTAAATGAGTAATAAAAATTGCCTTCAGTGATAAGACATTTAAAAAAAAATATATAAAAAAATCGGTCTCCTGTTCGCCTTTCGATGACTTAAATCTCAGGTCGAAACAGTTTTGTTACGATTTTTTCTTACCAACACCTTGCAATTACTTAATTTTGTACCTAATGTAAAATCATTTGTTTATGAAAAGTTCCCATGGGGTATACGTCCCTAATTTATTGCATGCAATATATATTTTTTTTCCAATAATTGTTTTACTGCAGTTTTCTATTTGCCCTCTTTCTTTGAGATGCATTTCTTTGTCTGTCCTTCTTTAACTTACATGATCTCGTAAGTAAATAGAAAAACAAAAAAAAAAAGCTGTTTAAATTTATTACGCAATTATTAATATATGGGTAGATGTTCATACTGCTTCTAACCTGATTTTATTACTTGAGTAGAAGTGGTACAGTAAAGTTAAAATTCCCAGTAAAAAAATTCTATTTTAAGTGATATAAAAATTTAAATAGTGATTGTGTAATACAAATAAATTAATAAAATCTACTTAAAAGTTTTAATTATTTCAATTTGTATTTCAATTTAATTGTGGTACTTAATAAAAGGTAATAAAATCATAATTTTTGATTAGAGGACTTGTTTCAAATGTTATGTTCTTATTATGTAGGAAGACCACATGTTCCTAGTGGGTGATTTGTCACACAAATATTTTAATTATCCTCAGGAGCCTACATCCAAGAGGAAATCTAAAATACCCAAGAAAACTAATTTGTGGCACTGGCCACAAAATCTAGGTCTGAATTCGTAAGGAAAAACTCGATAAAGGTTACCAAAAACCACATGGCTTTATGTAACCAAATACCTTGTTGAGCTGAAAATTATATAATTCCAGAAGTTTCGTTATACTATTCTTAAATTATTTAAACTTTTTAAAATATGAAAATTATTTTAGTATTTTAAAATATCTCCTAAAATATGCTAATCCCTAAAATGACAAATTTGATCACGAATTGATAAATTATTTAACAATATATATTAAATTCATGTTAATTAAACAAATTTCTATAAAAATATATACAAGAAAATGTGTCTTAATCAAAATTTAGAACCAAATGTATAACAAAACTGAAAACTTAAATATTATGTTAACTATTTTTTAAATGATCTAAATTCAACTATTATTTTTCTAACTACATACTAGTACATGCAAAAGTAAAATAAGTTTAAACTAGTTAGCTTAAACTAAAATAAAATATTTAAACTAAACACTGCTTAAATTTACTTATTTCAAACAATTAGTAATCAAATATGCTAAATTAAAATTTTCAATATGAATATAAAACTGTCTACTTTTAAACAATTTAAATAGTCTATAAATTACTAAATAAACACAATTTATATTTTACTTATGCATTTACAAGCCAAAATATTTCATCAAATAATCGAACTCTATATCTGATTCAATATTAAAAATTATAATAATATATATACCAACTGTTTATTTTCCTAAAATTTAACTGAATATCATAAATTATTTCATATTAAATACTATTAGTAATTATAATATTTTTTTGTTTCTATTACTAACATTCTTTTATGAGTGTAAAATATTATGACCTTTTTTTTTTTGCGTCTAGCTAATTTTTTTTCTTTTATAAAAAGAAATGCAAAAGATATAAAAAATACATCAACAACAACAACACTGTCTGAATGCTGGGCCCAACACATCATACAAGTGGATTTTGGATGCAAATTTTTGTAAGTCTCTTATGTTTTACGCTCATTTATTTTTCTTACTTTTTATCATTACTCTTAATGTTAACAATTATAAGTAACAAATTGGTCCAATTCCAAATTGTCCCTATTCTTGAATATTAAGTTTTTTTTTTCCCCCTTTTCATTCATTTATTTTCTCATTCATTAATGATCAGAATTCTTATATATTTTTGTTTTTTATCTTAAGTTTTTGTTTTGATTTTGTTTCTTTTTTTTAATAAATATTCATATGAAGTTGTAATGTAAAAACAGTCTGTCAAGGAGTTTGACTATGAGTCATATTGGGTGGGAAATTAATACCCTACACGGCGTAACATCTAGCCGTCACTTTGTTTGTTGAAACATAATTTTCTTTTGTTGTAATTCTTTTACACAGTCCAGGGTATTTTATAAGCATGTGGACAGTGTTATATGTTTATGCGTTGTAAATAAACGGGTTAAGAACCATACATACCCAACGTAGAGCTAGCTGGTATATCTCTTCATGCCATTAACCAATGTTCATTTCACACGGTTTCTGTATGCTTTAAAAATCATGTTAATTTTTATTACTCTAACAGAAAGTATCCGACGCATAACAAAGATTTGTATGCTTTTTTCTTATTTTATGATAAATTTCTTATTTTTGTATACTCTTCATATTTATTTCCATATATATACAAAATAAACATATATTTTATGGATGCTTATAAAAAGCGAAGTTGATATACATACATTGGTGCGTCTGACTGTCCGTTTGGTGAAATAGTTTAATAAATGGCCATGGTAGGATAACAAATTTGTAGGCACACAATTGTTAAAAATATTATATTTCAAGTCGGTTCATAAATATCGGATGTATAAGCGTAATCTTGTAAAAAACCCGAATATTTTCATCTAAAAAACGGATTAAAATACTGATGATGCTTTTTTATTATTTGTTTGTTCTTTTGTTTTTAGAAATCACATGAATGCCATAAACATGCAGATGCATTCCATGAACCGTCAACAATATGCTCTAATGGAACGCCAAAATCCTCATCCCATGATTCGTTTATTAAGTGCAGGTAAGTTTAAAATTATTATATATTAAAATAAGTACAGGTTCCACTAATTCTTAAAATAAACTTCATAGTAGTGAAAACTGTATTAATATCCAATTTAATTTGCTATCGAATATGAGTGACAGTAAAAAATTCATCAATTTTGAATAGTAGTTTACTTTATTTTATGTTGTATTTACTTAGAATTTTCTTTAAATATTTTTCTATATTATCTCCAATTTTTCCTTTTTTTTATTTTGTACAAGTTTTCGTATATAATTCATTTTGACATTATGTGATGCCAAATTACATTTATAACCAAACACATCATTAATCTAACTTGTAATGGTATAATGTAGCTTTGCAAGTTCAAATTTGATAGATTTTTCTTCTAATTTTTTTGTTGCTGGTCCTTACAAAAACATTTGTTAATAGAATAAATTTAGCAAAATAGCCTTAAGATTTTTTTCAACTTCATTTTTTTTTGCTTTGTATTTCTAACTGACAGAGTTTCTAAATGTGTATTTTTTGAATCCAAGTATACAGATGTTTTGCTTTGTTAAAATATTTGTTTTCTTTTCTCGTTGTCTGTCTATGTTTATTGTGTTTTATTCCAGATTTTTGGTTTGTTTTTATACCCTGCATTGCTATATTAGTAAGGGTATAACGACCTAGAGTACTAGTCCAACCTTAATAGATATCCATCGACTCAGAATTATTCTCTCAGTCCAAAAAACGATGTTCACCTGTCCATCTTGCTGTTGGCAAAAATACTTGAAATTTATGTGACAAATAGAAATTTACTTAAACATGTCTGATTCTCCAGAACGTGACATTCGTACGCCTTTGAAGTAAAAAAATTAAGATATTATAACAGTGGTTGTTTAAATTAAATTAGCAATCAACATGGTAGAACGCGACAAAACTAAAAAGAACCTTTTTAGACTGTAACTAGAAAAATACGAGAGTAAATGTTAAAAACTTTTTTTTTAAATAAAGTACTAAGGAGTGAGATCGTACAATTCTTAACACATGTTTTTCATTAAAACTTTTAACCCAAGTATTATTTGATTTTTTTTTTATCAAGTTACCTTTGTAAAACATGTCAGTTATTATGTTTAATGCCTATTATATTCATTTGTTGTTAATCTGATTAAAATGAGTGACCAGAATAAAGTGCGTACTAAAATTATTAAATATTTTCAACAAAACCCAACTTGGTCCTACAAAAAGTTGGCCAAACAATCAAAGGTCTGCCCTCAAACTGTTTCCAATGTTATTCAACACAACTTGTCCGCTGATAGAAAACCTGGTTCAGGTAGAAAGAATGGTTCGCATGATGTTTATTAAGACATCAAAAATAGAAAGCATTTTCAAAAGAGCTCCCAACACATCCGGTAGGAAAACAGTCCGGTTAGCTCAGTACTCGGACTATTTGGTACGAAAAGTTAAAGCTGATGAAGGTTTAAAAACGCTGCTAAAAATTTAGAGGCCAAAAACAGAGCACGGAAATCGAAGTTAAGAATTTTTCGATCTCACTCCTTATAATGCGACATTTGTATTCGTTTTTTAGTATTATTCAGCACGCGACATTTTTTACACATTTCTCCCTGCTAGAGAAAAAGCATTAGCAGCTCACTTTCTGGTGGATATTTATGTGGAAAAATCCATATACTTGATCGTTATTTTAAAGTGACCATATTCTTTATTTGTGATTACGAACATTTGCTTTAAGTCCGTCTAAAGTTGAATGATGCATTGTTTGCTAAATACTTAAAAATGTATTTATACTTTTTATTTTCCAAAGGCATTAGTTCAATATCTCTTGCTCTCCATCTGATTCAAAATTAAACCTTTTCTGGAGCCACCTTCTATATAAAATGATGACTTTGATGAAGCTGATGAGGATGTTGTAGTTAGTGCTGCTTGTCAGTGAAATGGCTGAAACTCTTTTATTGCTAATAAAGGCATTTGAACTTAAGTTTAAGTATAAACTGGGATTGTACAGATTATGATTTATTGCTGCTTATTTTAGTAGTTTTTTCAGTTAGCTATGAGTATATCGTGCTGGTTCCTCTAAAAAGAGTCAATTCCAAATATTTAAATTTTCACTTTTTGCAAGAAATCGACGTACAGTGGTCATAGCTACCCACTGTAAAAATCTTACATCATTTTCTCTTCATCTTCGCCAAAAAATACAGTTGTATCCGTATTCAACTTTCATTGTAATGTATTAAAAAAACATGTTTTTTGACATTACTGAACATTTTGTAAGTTTTGAGTTGACTCTCTTTAAAGGAACCAGTGCGTTATATATAAGATTGTTAAGTATATTTGTACAATTAAAGCTTAACATACATATTTCTTTATTTCTATATATATATCCATTTCTATACTACTCCATTTTTATATGATTTGTGTGTTATTTTTGCTCTTTATATGTGTTTTCGTTACCTAGAACTTTTCACTTTTATTTGGTTTTATTGTTCGTTTTATATGCTTTGTTTTAAATGTCTCTTCTTTTTACTATAAAATGTTAATGCTATGTGCTGTCAATTTCCCCAAACGCAAGTGTGGAGACCTAAATTTTAGGGCAATATAATGTGTAGCGTAACGTAAATGAACATGTTGTGTCTTGTCTTATTTTAGTTTTGTTTACATTTTACGCACTTAACCTAGAGGTATTTGTTTACAGTGGGTTTATTTGTTTAACTAAAGTAATGGATACGAATACCGGTTGATAAACAAATTTTCGAAGTTTTGTTTAGTAAAACCGGTGTTACTTTACATGAATATAAGTATAAAATATTATCACATGTTGAAAAACAACAATTTTCAGTTACAAAGTATCTTTAGGTGATCATTGATTATTAGGAGTCTCAGCAATTTCTAATTGCGTTTTTCAAAAATTTGTGAATTTATCTAGAAATTCGGCATACATTGTGATTTATTTAAAATATATTTGTTTCTCTATAATTTGTTTGAAATATATTACAATATTTTCGCTTTTTTATCCTTAAAATTTATTTGCAAATTATCGCAAGTGTTTTTTAAATAATCCGTTTAAACTGTACGCATCCATTAATGTTTTGTTTGTTACTGAAAATTGTTTTATCTTTAAAATTTTCAATTCAATTACAAAATACACACAGTGAGTTTTCATAATATACTAGTATTATTTGTTTACTCTCTCTCTCTTTACTGTGCTCTCTCTTGCTTATTCTAGGTATTAAATATGAAAATCCCATTTCTATAAAAGGGAAATTTTGTACCGTTATTTCCCTGTGTATAGCTATGTATTTACATATGTGTGTACTTGTGTAAGTGTGAGCGAGTGAATTTGTATATTTATGCATTTTATATTCATTTTACAGTATGTTTGTTGCCTGTCAGCCGCCTGTTGCCTAATTTTTGAAATAAAAGTTACAACAACAGCAACATGCAGTAAAATATTAAAGGGGGTAATTACATTGTAAATATTTAATTTAATATTTTACAAACTGTCATCATCACATTGAGATTAGTGAGTTCTTGTTTTCTTTATGAATAACAAAATAAATAAAACTAAAATCCAAATGAAACAAACTTGACTCGTCCATTGAAAATTTGGGTCAAAATTGTTTTGCAACAAAAATAATGAAATTTTTCTAGAGATATTTTTGTTTGTTATTACTTAAGACTTAAAGTTTTCAAATATATATAAACGTAACATTTCAGCAGGGTTTGAAAAAATTCGATATACAAGAACGTGAAATTCTTACGCTTGTGAAGTGAAACAAATAAAGAAATCTTAACATTGTTATTTTTAATATATTAGCAGTAAATATGAGATCCAAAGCGCTACAAAAAATAAAACTCTTGAAAAATGCAAAAATCTGCAATTTGAAATATACATTCTTAAACCAATTTTTTTAAACTAGTTGTAATACTGAAATATTTGCATTCCTGTTTTTCAAACATTAAAATGATTTAGCATGCGACATTTAGCTCTTCTTTGGTTCCTCTTAGCTGATTTAGTGCAATATTCTTTATACATGAACGTGGAATCCACAGAACTAGCTTTGCAAAATAATCTGTGAGTTGAAATAAAGCGATTTGTTTAAACTAAAGTAGAATAATGTGGCTTTCAGTTGAAAGTTCTAATGTTGAAATAATTGCATTCCTTTTTCTTCAGACTTTAGCATGATTTAGCATGCGACATTTAGCTCTTCTAAGCGTCTTCTCAGCTGACTTTTTTGCAATATTCTTTACTGTTTTTGCTTGCCATTCTTTCGGCACAGGTTTTATAAATATAAATATTCATATTAAGATACTAATAATTGTTTTAAAAAAACGATAAACTTACGATAGCGAACGAGACACATTTTGAAAATCAAAATAAAATGTTTAGAGTGATTATTATATTTTTTTAGTTAAATCAAGAAGTACCCATAACAAACAATGATTTAGGTGCAGGAACGTGACATTGGAACATAAACAAAATCAAATGAAATATATACAAAGAAATATAATGTTAGAATCATCCATGTTTTCTCTCACTTTATAAAAATATTAATATTATGTACAGAATTTGTTCAGTAATTTATTTGTATGAAACTTTCAACATTAACTACAGCAGCTAAAATAAAGTTTCATGTCCATAAAACAAAATTCTTTGAATTTAGGTCCTGGCATTTAGTACAAATAATTGTGCAAATAAATTAATAATTTTTTATTGCGACAATTTCCTTTTTTGTTATTTTTGCATTTTGTATTTTATGTTGACCATGGTCAGGTGAAGCAACAAAAACAACAATGGGATATCCCAGTATTTTATATCTGTAAAAAAAAGAGCTGTATATTGAAGTGCGCAGGTCTTTTGGAAGAATAAAGAAAAAATTATAAGTAAACTATAGAGAATATTTCATAGAAATAATAATATTTCCATTTTTCAAATTATTGTTATTGTGTTATTGAATATATGAAAATTTTTTTAAATAATTTTTTATTTTTGAATAAATATTTTACGAAAGCTTCAGCAATTCCTCAAAAACATAGGGTAATTTCCACAGAAATAGTAAATACCGTTGCCAAATACTAAAATGAATTTTTCAAACATAATATTAAAAAAATGTAAGTTTAGTTGTTATCATAAAATCAAATTTTCTCTTTAGTATTAATTTTCTACATATTATTATCATAATGCTAATGAAATTTATGAAATTTTTCTATCAACACCAAATTAAAAAGCTCAAACATGTACCTAAATCGTTAATCGTTTAAATGAAGGGGCTAAACATATTAATTTAAATCAAAATTTAGTGACTTTGGCATATAATAATAAACGATTAACATTTTATGTTGATTTTCAAAGTGTGTCGCGTTCGCTATATTAAATGTAAAAACGTGTGTTTAATATTTTTTTTTTTTTTTTTAATTAAAAAACAAATTTGATAGCAAAATTTTTTTTGGATAATTTTTTTTTATTTTAAATTTTTAAGTGAAAAAAATTTTATGACGATGATAGATAAAAAATCGTGTTTGTTCGGGTTTTTTCCTTCTATCTCAGCCATTTGTGGGCTGATATTGTCGATTTTAAATATCAACCGAACCGGTTCTTTAGTGGATATATTAATGTATGAATCATGCATATAAGTTATTTGGGTGCTAGCGGAAGTTGATTTCAACATATAGACGGACATGGATGTCGCTTTTGGATGTCGGAATCTTTAATGCAATCTTTGGCATTTATTTTTAAAAATAATTTCATTCAAAATTTCACTGGCGTAGACTATGCTATAGGTGGTCCCTTTGAAAGGACGAATTTTTATCATTCTTTCCAGCATTATACGGATATATCCTTCAAGTCTTGAATAGTAGCTGGGTTATCTTCGAAGACATAACCTCAAATAAAAAAATCCAGAGGTGTAATATCACACGATCTAGGCTGCCAGTTTACTGGTCCGGAACGCAAACTCGCTGACAGATTCCGAAGATCGACGATGCAAACTATATATTGCTCGAAGTACAAAAAAAAAAAAAAAACACTGAATGTAATATAGTTGAATAATTTGGAGACATGTTTGGGATGTGACTATTTTTAAAGGATGTTTTCCGTTAAAATAGAAATTGTAAACGATAACACAAAAAAGTTAATTTTAATATTTTGGGCCACTTTTTCGAGCATTGCTGGTAAGTCACGAACAACAGGACAGGGTTGGCCTTCAAGTCGTCAAATGTTGCTTGTTCATTAGCATAAACCAGTGACTTAACATTGCTCTACGGGATATAATCGAGAGATCAATTTCTAGAAATCAAGTTATCGCCAAATTTTAATTTCAGTAAATCGATGGTTGCTATCACATTATGGCACATAGTGCCACACAGTGGGGGAACTAAACGAATAGCACGATTTTAATAAATTTTCCCATGGTTATAGAGAAGGTGTTAATATGTTTATGTTTTGAATTTGGGCTTATATTTATTTCCATTTGTATCTCACTGTGCATCATTCTGTTGAGACCACATCTCGGCGGGATCAATAAAATCCATATTTTCAAACAAATAATCATTGATCATGTCGCGGTAATGATATCCACTGGCCGTAATTTTAGCTCCGGCTTCATTTTTGAAGAAATAAGGTCCGATGATGCCATCAGTGTATAAACCGAACCAAACGGTGCATTTTTTTGAATGTAATGGAGTCTTTAAGGTCTGTTGTAGGTTGGTCTCACTCAACATGCTGCAAATTTGTTTATAAACAAACTCGATAGCCAAAAATAAGCCTTATCTCTGAACACAATTTGGCGATAAAACAGTCGTTTATAAGTTGCGTGATTCTATGACTGATTTTCAAAGTAAATTTGGATAATTTGGTAGCATTGTTCAAGCGCCAATCTTTTCATGCTGATTTGCCAGAGTAAACTGATCATGAATGTCAAAAAGTGAGTTCAGTATGACAGCACATTTGACAGTTAACCCTCCCGTAAGTTCTATTGGGCATAAAAAACGCCCTTTATTTTCATTTAAAGAAATATTTGGAAAATAAACTAAAATTGAAAACATAATTCTGGTTCCAAAACGCAATATAATTTGCACGAATCGATGACTGATTTTCAAAGTAAATTTGGTAGAGTTGTTCAAACGTCAATATATGATGATTTTTTAGAGTATACTGATCGTAAATATCCAAAAGTGAGTGCAGTATGACAGTTAACCCTTACGTAAGTTGTTGTGTGAAGAATTGTCTAAAAATATGGAAAAAAATAAGATTAAAATATGACATCAGCATTGTGAAAAGCATTAAACAAAATGCATTACCAACATTGCATTTCTAGAGATGCAGTCGAAAAGGAATTTTATTTTTTGTCGCGTTATGGATCCCATAAATATGGCTAATATATTATAACAATGTGGAAAAACCCACCTTAGGCTTTGTGCTACTAAAATGCTATACAAAAATGGAAGCAAGAAACAACATTTTAAGATTTCTTTAATATTTTTCACTGCAAAGCGTGTGAATGTCGCGTTCAACATCATTCAAATTATCATTTTTTTCGGCAATATTTTTATGTTCATTAAATTCAAAATTACCAACTAATTTATAAATCGCACATTTTATAAAAAAATTTCGATTATATTATTCTAAAGTAAAAAAGTACGTCAGCTTGGTTTGTTTTCTTTAGCTCTTGTAATACAAATAATAATGTCAACGACAAATATTGCGGTGTTAAAAATACCACAAAAGAAAAAGGCCTTAATGAAGAACGAAAACATAGATATAGACAAAAAATATCAATAGAAATAGAATGAATCGAATCTTGTGCATATAAAATACACAATATTAACTCTAATTTACACTTCGTATGTATTACAAAATATCTTTTATGCAACAAAACAGACAAACAACATCTTGTATTTATTTTCAATACATTTTTGGTTCCCTTCAGTACTTGTTTTTTGGAAAATGTTAGGTATTGAAATTCTAGATAAAAATATTTTTTTCAAGAGTCTGCTTTAGTTATACTCCACTTCAATGTTGTCGTATTCCTTTACTTTGCTTTATGCAAACTGTATCATTGGAATCTTCATTAGCAACACTATTTTGTATAGCGTCACAAAAATAGATAATCAAAGGCACAGATAGTTTTAGTGCTGTGTTTTTTTATAGCAATTTTAAGCATTAAGTTGTTTCTTTCCTTGAATAGCATGAAACAAAATTTTAGCTGTTTTTTGCAGTAAAATCACGTTTTAGTTATCAAGAACAGCCGTTGGCTGTAGATGTCCAATAAAGGCATGACAAAATGTTGCCATCTTCACATCTATGGCTAAAACAGCAGCAGCTATGTCAGTATGACAACAACAAGAAAATCCAAAGAAAATGACACCAAACTATGTCTGACACTTAGGAGTTTCATTCACTATATATATATTCATTAAGGTGGCTCCATGTGTAATTGTGATATTTCTTAAATTAAATTGTTGATGTTTCCAACTAAAATTAACCTAATTTTGAAATAATATCTCTCAAAATAGGTGTCGATATTTCCACATAAAATAACACTTTATTTAATTTTCGATATTTCTGAAAATGTTTGTTGAGTGGAAAAATCTACACCTTAATCCAGATCACCTATGGGATCCTAATGTTTTATAATGTTTAGTATTTGCTAAGTTTTTACTTACGTTTTTAAAATAACGTTAGTGTTTCTATATATAAAGAAAGAATATTGTAGTTTTTTCTTTTTAGTTTTCACTTTACTAGGTAGTCTGTGGTGTTTCCAAAGTAGTTAATAACAAACAATGAGTAGCAAGTAAAAAGAAAGGAAAAAACAAGGTAATCGTGATAAAGATGGTGACAAAAAGAGTACCTGTATATAGAAGTTTAAATATAATAAATAAACTTAAGCAAATAATAACAAATAATAATGCTCAGAAACTAAACAATACTTCAGCATTTCCATGGTCAATAACGCGACATTCGTATGGTTTTGAAGTGAATCAAAAACATTTTTTCTTGTTTTCCTTTTATATAGCTTTTTAGTGCAAAATGTAAGGTTTTATCATTTTGTTGTCTCCACTACGTGACATAGAAATAGAAAAATCCATTAATTAACGATTTTCAAAGAGATTTTTTTTCAAACTAAAATATAATAATACGGCTTTCTGTAGATAGTTGTCCCACCAACATTATTGGTGGAAATTTTTACCGCATCACTCCGTTTGTAACACATGGAAATATGGGTCGTTTTGTCCAAATGAGACCTAAAAATAAATTCTGTGAAATTGCCCATAATAATGCTACTCATTGTTATCTTTGCTCTACACATGCATCTCTGACTATTTGTTCTGAAATACACGAATAAAGAACAGCCACAAAACTCCATCTTCTTGCTACTATAACTATAGAACACTGAGTGTTAAAAGTGAAATTGCTTCTCTCGTACCTCGTACTTTTTGTTCAAAACTGAAAACATGTAAACAATTTAAAACTCACTTTCCATTCAGGACCTTTAAAAAGCTAAACTATTTATACTTAATTAATTGAATTTCTAACTAACTGCCAGCCAGTTTAGTAGTCAGACTTCTCCCCTCATAAGAGAAATTGTAAAAATTAAATGGAAAATTAATTCAAACATTGAGACTACATGTTTTCCTGCACATGCTTTTGATGTTTGCATAACGAATGAAAAAAATGTCTGAAGCGTTTTACGTATACTACTTAAACATAAATGTGTATGTGTGTGCATACACACACAGTTAAACATACTCTAACACTAATACTAACACATTCTTAGCACTCATTCATGCATAAATGAGTAGACATTGATTTACAGTTTGATTAAATGGAAATTAAATTTGTTTGCCTTTAGTCATATTCACTCTTATGTACACTTTTCTAAACACTATTAACAACTATGACCTCAACATCGAATAGCATTATGAACATTGAGGAAAAAAATAGTTTGATTTTATTTAAACTTTTTTAAAAATAACTTCAACTTATGGTGAAAAAACACACACATTCACTTTTCATTAACAAAGTTTTAATAATCAACATTCTAATGGAAAGTTACTCATTAATAATAGTGAAACGTCTAACCAGAGACCAAAAATAACTCATCCCCATAAACAAATGTTAAAAGTTAGCACTTATTTTCAGTTATAAACTCTTGCGGTTTATTAAAAATGTGAAATGCTAAGGAAACCCGAAAACGGTTTAAAAACAGAAAACACCGGCTTGAAAGATAAAAGCCGAAATGTGTTTAGGTGATCTAGTACTTGAATGAACCACTTTTGGCAAGTATTTTAACCAGATTATATTCCTGTAGTTGGTAATTTATTATTAATTTGCAGCTTTACTTTCTCCATAAATTTATTCAGATTAATGAACCATATTAAACCTATAAATTGTTTATATTATTTCCCAGACTTTAGGGGAAAAATTTCGACTAGAAAAGTGTTACCTTTCCAAGGATATAAATGTTTCTCTTGTTTCATTAAAATGTGTGCCAGTATGTTAATTTCTGTTTAAATCCGCAAGCCTTAAAAAAGGGTCATTCATTAAGTGCTTCCTATATTTATATTGAAATAAAGTAAAGCATGTGTGAGTTATCTTCGACATTTTTTATTTGTTTGAAAGGCCCTTCGATGCCACTATGTATGGAACATAACATCGTGTAAATGTAAAATTTTCCTTGACATTGGCTGAATTTGAACGATGGCTTGGGTTATGTTGGCTTTGGGAACCTCTGTGGTTTGTAGCTTATTCAGATAGACTTGCGGCTTAAGAAAACTCCACAAGCATAAGTCAAATGGGATCAAATCGCACGGTGGCCACTTGACATCACCTCCATGTGAGATGATCATGCCCTCAAATCGCTAGTGCAGAATGTCCAATGTGGCTTGAGCTGTATGGCACGTAGCTCCGTTCTGTTTTAACCGCATGACATTGGTGTCCATATCATGCCATTCAGGCCGAAATAAGTTGTTAATCATCGACGTATAGTATTCTAAGTTGACTCTACTGGCCTAGCCATGGACCTATAGCTCTCGCATTTCAATAAAATATGGACTGCTGATGTCACCAGCACAAAATTCACACCAGACAGATCTCATGTAAAGTGGTATAAATAATTTTGTTTGTGGACGTCATCCAGAAATGGGCCTCATCGCTTAAAATGGGCGAACGTTGCTGGAACAGAACACACATTATTATAAAACAGTGTTAGCGTTTGCACGTTGCATAATGGGATGGCTTCATACATTTGAGTGCAAAAAATATAAGGAGTGGTCGTAGAGCATTGAAATTTTTCACCAAATCGATTTTTTCGCATAAAATTTTTCCTATATAAGAAAAAGTGTAGAAATTTGGTACATACATTTCCTCGAACAAAAAAAGAACGCATGGTAAGTTTTATTAAAATGGGACATGCCCATCGCATACCGCCCATACAATCCAAATCGTTTTTTTTTGCATAAAATTGTTCCTACTTAAGTAAAAGTCTAGAAATTTGGCACATACATTTTGTGAAACAAAAAAAGAACGCATGCCGAGTTTCAATAAAATCAGTCACTCTTGTCGCCAATGAAACCCATATATAGATAAGAATACATATATTTATTAAATACCTAACCTAAAAGTATGCAATATTTTTTTGGCAAAAATTCTATGGCAAGTTTCATGACTTTTACCAGCAATTTTAAGTTTTTATCCTGTTCCGAAAATTTCCGAGAACTATATTTTTTTTTAAACGAAACAAGACACTCCCATGTTTTATTTTATTGAAACAACAGCTTGGAGGAAACTGGGGCTACATTATTTTTTTTCCATGGAAAATCTAAAATAAAATAATTTTTAGAGGTTTATGGATATCCCCATATTTTTTCGTTTTTATTTATAGAGAAATGCTACATTTTTCAAATATGTTTAAGGTAAATGGTATTATCAGGAAAATTATACATATACAAGGTGGCGCAAAAGTAATCCTCCTATCAGAAAATGCTATAAATTTTGCCAATTATTGGTCAAATAAATAGTTAGCAATATTCCGCGTTCTGGAGCAGTTTAGTGTAATATTGTTTATTAACGTGTATTTCGCATGTGTTTACTACACAAATGTCAAAACAGAACTGACATTAGGAGCCAATTGCAAAATTTATAGCATTTTCTGATAGGAGGATTACTTTTGCGCCACCTTGTATAAACCACTGAATTGCGTGAAAATATAAGTAAATTTTTGCTTAACTTTATTTCAATTTTTTAAAAATAAAATACAATTTTTTTTTTTAAACTGTAAGTGCACATTTCATCTTAAACATTTCTCTACAAAACTGCATCATTTAATTTTTTAAATTGAGTGCTCGGAAAATAGGGTTTTTAACACCAAAATCCCTCTGTGCACTGTATCCGTTTATGGTGATTTGGCATAAAAAACTTAACAAATAATAGGCAATTCGACAGATTTAGCTTTAACAACATGTATTGTAAGACCCTTTACTTATATACATACATTTAAATATTTCAAATATGAAATTTTAAGCTAAATTATGCAACAAATTCATATGACATTTTTGCTCCACATGCATTTTCTACAATTTATGATTTATGAATACAAAAACAGCTTTAATGCTGGCAACAAATATGCAACAGAAACCAAAGTCACACAACATGAGGCATATATGTATTCATAATGTGCAAATGTAAATATGAATGTGTTGTAATTTCTGCAATGGTTACATTCAACATGCCACATCTTGATTGTCAAACAGATAATCATGCTGGGTAAAGAGTTATGTGAAAAGTATAGAACATAAAGCTAACATTAAAACTGCTTAAAATATTTTACATGGCTTTTTTTTATTAAAAATTAAAATACAGAACAAATTTCTCAACACATACATATGCCAGAATTCATCATTATTCTCAGCTACAAGAAGATAAACATCATGCTTGTACAGGCATTTTATATCTAACTATAACTTGCAACCAACCTACTTTCAACTAGGTACATACAAACTTGTTTAATATATGTATTATGTATATATGTGAGTAGTAGTTGCAATGATACATTTACACAAATGTATACATATTCCCCAGCAGTTATGCAAGTAGTCAATGTATCCGTTGTACATATTTAATTGGTAATTATCACTAATGTCTGATCACTTGGCTGACTACAATTTATATATTTTGCGTCATTTGACACGTATGAGCTCTTTGTAGTGCAGAACGAAGTCAATTGGTTACTTTATGTATCCCAGGTAATCTTGCATGAAGTCAATTGTCACTTAAGTGTCTCTTAGTAATCTATAGAGTCGTCACTTTAAACTTTTACTTTGTTCTACATTTTTCTTTACAAATTGTGTTGATATAATTCCCATACAGTTTATTTCCTTTTTACTTAAGTATACTGACATTCAATGTAACCTAGCTTGAAGCCAATTGCCACTTAAGTGTCTCTAAGTAACCTAGAATGTAGACACTCTAAACGTTTATTTTTTGTACTGCACTTAGGAAGTAGTTATTTGACCCACCAGAACTAATCTATTGTAGAGTTGTAGGTTGAAGGTTGGTTTACGAGCAATCGGTTATTGGACTGTCTATGAGATGTATTTTTAACTGACTATTTGAGGTCAATTAGCACACGTACATGGTAAAATAACTGGTAACCAGTAAGGTAGCTATTATGGTAACTGATTCTATGTAACCGGTGTGTGAATCTAATCCATTGACTACTTTGAACCAGCTATCAGACAGTCTCATTGTAATCCTAAAGGATCAATTGACTACAACTAGTCACGTAGCTATTGAAGTAACTACACGCAGAAAAAAATATAGTTGTGCATGGTTACTGTAACTATTTCAACATTTATGCATGTTTGATGTAACTATTTCGACATTTTTAACAATATTATAGTCACAGTAACTATATATATGATTGTGGTAACAATAATATGGTTAATTTACGATTCACATGATTGTCACAAACATATACATGTTTACTGTAACCATATATACGGTTGATACAATCATGTGAATCGTAAATTAACTATATTATTGTTACCACAATCATATATATAGTTACTGTGACTATAATATTGTTAAAAATGTTGAAATGGTTACAGTAAACATGCACAACTATATTTTTTTTCTGCGTGTAGTTGTCGCCCTAAATAATTGGTCAAATCACTAGTTCGGAATAGTCCCCTAGAACTGCTGGGTGTAGGTATATACTTTTCTCATGTGTGTGTTGGTAGTTGCATTCTACTAGTGAAAGTTTGTTTGCAGCTGTGAGAATAATATATAAAACTATCTTTCTTAAATTCAAACAATTCAAACAAGTCTGCCTAAGCTGTTATTATTATGTTTACTTTTTAAATTTTTCTAGTTCCTGAGCTTGGCAAAGTAGTCCAAAATCATTTTGCCTCATATTTACAACGAAATTATATGGGTCAATGGTTTAAGAAGAAAGTGATAGCAAAATCAACAACAATATTAAACAAACTTGTTTCATTTTCTTTCT
Organism: Calliphora vomitoria; assembly: GCA_942486065.2. Lineage (NCBI taxonomy): Eukaryota > Metazoa > Arthropoda > Insecta > Diptera > Calliphoridae > Calliphora > Calliphora vomitoria. Next base: position 2,926,858 of record OW818033.2, on the reverse strand, counting down.
TTTGTAATCTAAAAGTAGTAGCGAAGTTTGCATTAAAAATGTAAGTTTATATTAAATGATTTGCCTTGAAATGAAATCAAGTTGCTCCCTTAGTAAGATTTAAAACTACTACTACAATGTACCTAAACAAGTGAAAAGCAGTGAGTTGTTATAATGACATGTTAATATTATGATAGCTTTATAAAACTTTATAAATATTTTAAGCTCAATTTCAGGGGAATTGAATGAAGGAATTAAAAAAGAAACAGAAATATGAAATTTTATACAAAGCAACTAAAGCAAGAACCTTGATTAATGCGGGCTTTCTAGGACAGTAAAGCAAATAATTTTAATATAAGCAGATTAAAACATGAAATTATAACTCTGTGATGAGTAAAATTTAAAGCATTTTAATTGCATTAAAAATCTTATTTAATTTTTAAACTCTAGCCGAAACCTCTTCAGATTATTTTCGATATAATTTAATACTGTACTGTAGGGTCCAAGAATTTATTTCATCGGATTACATCAATAGTTGTTCTTCACAATAACTAGTCGTTAACCGACTAAAAACCGAAGCATTTATTTCGTCGAATTGTATACGTTAGTTAGTCTTAACCGATAAGTCATACTTAATTTGCCTATTAAGAGTCAAAGACATAGGCTATCATAGAGACCAGACGTAATTGTGAAAAACCTAACTCTTGCAGAAACAAACTACAAATTAGTCAATGTAGTTCATTGATGCCTATTTTACGATCTCTGTTCTTATATATATTCTGGATTGTTATAAATAGCCATGTCCATCTGTAGGTTAGCTTAGGTTTCATGGGCAGCTCCTCAAGCAGCTCACTTGGGTCCCTTCAAATCCGATCCCATTGTGATACCCAAGATAGTCATCAGTGTATTTGCAGTACTTCTGTTGACTCCAAATTAAACCAACCAGATTCCCGGATGAAGGAATAGATTCGTCTCAGATTCATCCTGGATAGGTCGTCCAAACATGATAGGAATGGAGATCCGAGAATGCGTTCCCTCAGGTTTGTCAGAGCCGGACATTGGCAGAAAAGTTGATACACAGTCTCTTCCTCTTCTTCATTATGACAGCTTCTACAGTAAGCTTTGTACCGTAGGCCCATTCTTCTAGCATATGTCCCGATTAAACAGTGTCCTGTAATAGAGGAGACAATTAGCCTTTTGCTCACGACGGTAATCTATAAGTAGATTCGTCCAGCTGGCATCATATACGGGCCAAGTCGACCTAGCTGTAGCACAGGAAGGTTCATTAGTCCACCTGTTTTGTGCAGTCTCATATAGTTTCTGCTGAACAGCCATCTTGCATTTAACAAGGGAAATACCAGAAAAGGGGTCGATCGCATCCTCACTCATCATCGCACCCCTTTTGGCCAAATCATCTGCTATACAATTACCCTGATTTCCATCGTGTCCAGGGACCCATATAAGCGTTATCCTAGAATGTCTCGCTATCTCATTTAGGGATATCCAGCATTCCTCGGTTAACCTAGATGTCGTAAACACACCCGCTATTCCGTTAACGGCAGCGTTGCTGTCAGTAAATATAAATATATCACCAGATATTCGATAATACCTCAGCCATTTAATGCCAGTAATTTCCGCCTGAAAAACAGTGCAGAAGTTAGGTAGCCTAAAGAAGGATTTTATCCCAAAGTTTTCAATGTAGAAACCTGCACTGACCCTGTTACCCCTGTTAGAGCCATCAGTGTATATCCGTATGACGTCAGCAGGGGGGAAGAGTCCGCGTTGCCATAATTCTATATTCGTGATCATAATATGGAAATGCCTATCGAAAAGAGGTTTCGCGATGCAGTAATCGACATTACCATGTATGTGCCCATAGTAATTCAGTATCCTAAAGTGTCCAAGGTCCTTACCAGACCACGAACAACTAGCATTTAGTTTCACAGCAGGGTTGAGAGCCATTTGTATCACCATCAAATCAACTGGTAACTAGTTTAGAATAGTAAAAAGTGCCTTAGAGGAGGTACACCTTATAGCGCCTGTAATCAGTATCGCGATAGTCCTTAGAACTCGTTCAACGACCTTGCGGTGAGTAACATTATCCAGAGCCTGACACCACATCAATACTCCATAGAACAAGATGGGTTTAACGACTGCTTTGAAGATCCAATTGATACCTTTCGGCATAATACCCCAGTTAGTACCAATTGCCTTTTTGCAGGAGTAAATGGCCACATAGGCCTTATTGATGCTGTTCTGAATGTTCAAATATCCGTCTGTATGTTGAAATCAACTTCCCGTAGCCCCCAAATAACTTACATACATGATTCATACGTTAATATACTCGGTTGCTATTTAAAATCGAGATAATGGTTGAGATATAAGGAAAAAACCAGGAAAACCTAGATTTTTGACCTATTTTGTATCTATATCTGTATTACTAGGTCATTAATATAGACAATATGGATATCCAATAATAGATATTTCAAAGACCTTTGCAACGGCGTATATAAGGCCATAGTAAGTCAAACCTACAATTTTTTACCCCGAATTTTTTTGTCACCAAAAAAAATTTTTTTGTTATGAAATTTTTTACAAATAAATTTTATTTATTTTTTTTTTTAATTAGAAAAAAATGTTCTCCCATCAAATTTTTATTTTGCTACTAAATTGAAAAAAAATAAATTTTTAAATTTTTTTTTTTTTTTAAATTTTGTTTACCTAAAAATATTTAAAATTTTTGGTAAAGGGTATAGAAGATTTAGTACAGCAGAATATTGTTTTCTTACTTGTTTTCCTCAATTTACTTCTGTGAAATTTTTTTTTCAGATATGAAATAAATTTAAAATTAGGGTACCAAGATATACTCTAGTTTTCTCTGTGTATAAAAGCAATGACAACAAAATTATATGGCAACAAAATCAAATTCATCTTAAGCAACTGTTGCTCTATCGATTACTCTGTCCCTGAATTCTTTAAAATATTTCTCTTTCTGACGCCTTAATATCCAAACTAAGCATAAACCAACTGCGTAACTATAGTTTTAGCAACACTTGTGTATAATGGAGTGAAAAGTGCATAGTAAAAATTAAGTAATAACAAAAATTCTTGGAAGTATTATCAAAATAATCCATAAGCGAAAAGCCAAATAGTGGACAAACCTCTCTCGCTCTCTTTATAAGACTTGACACTGGTCTACACACAAGTTATGTGTTTTTTTATATTTAGTTTTAAAAATGTTGATTTGAAAAGATGATCATGTCCTGCTAAAATCCTAGAAATCCATTTAATTTTAACACTTAATATCACTAAAAGTATTTTGACACCTTTTTGACTTCTTTAGTTTTCCAAAATTATGGCCTCTATGTGTGTTTAATTTAAATTTTTATTACAACCTTTCAACACATCAAGACCTGGCTACATGCCACCATAAAATCGTATAAAATTTATATGCTTACTTAAAATTGTAACCCTTTTTTCATTGCCGCCTGAGCATTTACATGTCAATAGTAGGAAACGAAACATATAAATACACCACGTATGAGCATCATAAAGTTGTTGAAACCACAAATTTTTCCTTTGTAGAATTATTTGCATATAATTTTATGGCAAGTGGAAATTTTGTATAGAATTTTCAATAAATTTATATTTATTCCCAAGAAACACCCCATGTTACTCTTTATAGCATAAACATATGTATTTACATAGAAATACACAACAGAAATACAGACCCTGCAGGTCTTGGTACTAGTTTTATATATACGAATGAGACTTCATGACCTTTTGTCTTTCCGAAGTGTTCAATTGTGAAATAACTAGTGAATGGTGATTGATGATTGGTGGTTTGAATAAATAAATGACAAATTTTAATTTACTGGTAACATTAACCCTCTAATGCTTAAGCATGCCTCAAGGCACTCATCGCAAAAATGCCAATATATGCAAATATAACTGATAAGCTACTTTTTAAAGACGTGCTTTATTGATGAGTGCCATCAGATTTCGGAATTTAATGCGTAGAGTGTAAATGAGAGTAATTAAACAATAGCATTTGTTTTTGGAAAAATAAATTACTAAATAAAACCGCTATCATCCAGTAATATAAAGTTGACAATTACTACCTTCAAAACTGCAGGTTCCATGCCTTCCCTTTACAAACGGAAATGCTGCAGTACGTGTGTATCTGTTTAACTTATTTATTTGTACATATAAACATTAATTCAATATAAATAAGTTTCTTGAAATGTGTCTACAAATGTAACTCTATTTGGCATACATACACATTTTCTTACATCTTAAATATATGTATTCATGGTAATAAATGTTAAAATGTTAATAATATTTACAAGATGTCGTCTACTTGTGTCATGCATTTGTTGTATCAAAATTTAGTCATAAATATTTTACTTGTAACATTGTGTTGCTTTACGATAATAACTTTACATTACCTTAGATCTGCGAGGGCGTAGAATGTTGTAAACATGTGTATGTTAATTTATACTATGTTGTATTGTAATATTTAGTTGTGGTAAAAGAGTAATATTACTAATACAACTATTGACTGTGTGGGTTTATTTGTACAAATAGTATGATAATTAGATTCATAGTTTTCCTTAACTTGATGTAATAAATTTAAACATAAAATTATAAAGAAACATTAATTTAATGTTTGAATTTGTTACAATATTAAAAAGGGTGATCAGGTTTTTTCCATTAAATTCTTAAAGTGGAAACATGTAAGAGTGCTATGCTTGGCTATGCCAAATCTTATATACCCTTCACCAAATTATACTTTAAAATAAAAATTTTAAATATTTTTATGTGAACAAAAATTTTTTTCCTAAAATTTTTTCACTAAACAAAAAAAAAAAAAATTTTTTAAATTTCTTTTTTTTTTAATTTTAAGAAAAAAACATTTTTTTTTAAATAATTAGTGAAAAAAATTTTATAACAAAAGAATTTTTTTTGGTGAAAAAAAAATTTGGGTTAAAAAATAATTTTCCCGATTTTGACCTATTGTAGGTCCGACTTACTATGGCCTTATATACGCCATTGCAAAGGTCTTTGAAATAAATATCTATCATTAGATATCCATTTTGTCTATATTAGTTCTAGTTCAGTTCTAGTTCAGTTCTAGTTCTAGTTCTAGTTCTAGTTCTAGTTCAGTTCTAGTTCAGTTCTAGTTCAGTTCTAGTTCTAGTTCAGTTCTAGTTCAGTTCTAGTTCAGTTCTAGTTCAGTTCTAGTTCAGTTCTAGTTCAGTTCTAGTTCAGTTCTAGTTCAGTTCTAGTTCAGTTCTAGTTCAGTTCTAGTTCAGTTCTAGTTCAGTTCTAGTTCAGTTCTAGTTCAGTTCTAGTTCAGTTCTAGTTCAGTTCTAGTTCAGTTCTAGTTCAGTTCTAGTTCAGTTCTAGTTCAGTTCTAGTTCAGTTCTAGTTCAGTTCTAGTTCAGTTCTAGTTCAGTTCTAGTTCAGTTCTAGTTCAGTTATAGTTCAGTTATAGTTCAGTTCTAGTTCAGTTCTAGTTCAGTTCTAGTTCAGTTCTAGTTCAGTTCTAGTTCAGTTCTAGTTCAGTTCTAGTTCAGTTCTAGTTCAGTTCTAGTTCAGTTCTAGTTCAGTTCTAGTTCAGTTCTAGTTCAGTTCTAGTTCAGTTCTAGTTCAGTTCTAGTTCAGTTCTAGTTCAGTTCTAGTTCAGTTCTAGTTCAGTTCTAGTTCAGTTCTAGTTCAGTTCTAGTTCAGTTCTAGTTCAGTTCTAGTTCAGTTCTAGTTCAGTTCTAGTTCAGTTCTAGTTCAGTTCTAGTTCAGTTCTAGTTCAGTTCTAGTTCAGTTCTAGTTCAGTTCTAGTTCAGTTCTAGTTCAGTTCTAGTTCAGTTCTAGTTCAGTTCTAGTTCAGTTCTAGTTCAGTTCTAGTTCAGTTCTAGTTCAGTTCTAGTTCAGTTCTAGTTCAGTTCTAGTTCAGTTCTAGTTCAGTTCTAGTTCAGTTCTAGTTCAGTTCTAGTTCAGTTCTAGTTCAGTTCTAGTTCAGTTCTAGTTCAGTTCTAGTTCAGTTCTAGTTCAGTTCTAGTTCAGTTCTAGTTCAGTTCTAGTTCAGTTCTAGTTCAGTTCTAGTTCAGTTCTAGTTCAGTTCTAGTTCAGTTCTAGTTCAGTTCTAGTTCAGTTCTAGTTCAGTTCTAGTTCAGTTCTAGTTCAGTTCTAGTTCAGTTCTAGTTCAGTTCTAGTTCAGTTCTAGTTCAGTTCTAGTTCAGTTCTAGTTCAGTTCTAGTTCAGTTCTAGTTCAGTTATAGTTCAGAGTCAGCTATCTTTTTGTAAGAAATCAATGTACTGTGGTCATATCTACCCACTGCAAAAATCTTGTATCATTATCGCTACTCTTTCCCCAAAAAATGAGTTGACTTTTTTTAGAGAAATCTGCGCGATATATACAATATTGGAAACTTTTATGTGAGATGGTCACACCATTAATACTTTTATTTTGCTAGTTTAACCCACATTTCGTATTGTAGTTTACAACTTTGTGTACGAATGTGAATATTTGTTAAACATAATCACTTACATACATTCTCATAATAAACTCTAGAATTTCTATATTTTTAACGGCACCTAAAATGCAAAAGGCCGTAAATAACATTTCAATTATTTTAGAGAAGCTACATTTTGAATATCAAATATGTAATGTACACATATATTTGGTATTTAAATATATTGAATAAAGTTATTTAGAGTTATCATACCTAAAGACATTTTAATCATACACAGAGAAAACACATATGCTGCAACAACCGAATTTGTTGCCAATCGAATTATTCGGTTGCATACACAGAATTTTCTATCGGTTCTATCCACAGAAAGTCAGTTGATAAAGAGGAATTTCGGTTGAAGCAACCAAACTTTAGTTACCCCTTCTAAAATATTGTAGCCACAACTCTAAAGGCAGAATCATTCGATTGGCTACAAATCCCGTTACCACAACGCATCTCTTTTCTCTGTATATAAATATTATTCTTTGAAATTATTCAAATGTTAGTTACATCCTTTTCCGTTTTAGGTAACGTATTTAGTTTGCTACAAATATAAGTTTTCCTGATGACGTTCCCCCTGCAGAAGCAAGAGCGCAGTAAGACACAAAATTATATAAACCTGCACAAGTATAGCTACATACATAGATAATATTCAGGTCATGTATTCAAATCATGTATTTTGAATAGAGATATGCAACTCAAAACGACAACAAATACATACAATTTAATTAAAGTTTATATATCAAAATTATTATACTTTGCAGTAAACAGAACTAACTATTTATAACTGAATTTAAATTATATATTTTTAAATATAATAAAATTTATTCACTTAATTTAATTTAATAGGGAAAATTGTATTTGATTTAATTTTATCATTATTTCTTATTCAAGTAATTAACACGTTCTTTTGTTTCAAGGGCAGTAACCTTTTTTTTGGTGTTTTCCTAAACAATCATATTTCCTCTAAAACTTTTGGTTTGAATTTACTAAATCTAAATACTCACCGGAAAAACAACTCTATGGTGCTTACTCACTTAACTTTAAGCCGGTAAAAAACTTTGCCAAACTTTAAAAAAAAAATAACAAAAAACTCAAAGTTAAAAAAAAAAAATACAAAATAAATCCAAGGGGTAGGGATCAAAATAAGTGCAACTTAAATATATCCAGTCAGCTGGATTCTATTATCTTTTATGTATGAGTTCCTAATTTGTTATTTTACTTCCTGTTATTCTTGAAATTATTTTTCCTCTATATATGCTTTTTAAAACAACAGTTATGTTCTTGATGCTTTTTCTATATATGTGTTTGCTACTTCATATTCCAAATCTATTTTAATTGACATTTCCCTCAAAACACATTAGAGTTTAACAAATGTATTTGAATCTTGGATACACAAAACACTACATAGTTTTGAAAAACATTTAAAGCAAAGAAGAAAATCTAAGAAGTTGAAAGCTTGGATAGACTGATTGTGTAATGAAGTTTATTTGGCAGAACTTCTTCTATAAGTACATTGATACAAATTATTAAACTAACAAAAAACGCCAGGTACTTTTGTTTTTCTTTACAAAACATTTATCTAACTAAACATCTACAACAAAAATGAGATTAAAAGACACAGATTAATGACGTTTGTAAGCTGGATATAATTAAAACTAAAATCCAAGCATATTGTAATGATAAACAGTAATAAAATGGAATAAAATTGATGAAAACTTATTATTGATATTGGAGATAACATTGCAGCAACATATTTATAGAGTAAAATTTTGCAGCAATATGTATATAGAGAATATGTTGTAGTAAAATGTTCATAGAGTAAAATGTTGCACCAACTTGTTTATAGAAACAAATGCTGCAGCAGCATATTTATAGAGAAAAACAAATGTAAGCATATTGTTTATAGAGAAAATGTTGCAGTAACATATATACAGAAACAAATGTTGCAGTGATATCAATTACTCCTCAAATGAGTTTTATTTAATGACGGCTAATTAAGCTCTCTTTCTAAGAGTTTCAGCCGAACTTTTATTTTTCGTTGAAAAATAACTGTTAACTATCAATAGAGATTCTGAAAGAGCACTTCAATATTGATCTATTGGTGTATGATGGTATAGGTCTCCATTGAATCAAGCAATGAGAGCTTTTGAGTTTAAATTTTCTGTATAACTGTTATTTATGGTCCCTGGAGAAAACCATTGCAGCAACAAGTTTAAAATGTTAAATGGAACATATTTACAGAGTAAAATATTGAAGAAACATGTCAATAGAGTGGTATGTTGCAGCAACATGTGTATACATACAAATGTAGTAGCAACATGTTTATAGAGAAAAATGTTGCAGCAACATGTTTGTAGAGGAGAATGTTGCAGCAAAATGTTTATAATGAAAATTTAGCAGCAACTTTTTTTTAGATTTTAGTTATACATTGTGGGATTTCATGTCAAGTGAACCAACTTTTGAAATAGATGTTTTCCGAACGGGATGGTTAGTCAAGCAAAAAAAAAAAAAAAAATAAAAAATTTTAAAACAAGGGCCAATTTTAAAAAAAAAATATTGAGTGTCTTGAGTTACAAAATATTTATTTTGTTATATGTCACACCCTCATCCCACTAAGCGACCAAAAAGCTCTTCAAGGAAAAGAACAAAGCTTTTTTTTTGAACCAAACTAAATTAAAACAAGTAAGAGTGCTATATTCGGATATGACGCATCTTATGTACCCTTCACCTTTGTTGTGGATGCATTAATTGCCCACTTTCAGTATATAGCATCCTAAATATATCAAGAAACTTTTAAAAATTTTGCATTTAATTGCTGACGAATAGATTATATTGTAGAAGTTACAAACGAAATGACAATCCCTTTTCACGAAGGTGAAGGGTATAAAAACAACAACGCCAAACGAAAGGAAACACCAAAGAAAAACAAAATACGCAAAGCAATGAAGCCAACACACATCCAAACATACGTTTTGTTGCTTTTTTGTCAAACACCAAAAAAAAAACAAAAACAAAATACGCAAAGCTGATTTAAAATAGGAAAGTTCTCGAAAGCATGTCTGACAGAATTATTGAAGATTTGGATCCCGAAGATATCTGGGGTCTTCAGAAAATTGATTTCAACAGACAGACAGACGGACATGGCTTAACCGACTCCGCTATCTATAAGGATCCAATATATATGTACTTTATAGGGTCGGAAAATTATATTGTGGAAATTTCAAACGGAATGACAAACATATATATACCCTTCTCACGAAGGCGGAGGGTATAAAAGGGGACTATTTTGAAAAAAGTCAACAAACATTTTATGTTTTGAGTTACAAAACATTTATTTTGATAGTTATCCAACTCTCATCCCACAAAGCCACTAAATAGGTCGTCAAGGAAAACATCTAAGCTTTCTTTAAAAAAAAAAATGGCCCATATTCAAAAAAAATTAAAAAAGTTTTTGATTTCGGAAAAAAAATATAAAAAAATTTAATTTTTAAAAAAAAATTTTTTTTCGATAAACTTAAGAAATAACTTTCTTAACTATTTGGCACACATTTTGCTAAGAACAATAGGTAATAAGTTACATAAATGAAAAAAAAAATCCTGCTTGGCCAAAATATAAAATTTTGACCCCCTCTAACTCAGAGAGTTCTTGACCGATCTTGTTTAAAAATTTTGTGTGAATTACTATTCAATAGAACTAGCTTGGTGCAAATTTCATCGCAATCTCGATTTTAAAAGTTGTTTCACTTGACATGAAATCCCCCACATATATAATAAAAGACTCTCTTGCGTATGATCAACATTTAATTTGGTTATATCAATCATTCGTCATGTTGTCGAACATTGTAATTCAGCAAAAGTACCACGAGTGCTTGATTTTAATTCGAAATTTTCTTTTCGAAATATAAAGAATGCAAAATCGAATTCATTTAGGAATTGTATTAAAACTAATTATTCTCAAATTTTAAATTTCTTTATGAAGTATATGAAGAAAAATCTTAATTGAAAAAAATAACATTGAATGTTTGTGCGTGTGTTATAAAAATGTGTATGTACATCAAATTGAGCTCATTTTGCATTCGTTAGCAAACCAATTTTATAAACAAAAGTGGGCAGCATTCGTTCGCGGCTCGAAAGAAAGAAAAAAACGAAGGGTATACATAAAGTATTCGCGAATTTTATTTTTAAATTCGCCAAAAAAAATTTTTTTTTTAAATTAAAAAAATACAATTGTATTTGCGGGCTTGAATTTTACCTACCCTGAATTTAGCATACAAACTTAAATTAGTTGATATAAAAAATCTTCAAAAATATGTCTTTACAAAATCAAAACAAAATATTCAACAAATTGTTTTTTGTTCATAAAAACCTCGGAATCACCTTTCTTAAAAAATATTAACAAAATTTACAAAAATCAAAAAAAAAAAAAAAAAAAAAGAAAAAGTATATATAACAACATAAATAATAATAAAATCTGGTGTGCTCAATATAAGTTGGTAAACTTAATGCAACAACATTCATAATAATAAGTCCAACAAAATATATATAAAATAAAAAAAATTATGTTTATCTATCTGTATATTATAGATATAAGTTATAAATATAAAAGTATTTTATAAATAATCATGCCAACCATATAATGTAACCATGGCAAAAACATGAATTGTTGCATTAAAATGCAATTTTACAACACACATATTTGAAATATACTTACACATGTATTGCATCACAGTCATGCATGCATGCATGAATGTATGCATGTATGAATACACATGTATTTATGTATGCAGGCATGAATAATATAAAATGAATTAACATTAAGTCGTATCAGACAACCAAAGCAATTGTATCCCTACAATAATAAACAATAAAAGGACACTGGGAATTTAAAATAAACTCATACAATCTACAACCAAACATACCGATGCAGAAACTCTACACCACAATACAAGTGCCAGTCTGAGAGCCAGGGTATGAGCATGTGTGTGTGTGTGTGTGTGAAATTGGTAAAGTGCATATAAAATAATTTATAATGAAACACTTGAAGGATTTATGAGGCTATTTTCCATACAAAAAAAAAAAAAAAATTCTTCCATTTAAGTATAAGTGTGATATAGACAGAGACAAACAGTCAGAATTTACTGACTGAAAGACCGAAGCGACATTTAAACCAATATTGTAAGACTTTTCAATGTAAAATATCTCCAAGACAGACAATTGGTCATTACTATTAGTCTGACTATACATACATTTACTCTTAAATATGCATGTTCATGTGTGCCACTTAAAAGAACACTCAGACATTGTTTTTTTTTATGTAGAAATAATTGTATGTGCTTCAAATAATATCAAGTTGAGGTTACAATGTAAATTTTATGTATTTAATTTATGTATATTTTGTTGTTTAATTCAGAAAAATAACTCTTTATAAAAGTCAAAACTCAAGTTCATGATTTTTTTGAATATGACTCTTATGTCTACACACACACATAAATAAAATGTGCTTTATACATATTTAATATCTTGTAATAATGACTCAGCTTTATTGGAAACTAAAGAGCAGAAAATGTGACCAATGTAATGAAAATACTGTGTTGATACCAGAATTGTGGATAAAAGCAAATCTGCAGCAACATGTTTATGCAGCACCATGTTTAAAAAACATATGTTGCCAACAGGAATATCCATGAACAAAACATGTCTTAAGAACAACATGTTTATAAAGAAATTGCTACATTGAAATAAATATATTTTTTTTAATATTTCAAGCATTAAGTGGACCATAAATTTATGATGGAAATTTATATTATTTAAGAAAAATCGTTAAACCAATTTTTCGGAATCTACAAATGTTTCACTAGGTGTTTAAAATATTACCTATTCGAAAAACGATTATTGGATAAAGTCGAATAATCGATTATTATAATATCTACAAAAACTAACAAGAGGATACGATAATTGTAGAAGGTAGAATCACTATGGAGAGTTTTCAATATTAACCGTTAAACTTTAATTTTTATTTTTTCATATTTTCTTTTGTTTGACGTTACAAGAATTGTATAATTGAGAATTTACTTTCTAACGAGTGTTCCTTATATTGTTGTGTCATGGTTTTGACCTTCTATGGGAACGTGAATCAGTTATGATTCGAACTGTACAGAATTCGATAGAGTAATGTCGATATTTAAGTTAATATTATTTACAACTACAATAAATTACGGGTCTGGCTCACTAAATGCGAACGAACATTTTCTTTCTTATTTTATATTGAAAACAATAAAAAAATTCAAGGCTGAGCATGATCAAGACTTTGGGAACTCTGCACCATGAATTTCAATGGTAAAAAAGTGGTTTACTGAATTGCGTTGTGGGCGGGAGGAAGGGGAGGATTTAGTCATGTGTCTGTATTTCCCGTTTTCAATACAAAAAAAACCTTATCAACACAGAGTAGTTGTGGAAAATTTTAGCCACCTAGCTCCTTGCGTTTGGGCGCTATCGTGTTTAAGCCGACAGACAGACGAACGGACATAGCTAGATTATCTTATAATCTTATGAGGACCCTTAATATATATGGGGTATTTCATGTCAAGTGAACCAACTTTCGAGATCGATGTCTTCCAAGGTTAGTTCTATTGGATAGTAATTCAGATACAATTTTTCAACAAGATCGGTCGAGAACTTTCTGAGTTAGAGGGGGTCAAAATTTTACATTTTGGCCAAGCAGGTGTTTTTTTCTCATCCATGTAACTTATTACCTATTGTTCTTAGCAAAATGTGTCCTAAATAGCTAATATAGCTATTTCTTCAATCTTTCGAAAAAAACATTTTTTAAATAAAAAATTTTTGTAATTTTTTTTCCAAAATTAAAAACTTTTTTTACTCTTTTTTCATAATGGGCCCTTTTTTTCCTCAAAAGAAAGCTTAAATATTTTTCTTGAAGACTTATTTGGTCCCTTAGTGGGATGCGAGTGGGATATCTATCAAAATAAATGTTTTGTAACTCAAAACATAAAATTTTTGACTTTTTTTGCAAAATCATAAACTTTGTTGACTTATTTTTTCAAAATGGGCCCTTTTTTTGCTCAAAAGAAAGCTTAGATCAATTCCTTTAAGAGGTTTTTGGTCGCTTAGTGGGATGCAAGTGGGATATCTATGAAAATAAATATTTTGTAAACCAAGTCATACAATTTTTGAATTTATTTTTTAAAGTCGAACTTTTTTTCCTAAATGCTCAAAAGAAAGCATAGGTCCATGCCTTTAAGAGGTTTTTGGTCTCTTAATGGGATTCGAACTCAGGAAGTTCTTGACCGATCTTGTTGAAAAATGTGTCTGAATTACTATCAAATAGAACTAACTATGGTGCAAATTTCATCCCAATCGGAAGACATCGATTTCAAAAGTTGGTTGGTTCACTTGACATGAAATGCCTCATATACTAATGTGGGTTTGCGACAAATATTTTGATGTGTTATAAACGGAATGAAAAAATCAATTTACCCCCCATTTTTTGATGGTGGTTATAAAAACGAATATCTTAGTTATAGGTCACCAAAGCGTATGATAAATATTTAATTCAATTTTAATAATCATACGTCATGTTGTCAGTTATTGTTTCTTTATGACCAATCAACTTTTTTTAGAAAAACTAACGCTGAAAATAAAATTTAGTTAAATGTTCTTGACCAATTTCGGAAGTCAATTTGTTTTTCTATGGTTTCCGAATGACGGTTAGAAGACATCAGTGTTATATAAGAGAACAAGAATAATTTTAATTCCAAAATCAGTTTTCTTTTGTTGTTAGACCAATGAATTCTCTGCACTTGAAGGCCTATGTTAGGTTTCAGCTGTTAATTTTGCACTAAAAATTAAATATTAATTTCCTGTATTAGTTGGACACATTCATGTATTTACAGATAAGTATTCACACATGCAGCATTATTCTAGAAATCCTTTAGATCAAGTATTAATAGTGTGGTTCGTTTTGTTATTGTGTAAATTGTATGTGCTGTGGTAGTTAGTTTCACTACAGTCATCTTTTTATTGTTGCTTTTTGTTGTTCTTGCTTTTCAAATGTCTACTACAATAACCGATATTTCAGTCTGACTTAAACATGTAGGAGACGCTCACACATTTTAACGCATACACGCAGAGAAAAAATATTTTTCGACCTATTAAAAAGCTCAAATAAATTCAATTGTGATAAATGACAATAACTCGCATTAGTGTAGCAATCATTTACATGCTTATCAATGATAGTTATGCATATCTTGAAAAATAAGAATTATAAAAGTCCGTTATGATCCTTAATAGACTGTTTAGTGATTTCATAGAACATAGATTATTTTGGTTATCACAAACAGATTATAACAACCATAATACGTTTGATCTATTATACACAACATGAAATAGTTGCCAACAATAATTATCAAAACTAGTTTTCTCTGCGTGTAAATATACACACACACATAAACCAACATAGTTTTAAACACTTACAAGTATTTTCAATACATACTTAGTATATGTAATAGTAAATGTATTCATGTTTGTGTTAAGAAAACTAACCACACTTATGAGCATATTCCTACAACAGTGCAGCTTGTTCATATTAATACCATGTCTAATGTTTCACATCTACAACTACTTTTACAAAGATTTGTGTTAGTGTTAGTAGAGTAGTGTGTTGTAAGCGGAAGTGCGTAATTTCTCATTTGAAGCCAATATATACTACGCTAAACCTAAACCAACACATACATACAAAGTCGCTTTATCTTCATCTTTTGTATCTTGTCTAAGTAGTTTAACTTGAACATTTTTAATTCAACCAAATGATCGTTTTGTGAAACAAAGAATGATTGTTTGTTTTTAAGTGTGTATGTTTATGTATATTTCTGCTTATGTGTGTGTATCATAGTATGTATAAGTGTTTGTATAGTTTTATCTTGTTTTTGCTTTTTTTATTCTTGTTCTGGTCAATTAAACTTTTAATTATTTTCTTCTTTTTTTTTTAATTTTCAGTATTTAAACCCAAAATCTAAGATCATAAATGTCAAAATAAAAGAACAACATAAATACTCTGTCTAAATATTTTGTGGTTTAAAACAAATATTTGTTACAAGTGATTTTTGCGGACATTGAAGTAGAGATTTTTTGCTACAAAGATTTATTTTATACTAAATATTTTAAAATGGTTTAAGTGTTAAATGAACTTGAAAAGTGTTTCTAAGGCATGAACAATTATGTATAGTATTTTAGAAATTATAAAGCTTGTTTAATACACAGTAAGTTGGTTTTAAACATATTTACGGAGAATGCATGTTTATAGCTAAAATGATGTAGGAACAGGTTTATAATAGAAATGTATTTGAAAGATGATGTGGCAATATTTTAAAGTAAAAATTAACAAGTAACAGAGCTATATTAGGCTGTGCCGAATCTTATATACCCTTCACCAAATTATACTTTAAAATAAAAATTTTAAATATTTTTAGTTAAACAAAATTTAAATTTAAAAAATGACGAATTTCAACATACAGACGGACATGGCTATATCGACTTCGCTCTCTATAATATATATATACAGTGGTGGCCATGAGGTTAGCACACTAGCTACTTGCTATTTTTAAACGCAAATATTTCCTATATTTCTTAATTTTTTTATGATATCTTTTGCATGCGTGTTACTTGTCCTTCTAAGATCACGTCCCATCATGTCCAGCATTATTCCTTTATATATATTTTGCGTTTTTCTATCCAGAATAGAATAACCTCAAAAAAACACTGGACAGTATTTTAGCACAAAATAAAAAAGTTTATTCATATTAAAAAAGTAACAAAACAAAAAAAACTTATTTCACTAAAAACTTAGTACTTAGTTGGATACCCTTTATTTTTGATCACAGCTGCTAGTCTCCTTGGCATACTTTCTACAAGGGCCATACAGCGATCCACTGAAATATCATTCCAAGCTTTTTCTACTTCTTTCCATAAATCGGCCAAATTTTTAGGCTTTTCTCTTATTACATGCTGCTCCACATCATTCCAAAGGTTCTCAATAGGATTGAGATCCGGAGATTGGGCTGGCCATTTTAACACGTCGATATTGTTCGATTCCAAGCAAAACCTCACTAAGCGTGAGGTGTGTTTTGGATCATTATCTTGCATAAATCGCCACCTAAGTGGCATGTTGTCCTCTGCATAAGGTATCATTGTATTTAGAAGTATATTCTGGTATACATACTGGTCCATACGAGTATCAATCTTTTTTATAGGACCAACACCATACCCAGAAAATGCTGCCCACACCATCACATTACCCCCACCGTGTTTTATTGTTTTACTGGTGTACTTTGGATTATGTTGCATGTTCGGAGAACACCATACATACCTCTTACCATCCGATCCGAATCTACAAAATTTAGATTCATCACTCCAAAGGACATTTTTCCAAAAAATTAACGGCTTTTCCAAATGCTCACGAGCAAAGGACAACCGAGCTTGTATGTTCTTTTTTGAAACATGTGGCTTATGCTGAGAAATGCATCCACGTAAATTTTTTTCATTAAGTCTTCTTCTTATCGTTCTGCTGGACACGTTGATACCATATTTTCCTGAAATTTCTCTCTGGATTACGCTGGAGCTCTTAAAAGGATCTTCGACAGAGGCTCTGTATATTAAAGAGTCCTCTTTACGTGAAGTTTTTCTGGGCCGAGGAGCCTGTGTAACATTTTTAGATGTTTTATATTTCTGAATATGTCTTAATGCATTATAAACCATCTTCCTGGAGCATTCCAAAGTATAAGCAATCTCACTTATACTTGTTCCTCTCGAGTTCATTTGTTGAATAATCTTTCGTTGTTCCTCTGTACACCACTTTTTTTTAGCCATATCTAAATAATGTTTATTAAGTCAGTTTGTCTTCCTCATTGATTAAATAATACCTAAACTTACCAATTAATATTTATACCCTCAAAAAACTTTTAAAAAATTTAATTATACTTATATGTGCTAAAATTGTGTCCAGCTTATTTTACATATTACTGCACTAAAATGCAAATTTGAAAGAGAATATCGATAGAATGCAAAAAAAAAGTAACGGGACTAATTGATCACACCATAAACAACACTAATTACCAAAAACTTTAGTTTATAATTGCAATGAAATGAAATAATTAGCTTTAGAAAACAGCAAGTATGAAGTGTGCTAACCTCATGGCCACCACTGTATATATATACTTTGTGGGGTCGCAAATGAAAAATGGAGAAATTACAAACGGAATGACAAACTTATATATACCCTTGCCACTCATGGTAAAGAGTATAAACAAATTAATTTATTTGTGAAAAAAAAAAATTTTGGTAAAAAAAAAAATTCTGGGTAAAAAATATTTTTCCTGTTTTTGAGTTCTATATGCCGTTGGAAAGGTCTTTGAAATATCTATTATTGAATATCCATATTGTCTATATTAATGACTTCTTAGTCAAAAAATAGAAAAAAAAAATAGGTAAAACATCGAGGTTGTCCTTGTTTTTTTCCTTATATCTCAGCCATTTGTTGTCCGATTGTGGCGATTTTAAATAGCAACCGAGCCGAAAGAATTCCCGATATATTGATGTATGAATCATGTATATAAGTTATTTGGGTGCTACGGAAAGTTGATTTCAACATACAGACGGACAGAAAATATATACTTTGTGGGGTTGCAAATGAAAAATGTAGAAATTACAAAATATTTTTTCGCTATTCTTCTTTCCAAATAGTTGTATATGCAAACATGTTTAAAGGAAACATTTTTCAAATTTTGTTTTTTGCAGTAAATGTTGCAGAAAAGTTTTCCAATAACACGTTTATAGTAAAAATACTGCCGCAACATGTTTATATACTAAATATGTTGCAGCAAATATAGTAAGTATGTTGCAGCAACATGTTTTCTTAGTTAATATGTTGCAGCAACATTTTTTCGTAGTAAATATGTTGCAGCAACATATTTATATAGTAAGTATATTGCAGCAACATGTTTTTATAGTAAATATGTTGCAGCAACATGTTTTTATAGTAAATATGTTGCAGGAACTTGTTTTTATAGTAAATACCTTGCAGGAACTTGTTTTTATAGTAAAAATGTAGCAGCAACATGTTTAAATAGTGGAAATGTAGCAGCAACATGTTTTTGTAGTAAAAATGTAGTAGCAACATATTGTGAAAATGCTGCACCATCACTATTTTATATACAAAATTCTTTTTTAATTGATGGAAAAAATTGTTCAAGAAAAATTTGTTAAATTCTAAAAAAGGGTTTTGGTCTAAACAAACGTTTTGGGCGAATGCAAACTTTTGTTAGACAAACATTTTCGTATTTAATATTTATACTTTTTAAATAATGATTCAACAACTTCAACTTTTTCTATTTTCTTAAAGCCTTTCTTAACCCTTTGGCGACCACGGGGACACCGGTGTATCAACACAAAAATACTGAATAACTAAATAACAAAAAACAGAATGGGTTCCATTTTAATTCAAATTAGTTTGCAAACATGTCTCTTATTAATGTGTTTAGATTAAAACAAGTTCGGTTACAGCATTTATTTTTTAGTGTCTTTGAAAATTTAAATTTTTATTGGTACTGTGTTCAAGAATTGTTCAAAAATTAGTCTTATGGTCGTTAACTGATATTCCCAAACTTTGGTTCTTAGGATAACATTTCTTTCTATCTCGAAATCTTGTTTACCTTATAAAATATTTTCCCCTCTTTTCTTATAGCAGCTTGCTTTTGGTTTTGCCAATTTCGATTGTGCTTCTCAGCTACTTTATTTTAATAGTCTTTATTTGTACTTTAGTGGAGATCTATTCATTATTCACATTTTGCGGCATTATTGCCTCTCTATTTCTTTTGATAAATATGCATGTTAAATTCATAAAAACATTTGTCTTTTATAAGAAATACTCTAACGATCGCGAACGAGACACAGTTTGAAAATTACAATAAAATGATTATTCTGATTATTGTCACTAAATTTTGATTTGATTTAAGGTTAGTTAGATCACGTAGTACTACTAATAAGAAACGATGAATTAAATACCGGAACATGACATTGGAACATAAACAACATGACATTGGAACATAAACAAAATCAAATGAAAAAATTGTTAATCGAGCTTTGTTCGGCTTATGTAAACAGTAAATACTAATGATGGATATAATTAAAAGTAGCTAAAATCAGAAAAGAATTGTTCAATATGTTCATGATAACAACTAATACAAGTTAAAAATACAGTTGGTCAATTCACAAGGTCTCTTATCATGTCATATTGTCATAATGTCCTCGGCTCGGCTTAACCGACTCTTAGGCATTTGGCGTTAGTCTCTGCTGGTTCGTTACGATAACACAATAAACATAGCATAGAAAGTAATATTATTTTAGGACATTTTTTTGCTTGAAAAGCAATAAAAACCATTGTGAAATATTAGGACATTATGACATGATAAGAGACCTTGCGAATTGACCAATTTTATTGATAAATTTTAAAGATATTTTTCATGGAATATTAGAAAAAACTCATTTGTTTTCATACTTGGTATACCTTTTTTGTGGAAATGCCCATATGTATGTGTACATCTGCAGTATATATTTGAAGCAAAATAGTGCAATCTTTTTTGAGTTTTCTTTTTTGATGTCATAAACCATATTATGATTTAAGGTTCATTTTTATTCTGTAACACCCTTAAACAAAATAAATCGTAGTATTCATGATGAGTTTTTCAATTACTTTTTTTCCATTTACTTATTTTTAGTGGCGGTTCTGGCTTTAGAAAAAATGTGAAAGAACTGGATACGTTTTCTACACCTTGTTGAAATGAACCAAGTATACAAAATGTTTCTATTAAAGGGTAACTGGACAATGCATACATACATAGATAGACACATAGCTTCCTACATACTTATTTATAAGGACCCTTGTGTGATATGATTGTATTGCTTGATACTTTTATGCAAAACAGGACTCACTGACTAAAAAAACATAAATTTAAATCCAAAACCACATGTGCAGTATGATGTTTTTAATATGCAACGGTATAAGAGGGAAGATTTACTTTTCTAAACTTTTTCTAAGAAATCTCCTAAGAACATCTAGTGAAGGAGAAGTTTATGCAAGTGCCAGTTGTAAATGAAGATTCTAGGAAATTAAATAATAGCATATAGCAGTTTTCTTTTCCTCTTCTCTTTAGAAATATAGTCATTTATTGTTGTTCGCAGGTGCTGTAAATGCTTGGAGGAAAAGTCAAGAATATTTATATTTGAAACCGACAACTAAAACAAAAAGTTTTGTGAAAAACTTTCTTTTGCACTAAATATTCAGTATGTTAAAAAAAATTAACTCAAGAAAACTTCAAAAAGTTTCTACAATTAACATTTTATTAAATACGTTATAATTTTAAAGGGTTTTTAAAAGGTGCACTTTTGTTCTCTAATCTAATGATATAAAATTAATTGTATTAGAAAGTTATAGACATAGCGATATACGCATAGAGCGGAAACTAGAAAAAACCCAAACAAGAAAATTACTCAAAATAATCACACATACGAGTGTTGGTTTTGTTTTCACATAGCTTTTTTTACCAATACATTCTCACCATTTAGGTTTTTGACAACTGAGTTAGGTTTTTGACATGAAAGTTTCCGCCCTATATATATTCCTCTATGGTTATAGATAAGTTCCTGGGATTTAAGAAAATTTAATTTATAGAATACAAAATGAGTTAAAAATTGTATAATGAAGACTGATTGCAGTTTAAAACAATATTTATTTGTCATAATTTTTATACCCTTCACCTTCGTGAGAAGGGTATATATAAGTTTGTCATTCCGTTTGTAATTTCCACAATATAATTTTCCGACCCCATGAAGTATATATATTCTCGATCCTTATAGATAGCGGAGTCTGTCTGTCTGTCTGTCTATCAGTCTGCCTGTTGAAATCAACTTTCTGAATACCACAGATATCTTCGGGATCCAAATATCATTAGATATCCACAATATGGATATCTAATGATAGATATTTCAAAGTCCATTGCAATGATGTATATAAGACTATAATAAGTTGGATATACAATGGGTCAAAATCGGGAAAAATATTTTTTAACCCGAAATTTTTTCACAAAAAACATTTTTTGGTCATAAATTTTTTTCACTAATAAATTAAAAAAAATTTTAAAAAACCTTTTAAAAACAATTTAAAAAAAAGATGTTAAAAAAATTAAAAAAAAAAATTTCTTTTAAATTTTATTTTAAAGTATAATTTGGTGAAGGGTATATAAGATTCGTCAGAGCCGAATATAGGTCTCTTACTTGTTAATTTTCAAAATATGTTGTAATGGCAACCGTAGTGGCCTCGAAACCAGACAAATTTTTATTCTTAAAACTGGTTAAATTCATAGAAATAATAAAAAATCTGGATTTAAGCCTTATTTCATATTAATGTTTCTCTTTTTTTATTTCCTTTTTAACACACATATGTCAAAATATCTTTTTTTCTCACTTTCTCTCTCTCTTTTACTATGTTTGCTATTTGCTGCGTATGTTTGCCTCACTTTCCCTATCTCTTAGTTTTATTATTTAATGTATTTTGTAAATCCAATTTATATTCATGAAATTTTAAATTGGCCTCATCATAAATGTTAGAACATTATTAACAACAACAAACCCGAAAAAATAAAGAAAAACTTTCTTGTTTTATTTTTAAGTCATTAAAAATTCATTTCAAACTTACAACATCAGTTGCATGGTTATTACGTTTTTGCTACACATATTTACAATCATCTGCTTTACAATACAATACAACACAACACCTTTCTGACACTTTTTTCAACACTAGACAGACGTACACGTACGCCTACTAACTACTGCTACCACTATGTCTGCACTCTTTTGTTTATATGTATAAAAGGGAGAGAGAGAGAGAGCAAATTGAATGCTAACTCATTTATGAATTTTGTGAAAAATTGCGTTCTATTAATTTGCTAGTGTTAAGGTGAAAGTAACGTTGGATTTAATGTTGTAATAATTTTGTTCCGAATATGCCGGCAGTTTTGAAAATAACTTATTTGATTTATGTGTGCGTATGTTTAGAGGAAGGCGAGAGAGAGGGATACCCTTTGTGCTAGAACGTATTACAGGGCTGTCAGTTTAAGTTGTCATTTGATCTTTGTTAAGAATATTAAAAGTGTGTAAATTTTGTAGTTGGCAAATGCTGGTTAGAGTAATCGATTTAGGAAAAGTGTCATGTTTGGAATTGTGAAATTTTAAACATTTTTTGTTAGTATTATTGTAGTGAAATTAGATTTTCATTAAGTAACAAATATAAAGGTAATAAATTCTTTGACATGTCATGGTTAGGGTGTTTAATTAAAATTTATAATAAATTTCTACAAGGTCAAAAGTCTCAGGAGAGGTTTTCTTTTAAAATATAAGTAATACATTTTAATTAAAATATTATATTTAGACAGCAAAGCTATAACTCATTGTTTTCTAGTGAATTTTGTGTTAATATAAAATTACATACAAATTGGTTACACAAATTTCACAGCTATCATTTTTTAAAGAGCAAATATTTTGGATCCAAATGTTAGTTTAATTTTCAAATGCAAATATCTCGTATAAGAAATAATATGTAGATATAAGGATGTACAAGGTGGCGCAAAAGTAAACTTCCGATGTTTTTTGGCTGTAATTAAAAAAAAAAAAATGAAAAACTTTGATTCTTCTTGTGGATTATTTTTATTTGGTCTTTTAATTTTTTTTTTACATCAAGTCGAGAATATGATGTCATGTAAATGGTCGCCGCCACAGTTGATTGTCATTTGAGCCCTTTTCATGGCATTTTCCATCACTTTGGCCAAAACTTCCAGCGATATGTCCTCACATTCTTGACGGATATTGTCTTTAAGAGCTGCAAGAGTCTGAGGCTTGTTGACATAAACCCGCGACTTCAAAAAGCCCCACAAAAAGAAGTCTGGAGCGGTCAAATCAGGCGATCTTGCTGGCCAGTGCAAATCGCCAAAACGGGAGATTAGGCGCTCGGGAAATGCATCCTTCAGCATATCGGTTGTGGCACGTGCAGTGAGTGCTGTTGCACCGTCCTGTTGGAACCACATGTTTTCCAATCCCAATTCATCAAGTTGCGGCAAAAAGAACTCGTTGATCATTGCTCTGTACCCTCACCATTCACAGTAACCGTTTGAACCGCGACGTCTTCGAAGAAAAAAGGTCCGATGACTCCTCCAGCGAAAACAGCACACCATACAGTGACTTTGAGCGAGTGTAATGGCTCTTCGTGGGTTACACGCAGATTTTCAGTGCCCCAGAAGCGCAAATTTTGCTTATTTACGTACCCGCTAAGATGGAAATGGGCCTCATCACTCATGATTATTTTTGATGAAAAATCATCTTCCTCTTGGTGCTGATTAAGGATGGCTTGAGCGTATGTTAGACGCGATTGGCGGTCAGCAGCTAACAGCTGATGCACCGTCTGGACTTTGTACGGAAACATCTTCAAATCTTGTACCAAAATTCGCTGTAAAGACCGTCGACTGATACCCATTTGTGTGGCACGTCGTCTGGTCGATGTCGACGGCGCTTCCATGACATCCTCGGCTACAGCAGCAATATTCTCTGCAGAACGGCTACTCCGGGGTCTGCCACGCCTGCAAGCATCTCGTGTTATGCCAGTCTCTTCGAGACGAGCGGCTAAACGTCGCAGTGTTTCACCAGTAGGCGTTGGACGGCCAGGAAATCTGCGACGAAATTCACGTTGTGCCAAAGTCACCGACCGATTATTGGTCAAATAAATAGTCAGCAATATTCCGCGTTCTGGAGCAGTGTTGCGTAACATTGTTTATTAACGTGTATTTCGCATGTGTTTACTACACAAATGTCAAAACAGAAGTGACATTAGCAGCCAATCGCAAAATTTATAGCATTTTCTGATAGGAGGATTACTTTTGCGCCACCTTGTATATCTGTGGACTTTTGTCAAAACAACTTGAGTGTAATTTTAAAATTTTTCAGGAGTGCGTAAAAATCGTTGAATTGATCGATAATTATTTACATGTTTCCAGTAACATTTTTAATATAAACATTTTACTAGCAACATGTTTATAATACACATGTTACTAGCAACATGTTTATATTAAAAATGTTACTGGAAACATGTAGCACCAAATGTTTATATTACTCACGTTTCCACCAAAATGTTAATAGTGAACATGTTTTAGTAAACATCTTACCAGTAAAATGTTTATAGTAGAAATATTACCAGAAACATGTAGCATCAACATGCTTATAGTAAAAACAACATGCTTATAGAATCATGTTTATAGTAATAATATTGCCAGCAACATGTTTATATTAAAAAACTTGCAGCAACATGTTTATAGTACAGTTGTTGCAGCTACATGTTAATAGTAAAAATAATAAAGTTGTACTGTTTTTTTTTTCAAAAAAGTCCATGATTTGATAAACGCTTTGAATATATATGTGTTCTTCAGTGAAATCGGTGATAATAAATCTGAAAATAACAATTTTGTGTGTGTGGTTTAGTATGAGTTATCACTGTAGTATTTCTGTTTATTAAATTCTTTATAAATTAATATTGTCTAATGTCGACTACTTGCCACATAACTTCAATGTGACAGCCATTCTAATTTGGTTTTTGAAAATATTTGCAATTTCATAAATCTAAATGAGAACAACAACAACACGAAAACAATAACAACGACCACATAATTTTTCTGTGTTCATCAAAAATTAAATTCTCCAGTGACCAGGTATTATAATTGAAATAATGCTAATTGGATTAAATACAATACCACAAAATTGTGTAGCTATCATATGAGTAGTGGAAGGGGTTATTTAGGATGCAGTGGAATGAGGACGTATATAAAAAGTTTAAACTATATTATAGTATACTAAGGAGCGCATATATAGCACGAGGGTTGTGAAATAATTTTTTTGGAATTAAAAATGTAGATTTGTAGCTATTGAAAATATATTTTATATGTGGATTTCCTTGGTCTCCTTAAGTTTATTTCTCTATTTGAAACAATTAAAAAATTTCGAAATATTGCTTTTTATATCCAAACATATTTTTTTGTTTTTAATTGTAAAAAATTATACAATATTCTGCTGCTTTTAATGAAGTATGTCTAATTAATTGTCTATCTAAAATTTCCCTCACGATGGTTGATTTCATTGCACTCTAAAACCATTTTGTCTATATTCGTCTAAACTGCTTAAAATATGCATAATGATCGAGGTTAATACACATTCACAGTCATATGTACATATGGAGCAATATGTCTGCTCATGTAAGGATATATACATACAAACCAGGCAGTCAGACAGACAGACAACCCGACAGACTGTTAAAAGTATAAATATTTATGGTGTTAGAGAAACATTTTATTTTCAAATCCTCTACAAATACTTCTTTGCAACTATGACAGTTTTTGTTAGAATTTAATATAAAATTCATAAAGTACATCCAAACACTACCAATACAAATACTTTTAAATATCTAATAGTATAACGTGTAATATTGTCATGTTTAAACATGATACTCAATACATACTCTTGCCTTCTCAGGTTCTATTCGTTTTTGGAATTTCATTGCTAGTGTTGGTTGCAAAATGCTGGAACTGTCAATTTACATTGAATTGTTGGCATAATATTTAAACCATAATTTATTACAGACATTTTAGAATAGTTACTCCTCATATATAAACTTTTACTTATCTAAAGAGAGAGAAAACTTGAAAGCATGAGATAAAATCAAATGCATTATCTGCATACTCTAAGGAATTGGAATTTACTGGTGAAATGTAAGATAATCATAGTAAGTAATAATAAAACTGTATTTTATTAAGGCAATATGTTTTGAGAAGTATTTCGTTTAAAGGGATTTTTGTTAGTTTTTTTAACTTTTTATAAAAATCAGTTCAATCTATCCTATAGCTTAATTAACATAAACATGTTGCTGAAACATTTTTACTAAGGACTGAAATTGTAAAATTCTTAACACATTAAAATTAAAATGGAACCCATTTGTTTTTTCGATATTTAGTTATTCAATATTTTTGCGTTGGGACACCGGTGTCCCCGTGGTCGTCAAAGGGTTGAAAATGCAGGATTTTTTTCAAATTTTTAGCTTTTATTTAATATAAATTTATAATATAAATTTATTCAAAGTACTGGCCATTGTTAGCTATAACTTTTTCCCATCTTTCTGTCAACATATGAATTCCGAACCAAAAGAACTGCTCATATTTTGCGGCCAAGAATGGATCAAACCAATATCGGATAATCTGTTCCAAAGTAAAGTGTATCCTAGAGAGAACGTTCTGCATCGATAAATAGTAGTCGGACGGGGCATGGTCTGGACTATAAAGTAGGTGAGACAAAAGTTTCCAACCACTTCATTCTAATTAAATTTTAACAGGTATTGCAACATGTGGCCGAGCGTTGTCAGGATGAAATATTACGGTTTCATGTCTGGTCGCATATTCAAAGCGTTTTTCTGCCAATTCTCGCTCCAAACGAATCAGTTGCATTCGGTACAGGTTTCCTGTAATAGTCTGATAAGATTTTTGCAGCTCATAGTAGATAGGATGCTTTTGCTCCCACCAAATACAGATATTTGGCTTTGGTATCGATTTGGCTGAATTGCCGGGCTACACATACGATCTCTTACGCTTCGGGTTATCGCAAGTAATTATTCGTTGCAAAAATTGTTTTCTTTTATAGCGTTCAAGCAGCATTTCAGTCATACTAAAACGTCTTCTAAGGTCTCTCAGCTTCAATTCAAAATTTCCCTGCTTTTGGATGAATCCAGCTGCTAGCAAAAATTTTGAGATTACTGATTGAGTAGCTCCCAATGATTTTGCAAGCTTTTGTTGTATTTGTCAACAATCTTCATGGAGTAATGCCTCCGATTCTTGGTCTTAAAACTTTTTTGGCTGGCCTGGTCGAACTTTGTCTACCATGCCAAAATCACCACTTCTGAAACTCGCAAACCATCTCTCTCATGTTTAGTCCCAGGGAACACATTCGTCATTGCCTTGGTGAGCAATCGGTGTGCTTTAGCTGCACTTGTTTTAATTTGAAGAAGTAAAGCAAAATTTCCGGCATATGACGCTCGTTGATACAAAATTCGACATTTTTGAAGGAAAAAGCTTAGTTGTTTACACTACAAAGGGAGAATAAATGACAGATATGTACCCTTCAAAATGACATACAAGTTATTAAAGACAAAAACCGCGTGCAAAAGACACAAAGTCATATACCTAATATTTTTTAGTAAAAAAAATATAAAAATAATCCAATCGGTTGAAGCACAACAACCGTTATATTATTGTTGGGTATAAAAGATTAGGCACAGCCGAATATAACACTCTCAGTGCTGGTTCACATCGTCAAGTTTATTTGAGCAAGTTTTGAGTTTACAGAAGAGAGAGGAGAGGAAATTGGAACGAATTTCCTCTTTTCTTCCTCTCTGTTTTATAAACTCATAATTTTTTGAGTAATCTTGATGTGTGCGATCCAGCACTTACTTGTTTATTATTATTTTGTAGCGTAGTGTTATACTTGTTTATATATTTTACACACCAGACATATATAAAGAGTGCGTGAACTCTTTTATATTGTCTTACAAAAACACGTAACTAAACATCCTGTCTGCATCAGATTATATGGTCACATAAAAGGAACATTAAAGAATTATAAAACATTGTTTGTAAAAATGGCAAACATTTGTATTGTTGTTGAAGAAAAAAAGGATTGTATTTTTCGTCGGTGACAAGATCAATGAAAAACTATTTTTGACCACAATTGATATTGTATCTATGTCATCTGTGATTTGTGGTTGCAATTATTTTGTGTTTGACTTATATACAAAATTATTATATCCTTATTAGAATATCTTATGCTGTAGTAATAATAGAATTTCAAGAAAGATGAGTTCACCTTCAATTTATTTTCAAAATTCTTGAAAATACTTACACATACTGATGTTTTCTTTACATTTTTTTAACTTCCTCTTTTTTTCTTTCAACCTCAATACAAGTGAATAGTTTTCCATGCTGGCTGGAATGAAGGTTTGAATGTAACGATACTATCTTATGAATATATAGTATGTGCAACATTTTGTTGAATAGTTGAATGCTTTCTATTTGTGTGTGTGTTATTTCATGATAATGTTGTTGTTATTTTTTGGGAAATTCTTTTGTAAATTTACTCATCCGTTTAAATTATCTTTACAATTATGCGGAAGGAAAGCTTTGAGTTTTCATCCAATTTGCTGCTTACCACATTCGTTCAAGAAAACTTATTTCGAAAACTTACCAGACAGTGTTTGGTTTAATGCACACACAATTACTATTTATGTGAGTAGTGCTAGTATTAGTCGTATCAGCATCTCAGTAATGATATCAAAATCAGCACTAGTCAGCAACATTGTTGAAATAAACAGCAGGATGTACAATAGCGTTGCAGAAAAGTTTAGTTGTGTTTGAAAGTTTTTGACTAGAACTAAAAACAAATGGTAAGTTGGAGAGGGGTGTTTTATATGAATGAATTATATAAAAGAATTTGAAAAAAAAATTTTGTGGAAAAACATAATTTTGGGAAAAATTTTAATTCAAACAAGATTTTTTTAAGCCAATTACACTAGGTTACAAGGTTTATGTCCATGATGTGAAAAAGATAGGGGTATGTTATTTTAGAGCGTCTAACTTTGGAAAAAATATTGAAAAAAAAAAACTTTAAAAAAATATATTTTGTCAATTCATAAGGTGTCTTATCATGTCATAATGTCCTAATATTTCACAATGGTTTTTATTGCTTTTCAAACAAAAAATGTCCAAAAACAATACTACTTTCTATGCAATGTTTATTGCGCCAACGCTGAATGCCTAAGAGTCGGTTAAGCCGAGCCGCCGAGTCGTGATATATTATGACAATATGACATGATAAGAGACCTTGTGAATAGACCAATTGTATAAATCACAATTTTGGTATTTTGATTATGTGGACGAACTCATTGCTTCTTTATCGTGCACGAATACAAATGAAAATTTATACTGTTACAACTACAAGGTAGCGTAAAAGTAATCCTCCTATCAGAAAATGCTATAAATTTTGCCGATTATTGGTCAAATAAATAGTCAGCAATAATCCGCGTTCTGGAGCAGTGTAGCGTAACATTGTTTATTAACGTGTATTTCGCATGTGTTTACTACACAAATGTCAAAACAGAACTGACATTAGGGGCCAATTGCAAAATTTATAGCATTTTCTGATAGGAGGATTACTTTTGCGCCACCTGCTACATGCTACTCTTATATAAGAATATCAAGACAGCTTTGTAAATGACTAGCATATGGGAACATGAAATTGCGACTGTTAGTAATCTAAACTAAAAACTTATTTTTTGTCATTAGTACTTTTAGGACCCTAACCTTAACCAGCACAAGTACAAAAGGTACTAAGAGTATTTTAAACACCTGCTGTCACATGTAAAATACACTTCTGTTTTTTTTTTGTTTTTTTTCATTTCTAGACTGCTGTTTAAGAGTTTGTTTGAATCAGGTAATCTGTTCTTTGTTAGAAATCTTATTTAATATCAAATTGTTATTAAAATCAAGATTCTGCAACATTTACACAAGGTCACGTTTATTTTATTATTAATCCCAGCAATCAGCAGCAATTGTTGCTGTAACAATCACAGAAATACAATCCCCAACACAAGCCTCAGCTAGCAGTTGTTGGCAAAATTAGTTTCTTTGGGGAAAAAGAGAATAAAAGGTCACTCACACACAGCTATTTTCAAATTGGTGTTTTCTGTAAGAATATTGCAATAAATATAAATATTATATTTAAGTCGAATTGTTTTGTCGCTCGTGTTATAAAAAAATGTCAATGAACATGTTCATGAAATGGAATTTAGACAACAGACTTATCATTTTACCTTTCATGGTTGTCATCTATGGCTCGTGTGTTTCAAAAATACTTGAAATGTGAGAAATGTAATGTATGACCCTACTACAAAGTATTCTAAACTTTTGTTATTAAATACCAGTTATTGTATATTAAAAACTGCAAGTATTTAGTTAAAAAAATAAATCTTTATGACCTTTTATTTTTGTGTAATAAAAAAAAAAAGAAAACGTAATATCAACCATCCATAGCTAAGAAAAAAAAAACAAAATAAAAGAAAATCAAAGCTTACTAAAATAAAAAGTAAAATTTGGTAAAAACAGCAGATACAAAATCTTTTAGTCAAAACTATTACAAGTCAACATGCAAGTCACGTACACCAAACATGTGACGACAAACTATAATAAAGCGGAAACGGAAATTGGCGCCTACTTGTGAGGATATAAAAACAAAAACATCACACAACTTAATGCATGCTTTATATATGAAATCGCAGAAAAATATAAAAAAACTATAGTTACATGTAGTACAATTTATATAGTGATGGTATACAGGTAAAAGTTTTTTACTATTTTTTATTGTTTTTAAATAAAGATTGGTGAAAAACATACATATAAACATACATATACAATTGGTCAATTCACAAGGTCTCTTATCAGTCATATTGTCATAATGTCCTAATATATTACGACACGGCAGTTCGGCTTAACCGACTCTTAGGCATTCGGCGTTGGTCTCTGCTGGTTCGTTACAATAACACAATAAACATAGCATAGAAAGTAGTACTATTTTAGGAAATTTTTTCCTTAAAAAGCAATAAAAACCATTTTGAAATATTAGGACATTATGACAATATGACATGATAAGAGACCTTGTGAATTGACCAAATATTTTGCAATGACCAGGAAACTAAATGTAACTTGCAAACTGTTCACAAAACAGCATTACAAACAAAATAAAAAATATAAAAAAAAAATTTGTTTTAATAAAATTATTTTTTAACATGCAGTAACAGTTTTTAGAGCTTTTTTCAATATTTTTCTACATGATGGACAATTTTTAACTTAAAAATATAATACTTTGAATAGTAAGGTTTTGAGGATTAAGCACTCTTTAATTTGCGATCATATTGGTAAATTTTTGTAGGATTTGTTGCAAAGGTTCGAAAGAATTATGTCTTAATTCCATTTTTGAAAACAAATTAAATGTTATTTTTTAACCATTTCATTGATGAATTTATTATGAATTAATTCATAGGCTTAATACCTTTGTACTTCAAATGTATTGAATTCATTGAAATATCTCTGGAGAATTATTTTCTTATTGAATCATTAAAATTTACTTTAATTCAAATCCATTACCAAATAGCTTTAAAAATGTATTGAATGATTAATTTTTTCTTCAATTCAAATCTATTACAAAAAGGCTTAATTCAATTTTTTTATACCCCTTCACCATGAGAGTCAAGGGTATAAGGATTGAGATCGTAAAATTCTTAACACACGTTTTTCATTGAAACTTTTAACCCAAGTATTATTTGAGTTTTTTTTTTTGATCAAATTACCTTTGTAAAGCATGTCAGTTATTATGTTTAATGTCAATTAATTCATTTGTTGTTAATCTGATTAAAATGAGTGGCCAGAAAAAAGTGTGTACTAAAATTATTAAATATTTTCAACAAAACCCAACTTGGTCCTACAAAAAGTTGGTCAAGCATTCAAAGGTCTGTCGTCAAACTGTTTCCAATATTACTGAACAGTACCGGGAGAACTTGTCCGTTGATATAAAACCTGGTTCAGGTAAAAGGAATGGTCCACATGATGTTTCTAAAGCCAAAAAATAGAAAGCATTTTCAAAAGAGCTCCCAACACCTCCGGTAGGAAAGCAGCCCGGTTAGCTCAGTGCTCGGACTATTTGGTACGAAAAGTTAAAGCCAATCCAGGTTTAAATGCGTACAATGCTCAAAAAGTTCCTGACAAGAAATCTGCAAAAAATTTAGAGGCCTAAGACAGAGCACGGATATTGAAGTCAAGTTTTATAAAAAAAATCCTTGCTGCATAATGGATGACGAAACGTAGGTTCTGGCAGATTTTTCGCAACTTCCTGTTCAAAAATTTTATTTCGCTGATGCTCGAGGGAATGTTGAAGTAAAGTTTAGAACCCAAAAGCAGACAAAATTTCCCAAAAAGTTCTTGGTATGGCAAGCCATATGCAGTTGCGGCAAAAGATGCCAATCATTTGCTCTATAAATACCGAAATATACATCAAGGAATGTTTACAAAAAAGGATGCTTCCATTTGTAAGACTTCTTAATGTGTCCACTTATTTTTGGCCTAATTTGTCACCCTGCCTATATGGTAATAAAGGTCTTAAGTGGTACAAGAACAATAATGTGGTATTTGTACCAAGAGAGGCAATTCCTCCAATCTGGCTGGAGCTAAGGCTAGTGGACAGATATTGGGCTCTTGTTAAAATAGAATTGAAGAGCACAGAAAAAGGTGTCCAAAAGTATAATAGATTTTAAACGGAGATGGACAACCTGTTCGAACAAAATGACAGAAAGCACTATAAAAACCATAATGGAAGGGTTTTCGAAAAAGGTTAAAAATTTCATCATTAGTGATTAGAACCATAAAAATATTTTTTTTTTGTAAATTGTAATAATAATCTTAATGAAATAGAAAAAGATTCAAAACTGTAAGTTTAGTGGTTTCATTTTTATTAACATATATCAATTACAAAAGTGTTATGTTCCTATATATACAATTGCATACAATTTGATATTTAATCTTCTTAATAAAAGTATTTTCTTTGTTATTATAAATTAATGTTTTAACAAAACAAGAATTATACTATATAGAATTATAGTATTTCTTATTTCTTGTGAAATATTTATTTAAAGATTTAATTTAATTTTTCGTCTATTGTATACTTAAGACTACTTAGAATTTCATTCACTTATGAAAAAGTTTTCTCCCCCTAGAACGTACAAAATATTCCAAACAAATAAAAGTTGGTAAGAATGGAATATAAATATAAAATGCACTTAACTATCAACAACACCGAAAACAAACTCCATGCCACTTGTGCCGTTAAAGGATGATGATGAACTTGTGCACTGCAATGGAATTAATATGAAATATATACTTAATTAGGGGTATTTATTTAAAGATATAAGAGTAGGTGGGGCAACATACAAAACAAAAAAATTAAAAATAGTAATAATAATAAAGCTGAGCCTATCACGGATTTGTTGAAGATAATTTGAGAAATAGAAACTTTATTATTATACCCGTGAAGTAAAGCTTTAAGCTTTATTAGTAAAATACTGGTATCCTTCAAGTAATCTAAAACTTAAACGGAATTTTGAGAACCACTGAAAACAAACAAAAACTCATCAACAGTAATTTTAGCAGACATTGCTAATGTGATGTATCCCAAAATCATACATTAGAGACTAGAACACTCTAATTTGTCTGGCCAAATAAACTAACACCTTTTTATGTTTCCACAGTTTGTTTAAAGTTCGTCTGGTGATAAAAATAATAAGGCAAATATAATTGTTGCAATTGAAATGAAAGCAAAAGTCGTGTTTTGAAAGTACGGTGTTGAAACAAGGGTACTTACGAAAATAGATAGAATGCTTCGACATACTAGACCTTAGTGTACTGGACTATCAATCTGGGACTAGGGACAATTTTTTTCAGGATTGCCGTGTAATCAACATATCTTAGACTGCGCAAACAGTATTTGTATGGGGGCTAGGTGAGATCATGGTCCAATATTCCCATTTTCGATACCAGACAAAGCTTATCAACAGAGAATATTTGGGGAAAATTTCAGCCATTGGCCTCTAAGGTGTTTTTTTTAAATTAGTTTGGGGGCATTTACATTATGACTTTAAGTCATGACTTAAAATCATGGGCTTTTTTTTTTTGTACTAGCAAATTTTGGCGTCTAAACGAAAGGCAAGTTTTCTGTTTTTCATGACTTTTTTGGATATTCTGTTTTGATCTTGTTTCTTATTGGTTGTTGATATGATTATAAAAAAAGGCATCGTATAAATGCAAAGAGATTTTTGAAGGGGTTTTAAAAGAGAAACAAAAATAAGTCATTACTTTAAATCAAAGTGTAATTGTCGACTTAATGAAAAATATTTTGTGACAAACATTTTTTTTTGTGAAAAAAAAAATCGGATAAAAAAATATTTTTCCCGATTTTGACCCATGGTTGGTCTGACTTACTATAGTCTTATATACGCCGATGCAAAGGTCTTTGAAATATCTATCATTAGATGTCCATATTGTTTATATTAATGACTGAGTAATCCAGATATACATAGATGAAAAATAAGTCAAAAATCGAGTTTATCCTGGTTTTTTCATTATATCTCAGTCACTTGTAGGCCGATTTGGTTCTATAGCGGATATATTGA
This sequence comes from Calliphora vomitoria, assembly GCA_942486065.2. Classification (NCBI taxonomy): domain Eukaryota; kingdom Metazoa; phylum Arthropoda; class Insecta; order Diptera; family Calliphoridae; genus Calliphora; species Calliphora vomitoria. The sequence goes on along the minus strand of OW818033.2, from coordinate 2,891,947 downwards.
TGTATGAATCATGTATGTAAGTGCGGTGGCTACGGAAAGTTGATCAGCATACAGATGGACATGGCTATATCGACTTCGCTATCGCAAATGAAAAATTTAGAAATTATAAAAAGAATGAACTCATGGTGAAAGGTATAAAAAACCAATTTTACATTTATGAGAGTAAGTAGCTATTATAAAAAAATATATTTTGGTTTATACTAAAGAATCTGTGGGGTTGGAACCACAGTGCAGTAGTAGCGGATTTCAAATGCCTACAGCAAGTAAAACAAAATCAAAAACGGTCAGAGTTGAGAATTTCTATAAACAGTGCAAAAACAGCAGCAATATAACACAATAATAAATAAAATTAATAGAAGTAAAGTACCAAGTTGTTTTTACCCACAATTGTTTAAATACTCATGCTGTGGTAATACAATGAAACGTGAACAAAGTAACAGGTACGTGCAACAAAACTGTTGTTGATTATAAAAAATAGTTAAAGAAGAAAGTTTAACAAATTTGTAGTTCTCTTTAGTTTAGTTTGCCAACCGTGGTAGCAGACTAAAAGTTTTTGTTTTTAGACAAGAAAGTAGTTAGTAAAACTTCAGAGAAGTAAAACTGCTTGTCATATGGCACAATAGTTTCTACACAATAAGAACATGCTAAAAAAATATTAAATTTCATTAAAATATTTGAAAAAGTTTCAGGAAATTTCTTGCTTGGCAGGAAAAAAAGGAATAAATTAGTTAAGATAAATGTTTAGGTTAAAAACACAGGCCAGCACATGATTAGTGTTGAGGCTGCTATGAAACCATTTCTCTTTTCTGAATTGGCCCATCAAATTAGGTTTTAGACATATCTGAATATACAGTTTGACGAAACCCCTTTTTTTGTCATATTCGAGACGTTATAACAGCGCGAATTCAGTTTTTTTATTGTCTGAAAGTTCTTCCAATTACCTTCAAAATCAAGGCTTAGAACTATTATATCCTTTTCCATTTTGAGATATCTTAACCTAAACTTTGAAAAAACTTTTATCTCTACATTCATGGTATTTTCGCTGCATTTCGTCTTTTCTTACTAAGCTTCGACTTTTTTCAAATTCTTTTTTTTTTTTTTGGTCTTTTATCACGTAGTAGTGTCCGTATATGGTTATTTTTCCATGACTCAAAAAGTTACACACAGTGTAATTTATCCAAAGTTGAGTTAACAAGGGGCGTATGATTACTATTTAATACGAATAAATATAAAATAATACGTATACGTTTAAAGAAAACGAGTTTTTATGTGAATAAACAATTATAAAATAAACAAAGAAGTATGATCGGTCAAGTCCGACCATATAATACCCTACACTGAGAAAATGGGCAAAAACTTTTCTGTTCCTGTTCCTTTTTGAGATTTGAAAAAACGTTTTTTCTCTATATTCATGGTATTTTCGCAGCATTTCGTCTTTTTTTGCTGAGCTTCGACTTTTTTTAAAATTCTGTCGGCCTGTATTATTGAAATTAAGTTGAAATGTACGTACTTTATCTTATGTTATCAATATGTATAATTTATTTAGAATTTGCTTAAAAAAATTAAGTATTTTCTTAATATTTAATTTTTTACAATATTATTTAAATAAATTTTTAAACAAATTTTAGTTCATCAAATAAATAATTTTATATTTTATACTCATGGGTAGACCAATCAAATCAAGTTGAATTTGTATTTAATAAATTTTCCAGTTGTTGCATGGAAAATTGAGTGAGCAAAAGTACGCTTTTTTTATTGTTTTTTTTTTAACTTCCCCTAAATTTAGCCTTTTGTCGCTAATTGTTGGCATTGTCGTTAAATTTTTTTGTCAGCTGGGTATTTTTATTGTTATTTTGTTAACTGAAAATAGCATCAATATAATAGCTTTTACACTGACAGCAACCCTACTCTGTATTTTAAAACAAAACAAATTTAAATGGGTAAGATGGCTTCATTTAGTTAAAATAAAGTGAATGCATTGTATGGCTGGGTATTTACTGTAAAGAGTATTGGTTAAAAGTCTGAAAACAAAGAAACAAAATGACACACAAACAAATTTAAATTTTGTATAGAGACTGATAAGGTTCATAATTGTTTTTTTTTTTTTTTTTTTTTTTGACCAACACTTTCTCTACTCTTGGAAACATTTAAAAATTATCACTGTGTTATTATTTTTGTTTTTATATAAAACTGCCCTTCAAGCCCAATAGCTGTATGGCTGTACAATGTTACTGTGAGTCTGACCAAATTGCTATGAATAGCTAAAATGTATTTAAATGTTTTTTTTACACCAATGGGGAGTTGTTAAAGTTTGTATAAAGTTCATAAAGTTTTAAAAGGATTTCTATCAATTCTCTGGCGAATTTTTATTTAACCATTAATGTTATTATTGCGTTAGTTGTTTGTGGAGCCCGATAATACTAGAAAATAGATAGAGATATACAATTTTTTGTTTGAATATGTCGATTATTTAAAAGTTTTTAAAAAACTGTCGTTAAAATTTGTTTGTATATAAGAACATTGTAGTTATGCAAAAAGCTTTTTGGTGTTTTGTGTTCAAAGAAAATCTAATTTGTCATTTTTTACAAACCTACATTTCCCATATGCATAGTAGTACAATGTACTACTAGTACAATGTGCTACTAGTACATGCTTGCAAATACTATTTACACAAAGCCTAAAACTATGCTACACTTTTACTATGAAAAACGGAAATTTCCTCCCACTAAAATCGAAAATTAATAATATAAAAAAAAGAAAGAGAAAATTAAATTTTAACTAATTTACTTTCCCAAGTGGTTGGGGTAGATCCATGTATGGAAGATTGTTTGCATAATGGTAATTTAAAGTTGTGTTAGTGTATTTAATTTATATAAATTAACATTGTTTATTTAGTTTTTTTACATTTTTTCTAGTTGCTAAAATCATGTTTTTTATTTGATGGGACTTTTTGTAAAATATATTAGCTTTGGGAATTAGGCAAATATCCCTTTACTTAATAATGCTTTTACTTCTACATTTAGGTTGTTTTGCTTTTCTTATGTTAAGAAAATACTATGTACACAAGTTTAGTAGAAATTCTTTTTTACAAAAAAGGTATTTGTTGGCTTACAGATGTAAGCTTAGAGAAAATATACATAGAGGGGAAACTTTTCTGTCAAAGACTTAACTCATTTATCAAAAACCTAAGTGTTGAGAATGTATTAGTAAAAAAAACTATGTGAAAACAAAAACAATACTTGTATGTTTAACTATTTTGAGTAATTTTTGTTGTTCGATTTTTTTTAGTTTCTGCTCTATGTATAATTTCTCTATGGATGTAAATACAAAATTTAGAATTTATAGTAATTTTTTTCTTTTTTTTTGTAAAAAGAAAGAAGAGTTGTTGAAACAAATTTTGATAAAATAACACAGTGCAACACAGATCAAAAAAACTTCATCTTCAAGATCAAAATCGCAAAAAACTTTAAGAATTTTTTTTTATCTTTTTTTCCCTATTCAGGTCCATAGGTAGCAAACCGTTCAAAATTCATAGAAAAAATCAACTACAAAAATCTACCTAAGATCTCAATAAATAACTTTCTAGAACATATGAACTTCCTAGGAATGATTCTTAACACCGTCTTGGGTCATAAACTACTAAATTATTATAAACTAAAGCAGCTATAAATTTTTTTTTTTCTTAAATTTGTTTCGAATTTTCGCGATTTTGATCTTGAAGATGAAGTTTTTTTGATTTTATATGTTCACAATTTTTATTCTTTATGACAAGGGCTAAAACTTTGCCTCAGAGGGTAAATAAAAATTCCGAACTGTTTGCAAGATATGAGCCTGAGAATATTATCACTTTTTTGCAAAAATGACACCGAAGCCCCAAATCTTTGGGGGCCTATTAAAAAAAGGGAATGACTTTTTTTTGTCTTTTATGACGTATTGGTGTCCGTATATGGTTATTTTTCCATGACTCAAAAAATTACACACAGTGTAATTTATTCAAAGTTGAGTTGACAAAGGGCGTATGATTAATATTTAATACGAATAAATATAAAATATTACGTATACGTTTGAAGAAAAAGAGTTTTTATGTGAATAAACAATTATAAAATAAACAAAGAAGTATGATCGGTCAAGTCCGACCATATAATACCCTACACTGAGAAAATGGGCAAAAACTTTTCTTTTTTAAATTCATTAATTTATTTTCGTAAATGATTTTCGGAAGTTGGGGACTAATTATGTATGGATTGCCATGAAATTAGGTGATTTATGTCTAATTGAAACGTATTTCAGTAGAATTTTATGTGGATGCCAAAATTTTTAACAGATTTATGCTGGTTAAAGTGATTTTCGGAAGCGAGCGATTTGGAAACAAAAATTTGATTGCTGAAAAACAAATTTGGTGAGAAAAAATTTGTAAAAAAAAGTAAAAAAAATTTTTTTGAAAAAAAATGATTTTTTTTTAACAAAAAAATTTAATGCGTGACATTTGCATGTGTACGTCTGACATAGCTATATCGAATCCGCTATCTATAAGTATTTTTTGGTAAATGATTTCGTATAAATCTTTACTGTTAAATACTTTTTATTCATTCATGCTAATATTTAATATTATTTACTGTTATAACAAGTAACCATATTTGTTTATACAGGCAAATCCCGGTATAACGAACGATATGTTGTTAAATCGAAAAATTCATTATATCGAGATTTATTTCTTGAATAAGTTTTAAGCGTTGTGATATTAGGAAACATAACTATCGTCGAAAATGTTTCCGTCCTCAGTAGTTTTTATTAGTTGTTCTTCAGTGGGTTGACTTGAGGTTTAATAAACCCTTCGCTGAATGGTATTTAGTTCTAAAAATTATTCTACCATTAAAAATATCCATTATTTCAATAAAGATAATTTACAACAACACTTTGCTATGAAACGAGCGGCGTTTATTTGTCTTTCAAATAGGAAAATATTTAATTTTCTTTATTTTTCACATTCATTAGCGCAAACCAAAATTCTTAGCATATCCTTCGATAACTTTCTACTTGGAGCACTAGTTTCTCTAGCATGAACAAACGCTTTATCTGTTATCATTTTCCATTGAGAATAACATCAGGAGTTAGATTGTGCTCAACTATAAGTGTATGCTGATTCTTTAAGAATTCTTACACCATTGTTTTTCACTTGCATGAAATTCACCATTATAAAGCCTTTTTGTATTTCTATGGCTCTGGATTTTAAAGCATTTCAAACTCCTTTCCCACAAGGGGATACACATCATTCTTTACAGATAGATGATTATTTGAGCCATTTTTGATAGCTTGATATAACAGTCAATGTTAAAAGGTTGACCGTTCGTTTGATTTTCTTTAATTTTTCTCAACATTCGTTAAATCGAGAACAAAATTGTAGAAATGTTCGTTATAAGAGGTGACGCAAAAGTAAACTTCCGATGTTTGTGCCAAAGTCACCGACCGATTATTGGTCAAATAAATAGTCAGCAATATTCCGCGTTCTGGAGCAGTGTAGCGTAACATTGTTTATTAACGTGTATTTCGCATGTGTTTATTACACAAATGTCAAAACAGAACTGACATTAGGGCCAATCGCAAAATTTTTAGCATTTTCTGATAGGAGGATTACTTTTGCGCCACCAGTTATAAGGTAGTTAATGTTATAAATGTGGTTGTAAGTTATAATGGATTTTCGTTAAAATGAGATTCGTTAAACCGGGATTTGCCTGTATTTAAATTGTATAATTAACGCATTTAATAGTACAAGCACTTTTAGTTACCAAATTAAAAGGGAAACAAAAAAGATTTTTATGAGCTGGTCATAATATAATAAACAAAACATAAAAATCGTTTTGCCAAACTATTAAAATTAATGATTACCATTTTATTTAAGTGAAACAAACTTTAAAAAACAAATAATGTTTTCGTAAAAATAAAAATGTTGAACAATGACACCGGTGTCATACAAATGTAGGAACTTAAGCGGTTTTTTGATTAAGATGTACAGTGGTGGCCATGAGGTTAGCACACTAGCTACTTGCTATTTTTAAACGCAAATATTTCCTATATTTCTTAATTTTTTTATGATATATTTTGCATGCGTGTTACTTGTCCTTCTAAGATCACGTCCCATCATGTCCAGCATTATTCCTTTATATATATTTTGCGTTTTTCTATCCAGAATAGAATAACCTCAAAAAAACACTGGACAGTATTTAACACAAAATAAAAAAGTTTATTCATATTAAAAAAGTAGCAAAACAAAAAAAACTTATTTCACTAAAAACTTAGTACTTAGTTGGATACCCTTTATTTTTGATCACAGCTGCTAGTCTCCTTGGCATACTTTCTACAAGGGCCATACAGCGATCCACTGAAATATCATTCCAAGCTTTTTCTACTTCTTTCCATAAATCGGCCAAATTTTTAGGCTTTTTTCTTATTACATGCTGCTCCACATCATTCCAAAGGTTCTCAATAGGATTGAGATCCGGAGATTGGGCTGGCCATTTTAACACGTCGATATTGTTCGATTCCAAGCAACACCTCACTAAGCGTGAGGTGTGTTTTGGATCATTATCTTGCATAAATCGCCACCTAAGTGGCATATTGTCCTCTGCATAAGGTATCATTGTATTTAGAAGTATATTCTGGTATACATACTGGTCCATACGAGTATCAATCTTTTTTATAGGACCAACACCATACCCAGAAAATGCTGCCCACACCATCACATTACCCCCACCGTGTTTTATTGTTTTACTGGTGTACTTTGGATTATGTTGCATGTTCGGAGGACGCCATACATACCTCTTACCATCCGATCCGAATCTACAAAATTTAGATTCATCACTCCAAAGGACATTTTTCCAAAAAATTAACGGCTTTTCCAAATGCTCACGAGCAAAGGACAACCGTGCTTGTATGTTCTTTTTTGAAACATGTGGCTTATGCTGAGAAATGCATCCACGTAAATTTTTTTCATTAAGTCTTCTTCTTATCGTTCTGCTGGACACGTTGATACCATATTTTCCTGAAATTTCTCTCTGGATTACGGTGGAGCTCTTAAAAGGATCTTCGACAGAGGCTCTGTATATTAAAGAGTCCTCTTTACGTGAAGTTTTTCTGGGCCGAGGAGCCTGTGTAACATTTTTAGATGTTTTATATTTCTGAATATGTCTTAATGCATTATAAACCATCTTCCTGGAGCATTCCAAAGTATAAGCAATCTCACTTATACTTGTTCCTCTCGAGTTCATTTGTTGAATAATCTTTCGTTGTTCCTCTGTACACCACTTTTTTTAGCCATATCTAAATAATGTTTATTAAGTCAGTTTGTCTTCCTCATTGATTAAATAATACCTAAACTTACCAAATAATATTTATACCCTCAAAAAACTTTTAAAAAATTTAATTATACTTATATGTGCTAAAATTGTGTCCAGCTTATTTTACATATTACTGCACTAAAATGCAAATTTGAAAGAGAATAGCGATAGAATGCAAAAAAAAAGTAACGGGACTTATTGATCACACCATAAACAACACTAATTACCAAAAACTTTAGTTTATAATTGCAATGAAATGAAATAATTTACTTTAGAAAACAGCAAGTATGAAGTGTGCTAACCTCATGGCCACCACTGTAAGTCAGATGCTGAGATACTTAACTAAAATATTTTTAATAAAATAATTTCGTTGATGTTGTATTAAGACGAATTTCATTAAAGAAAGTATTAGAGAAACAAACATCACTAATGCAAGTATGTACATTGTTTAATATTTAACAACATTCACACACATTTCACTAATACATTTTAGATTTTATAAAATTTTAAACTGAGTGGTATTTCTGCAGTAAAAATAAGGGAGCAATGAATACGTTTATACTCTCCACCAATACTTATGGTGAAAGTGGATGCTCGTTCTATATGTAAGGCTTAAAACCTATTTAAATATTTACATAAGTCCCAAGACAAAGTATAACTATTCTCAATCCTTATGAAATTCTAAGTCGATTAACTTTGCAAGTCTGTGTAAATCAGTCTCATTACTAAACAAGCAAAGAGAAGTAAATAAGATATATGCAGCATGTTTTTCATAGTCCTAGAAAGTTTGGTATTGAAAATCTGCAAATTCGGTTTAATAGACAAAAAGCTACAAACCAAGAAACAAGTTAAACAAATTTTATGTTTTTTAAATAAAATATTTTCAGTTTTTTAATTGTTTCGCAGCAGAAAACAGAGCAATATAGACTTTTTGTGTTTAAGCTTGACATCAATGTAATGAGTGTAAAATTCGTAATACAGAATTCCACTTTGTTAGTAATAAAAACAGTTTTATTTGCTGTATTTTTAATTACAGATTTTATACTATTTTTTTTTCTACATTTATAAATATACATACAATATAACATATAGAAAATATTTTCAGAATTTTTATTGTATTTCAAACACATGTGTTTTGTAGTACAGTAAGTTTGCAATTGTTATACTGTGTTAGTTTCTGGCCTGTGTATTGTTGCGTAAAGTAAGTTAATGACTGTAAACTAATTTTACAATAATCGTAAAAATTTTGTTGTTGTAAATGCAAACAACAACTACTAAAATTTAGCAACTGCTTACAAACAACTATTTGTAATTGAAATTATTTTAAATTTTTATTGGAATGTTTTTTTTTCAATAGAGAAAAACCAAACTATAAAAGTTGTGTTTATTACTACAAATATTATGTTTGTTAAATCTTAGATTATGTACAAGAATGCAAAAAAAAAGTAACGGGACTTATTGATCACACCATAAACAACACTAATTACCAAAAACTTTAGTTTATAATTGCAATGAAATGAAATAATTTACTTTAGAAAACAGCAAGTATGAAGTGTGCTAACCTCATGGCCACCACTGTAAGTCAGATGCTGAGATACTTAACTAAAATATTTTTAATAAAATAATTTCGTTGATGTTGTATTAAGACGAATTTCATTAAAGAAAGTATTAGAGAAACAAACATCACTAATGCAAGTATGTACATTGTTTAATATTTAACAACATTCACACACATTTCACTAATACATTTTAGATTTTATAAAATTTTAAACTGAGTGGTATTTCTGCAGTAAAAATAAGGGAGCAATGAATACGTTTATACTCTCCACCAATACTTATGGTGAAAGTGGATGCTCGTTCTATATGTAAGGCTTAAAACCTATTTAAATATTTACATAAGTCCCAAGACAAAGTATAACTATTCTCAATCCTTATGAAATTCTAAGTCGATTAACTTTGCAAGTCTGTGTAAATCAGTCTCATTACTAAACAAGCAAAGAGAAGTAAATAAGATATATGCAGCATGTTTTTCATAGTCCTAGAAAGTTTGGTATTGAAAATCTGCAAATTCGGTTTAATAGACAAAAAGCTACAAACCAAGAAACAAGTTAAACAAATTTTATGTTTTTTAAATAAAATATTTTCAGTTTTTTAATTGTTTCGCAGCAGAAAACAGAGCAATATAGACTTTTTGTGTTTAAGCTTGACATCAATGTAATGAGTGTAAAATTCGTAATACAGAATTCCACTTTGTTAGTAATAAAAACAGTTTTATTTGCTGTATTTTTAATTACAGATTTTATACTATTTTTTTTTCTACATTTATAAATATACATACAATATAACATATAGAAAATATTTTCAGAATTTTTATTGTATTTCAAACACATGTGTTTTGTAGTACAGTAAGTTTGCAATTGTTATACTGTGTTAGTTTCTGGCCTGTGTATTGTTGCGTAAAGTAAGTTAATGACTGTAAACTAATTTTACAATAATCGTAAAAATTTTGTTGTTGTAAATGCAAACAACAACTACTAAAATTTAGCAACTGCTTACAAACAACTATTTGTAATTGAAATTATTTTAAATTTTTATTGGAATGTTTTTTTTTCAATAGAGAAAAACCAAACTATAAAAGTTGTGTTTATTACTACAAATATTATGTTTGTTAAATCTTAGATTATGTACAAGCTTTTATTATTAAATTTGTAATTAAATCTGTTTAAAAAACTAGGAAGAAAGTGTAGTGGATCAAGCCCGTTTATATAATACCCCTGAGTATAATTTTTTTTAAAATTTCAAAAGATCTTTTTTCGTGAGTGATTTGCAGAAGTGGGAGAAATATGAGAGCTATATTCAATTATAGACCGATCGTCTATAATTGGTTGTTGAGTTTTATGTTATTTAAGAGAGTTAGCTTCGCAGAACTGATTTGCGGAAGTGAAACTTATATGGGAGTTATGGTCAATTATGGATTGATCTGCAAAAACAATTTTTAAATTTTATTTCCTTTTATATAAAGCTTAAATCAGATATTTATAACAAAAAAGTCCTTTTTCGGTAGGACATTTGTAAGCACGGAATCTTGTTGAAATATGTTCAAAATTAAAACCTGTACTTTGCGCACAAGGTTTACATGGACAGACGGACGGATATCGTTAAATTAACTCGGTGGTTGTTGGACTAATATTTTTAGGTGTTTTTTCAGCGCAATGGCAATACGTGATTTCAAATGTGGTGGAAGAAAATAAATAAAAAAGTATATCGAGATTAATTTTAAAGAAAAACAAGTAAGAGAGCTAATCTTATATACCCTTCACCATATTATACTTTAAAATAAAATTAAATTTTTATTGTTTTTTTAATTTTTTTTTTCGAATTTGTTTTTAAAAGTGTTTTCCAATTTTTTTTAAAAAAAAATTTTAATTTAAAAATTTTTTTATTTTAATTTATTAGTCAAAATATTCTTGACAAAAAAATTTTTTTTGTGAAAAAAAAATTCGGGTTAAAAAACATTTTTCCCAATTTTAACCCATTGTAGGTCCAACTTACTATAGCCTTATATACATCATTACAATGGACTTTGAAATATCTGTCATGAGATATTCATATTGTCTATATTTATGACTTAGTAATCGAGATATAGATAAAAAATAGGCTAAAAATAGAGGTAGTCTCGGGTTTTTGCTCATATCTCTGTTATATGTGGACGGATTTGGCTGATTTTAAATAGGATACTTCTCGAAAGCATGTCTAACAGAATTTTTAAGATTTGAATCCCGAAGATATCTGGGGTCTTCAGAAAATTGATTTCAAAAAATGGACAGACAGACATGGCAAAATCGACTCCCATATCTATAAGGATCCAGAATATATATACTTTATAGGGTCGGAAAATTATATTGTGGAAATTACAAATGGAATTACAAATTTATATATACCCTTCTCACGAAGGTGAAGGGTATAATTACTAAATATACATATTTAGGGTGATCCAGAATTAAAATTGTCAATGTTCTCTAATAACATTAAATTCATTGTATTTTAAGGCACTGCGCAATAAAAAACTTGGAAATAAACATGCTATTGGTAAATGGATAGTCATATTTTCTTTTATTTAAATCGGACTTTCCATTTAGATATTACAGGTTTTTCATGATACGAGTGGGAAACAATTCCGTGCCTTTTGGAATTATACACAGGTTTTTGGATATAAAATCATTTAACTTTTCAACATAGTTTCCTTTGAGCTCTATACACGTTATGCAATGTTTCTCCAATTTTTTATTCTTTCCAAAAAATAAGATTTGTGGAGGTCACAAAATACGTATTTTTTTGTGAGATGATTTTATCGTTGGAGTCAAATCTCTTACCGCCGAGACATTTCTTCAGGCCTGGAAACATGAGATAGTCACTCGACGATAAATCCGGCAAATTTCATAGCCTAATTCATGGATTTTTGCCATTTAAATTGCACATGTGTGCACTTTTTTGTACACGCGATTGTTGGCAAACACGGTAGCCATCTAGCGGAAAACTTTCTCATACCCAAGTGATCATTCAAAATTGAAACCACTAATCCACGTGAGATGCTTATGACATCCACATTTTCTAACACTTTCGATTTGCAATCGCCCAACACCAGGCGTAAACCTCAACTGGGCGTCCAGAACGTTCAGCATCTTCCGTGATTGTACGGCCACAACGAAATTCAGTAAACCACTTTTTTACCATTGAAATTGACGGTGCAGAGATCACATAGTACTTATCAAGCTTAGCTTTTATTTGAGTAATGGTTTTTTCCGCAAAAAATTTCCCCTCAAGTCACGATGTAGTCTGCTATCAATTGGTGTCAAACAGAAACTAAATGACGCAGCTTCTTTAGGTTTTGGCAGGTGTAGGGAGCCAGGAAATTGAAAAAGTTTCAGACTTATTGATCCACACTCGTATTTACCCCCGTTAGCCAGTGAGTTTTTAGATATGTTTTTAATTCTGAAAATTTTTTAATATGCAATTATCGTACCTATTAACAAATAGAATAAGTTTTCACGTCCAACTCTGAGTTTTATAAATATGTTCGACTTATTATTAAGTAAGTATTTCGAAATATTTACACTGAAACCTTTATCTCTTTTTACTCATACTATGTGGTGGTTTTTTAAAACTGTTTCAATTTATCAAATTTAAATCAATTGATATTGTATTTTTATTTATTTTTAAAACAACAAAATTCTTATTTATATAAACAAAACACAATCGTTTCGGTTGCTGTTGAGTACTTATGTAATATAGTTGCCTGTTTGTAGTCCCTACTTTTTGTCTTCCTCCCTTCTCTCACTCATTTAAATCAGTTATATGTGTATGTACATTCATCACGTTTACTATAATGTTAAGCACGTAAAACATTTACCCATTTTGTTTCAGTAATTTTGCCAAAAGTAGAGAAAAACCACGCGAACGCAACAAATAAAAAAAAATCATTGCGAAAATACAGAAAAATCAGCAAATAAATTGAATTAAAATTGGCAACAATTAAACTTAATACAAAACCCAGCAAACTTTTTGATTTCATATAGAATTGGTGTAAAAACGAAAATTTGTGGTTTTCTTTTGTGGCATAAATTATGCCTTTAGTTTGGCTTTTAACCTTCTTTGTGTTCTTTTGTGAATAAATTTAGTTTGGTAAGCGTATCAAGTGTTATATTCAACAATGTTTTTTAAATAATAAGAACCTAAAACCCCGAAACTATGCTACATTTTTCACATTCACTTTTCTCAAAGGGTTAGGAAGGCACCATTTTTTAATAAACTTTTCTTGTTATTGTTTTTGAAGTTTTTTTATTGTTTTTTATTAAAAGTGTTGGAATATGTAAAAGCTACATAAAGGAAAATTGTATAAATTGTAATGGTTTTTGTTCTATTCTAGTCGTTAAAAGTGTAAAACATTATGAAGGTCCCAACAAATAAATGGTACAAAATATGTAGGCAAAATTTTGTGTCAGAAAACGCCATTTATAAGTTTGCTGGGTTATACCACAGTGGCATTATTCAGACTTAAATTGGAATGATAAAAATTTGTTGTGTGATTGTATTACTGAGCTTTATTATTGTTGTATTGTTACAACCTTGGATTTTGTTACTGACAAGCAACAACAAACACATGCTCAGTTGTTGTTGAGTGTTATTTTCGTTATTTATTGTGATTGACGAATCACGTTCCCACATTGCCTGTACGTCTGCTGCTGTTGTTGTTGTTTCGTTCTTATTTAATTGTCAAATAGGCTCCAGCCTGCATCGATAACATTAAAAATTTGTTTAAATTTATTGTTGTATTTCAGCGAATGTTCTTCAGCTTTTAAAGTATCTATATTATTAGTAAGGGACCAAAAACTATCGGTTTTTTGATTCTCAAAATATATTCCTGGCTTTTATGTTATTATTACAATGAGATGATATGGAAAAATGTTTATTTTCTCTATTGTTAGAGAGGTAAAACCTAAAACAAAAGTTGTGTTAAATTCATTGTTAAATATATACAAACTTTTGTTATAAGTAATTGAAAATGTCGAAATTTTGTTGATACCATTCTACTGTTTATACAATCAATTGTTTTGCAGTTATATTTACATTTAATGAGTTTATTTTATTAAACAAACAATGAAAGAGAAAAATCTGCAAAGCTGATTAAAAAAATATACAAATTATAACAACTTTTAAACTTTTACAATAATTAACACATAACAAATGAATGCAAATAAATTTCAAGGAATTTTAGTATTTAATTGGAAAATATTTAAGTGACTTCCTGCAGCACCGAGAAGAAATGAACAAATCTATATATTTTGAAAAAATAAAATAAAAATTTAAATTGTTTTTCTTAAAATACTTTAACAAAATTTTATTGTTTTGGTGAAAATTGTTGCCTTGGAAAGTCATTTGAAATATTTTTCACTTGATATGCATACTTTCTATGTACAGAAATTAGTATTCGGTGTATATAGTAAAATATGACTTAAAGATGCGGGATTTATAATAAATGAAGTAACTTTTGAACGCGGTTTTTGTCTTTAATAACTTATACGGCATTTTGTAGGGTACATATCTGTAATTTATTCGCACTTAGCTATTGAATATTATAGTGTAAACATCAAAGTTTTCCTCCCATCGGAAAACTTTCTTCTATGGGAGACTGTTTTCTTTAGGAAAACTATCTTCTATGGGAGACTGTTTTCTAAAGGAAAACTGTCTTCTATGGGAGACTGTTTTATATAGGAAAACTGTTTTCTATGGGAGACTGTTTTCTTTAGGAAAACTGTCTTCTATGGGAGACTGTTTTCTAAAGGAAAACTGTCTTCTATGGGAGACTGTTTTATATAGGAAAACTGTTTTCTATGGGAGACTGTTTTCGATAGGTAATCTGTCTTCTATGGGAGACTGTTTTCTTTAGGAAAACTGTCTTCTATGGGAGACTGTTTTCTATAGGAAAACTGTCTTCTATGGGAGACTGTTTTCTATAGGAAAACCGTCTTCTATGGGAGACTGTTTTCTAAAGGAAAACTGTCTTCTATGGGAGACTGTTTTCTAAAGGAAAACTGTCTTCTATGGGAGACTGTTTTCTAAAGGAAAACTGTCTTCTATGGGAGACTGTTTTCTATAAGAAAACTGTCTTCTATGGGAGACTGTTTTCTATAGGAAAACTGTCTTCTATGGGAGACTGTTTTATATAGCAAAACTGTCTTCCATGGGAGACTGTTTTCTATAGGAAAACGATCTTCTATGGGAGACTGTTTTATATAGGAAAACTGTCTTCTATGGGAGACTGTTTTCTATAGGAAAACTGTCTTCTATGGGAGACTGTTTTCTTTAGGAAAACTATCTTCTATGGGAGACTGTTTTCTATAGGAAAACTGTCTTCTATGGGAGACTGTTTTATATAGCAAAACTGTCTTCTATGGGAGACTGTTTTCTTTAGGAAAACTGTCTTCTATGGGAGACTGTTTTCTATAGGAAAACTGTCTTCTATGGGAGACTGTTTTCTATAGGAAAACTGTCTTCTATGGGAGACTGTTTTCTAAAGGAAAACTGTCTTCTATGGGAGACTGTTTTCTAAAGGAAAACTGTCTTCTATGGGAGACTGTTTTCTATAGGAAAACTGTCTTCTATGGGAGACTGTTTTGTAAAGGAAAACTGTCTTCTATGGGAGACTGTTTTCTATAAGAAAACTATCTTCTATGGGAGACTGTTTTCTATAGAAAAACTGTCTTCTATTGGAGACTGTTTTCTAAAGGAAAACTGTCTTCTATGGGCAGACTGTTTTATATAGGAAAACTGTCTTCTATGGGAGACAGTTTTCCAAGAATTGAAGGCATTAGTTCAGGGAGATTGTTGTGAAACTGAACAAGAGCTTGTAAAATCATTAGGAGCTACTCAAGCAGCAATTTCAAAACGTTTACGAGCAGCAGAATTGATCCCAAACTGGGAAATTGGGTACAATAAGAATTGAAGATGTGACACCTTGAAGCATGATGTTGCATGTCTGAAAAATTGCACCGAGTCATTACTTAAGATTACAAATGGATTTGTTACTATAACTTGAAGCGTCAGACCTCGTACCAACTGAATCGACACTAAAGCTAAACATCCACGGCCTTAGCGCCTGGGGGAATAAGAGCCCTATCTATTATGAGCTGCTGAGATCTAAACAGACCATCACTGGGAACCTGTACCGAATGCAACTAATTCCTTTGAAGGAAGCATTTACCGATAAACTCCCACAATATGCTGCCACACATGAAACCATACACAGAGAAAACAGATTCGTAATCTCAACTGAATTTGTGGCCAATCGAATGATTCGGTTGCACACATAGAATAATTTGGTTCTATCAACAGAAAGTCAGTTGATAGAGAAGAATTTCGGTTGAAGCAACCAAACTTTTGTTACCCCTTGTAAAATTTTGTAGCCACAACTGAAAAATTCGTTCAGTAGGGTAGAATCATTCGATTGGCTACAAATTCTGTTGCTATTACGAATCAGTTTCCTCTGTGTAATATTCCATAATGACAACGCTCAGCCACATTATAAAATACCTGTTAAAAATTCTTTATAATAAAGTGGTTGGGAAGGTTTGCCTCATTCGCTTTATAGTCCAGACTTTGCACGGTCCTACAACTATTTGTGTCGATCGAAGCTGAACGCTTTCTCTGGAATATGCTCCACTTTGTAACAGAGTATACGATATTGGCTTGGTTCGCTCTTGGTCTCAAAAGATGAGCAGTTCTTTTGTTTCGGAATCCATATGTTCCCAGAAAGATGGGAAAAGTTCATAGCTAACAATAGAAAATACTTTGAATAAGTTTATATTGTGCAAATGTTGTAAAAATCCTGCATTTTTTGGTCATACATCCAATAAATGCAAAGCTACTGCCAAAAATCGAGGTAGTCCTGGTTAATTGCTCATATCTCACCCAGTCAAGCACTGATTTTGCAGATTTTCTTTACCAAAATCCTCGAACGTATTATCCATGATATTTCGATCTAGGTCTGGGGTATGTAAGAAAAACGGGATTCTGAAAGTTGATTTCAACTAACATACGGACTGATGGACATCGCTGTATAGAAACTATTGGGGTCTCAAATTAAAGAAATTAAAATAAAAATACATACCTTATTAATTTGTCCAAAATTATGACTTCATAATTTGTACTTAAAACCTTAATCTCAAAATAGTTTAAAACTATGATTTAAAACCCACCATTTCTACAACTTAATTTCTTCTATAAATTTATTTCACAACGTACTTAATATATATATGTATGGTCAATTCACAAGGTCTCTTATCATGTCATATTATCATAATGTCCTAATATTTCACAATGAGTTTTATTGCTTTTCAAGCAAAAAATGTCCTAAACTAATACTACTTTCTATGCTATGTTTATTGTGTTATCGTAACGAACCAGCAAAGACCACGCCGAATGCCTAAGAGTTGGTTAAGCCTTGCCGCCGAATCGTGATATATTACGACATTATGATAATATGACATACTAAGAGACCTTGTGAGTTGACCAATAATATTTTTACTGTTTTATTTACTTAATTTAAACAATTATTTCAATTGTTAAGTACTAAAGTCTACCTGAAGCCCACAGTTTATAACAGCATGTGTTTGAATAAATAAAAACTAATATTTACATAAATTGTTGATGACGACGATGACGTTGATCATGATGATGATGATGATGAGTAAATAAAGAGAAGAGTAAATAAATTTTAATGGAAAAACTTTTATAACTCTTAATGAATTTACTTTAGTGTTTGTTTTTTTCGTTATTATTTATTTATTTTTTCTATTAATAAACATTTTAATTTGTTAGGCAAATAAACCGTTCTATATTTTTCTGCAGTATTTAGTAAAATATTCTATCTTTTTTACCAATGCCTGGTCGTTAACTTAATTTGTGTAAAGCTTTTACCCTTTCTACACTCTAAATAACAACAATGTAGTCGTCGTCGTCGTCGTAGTCTTTATCATCACAATAAATGCGTTGTAATGTTTGGGTCCCTTTATAAAGTGCTTTTACCTTTGGCAGCAGCTACTTAATGAAAATGTAAATATTTAATCAATATAATAACAAAAACTGGATTATTATCCTGGTAGCCGTTGAACATTGTGGGTTCGTGTGCTATATACAACAAGCAGCCAGCCTTTTACTCTTAGGAGGGCAAACAATTTACTTATGTAGCAGAAATTGTTGGTGACAAAGATGGCTAGCTAAAACTGTGGGTAGCAATATTGTAGATGTTTTTCCTTAGACCAAAGGTTATACGAGTAAGTATTATGTTGCTGATGACGATAATGATTATAGCTTTGTTAGTTTTTATATCAATTTCACAGTATTAGGTATCCTTGTGCTCTGTAGAACTGCATTTGTTTTAGTTTTAAACCATATTTTTATCTGTTTACTTTTATGTATATAAAAATATTTTTCATCGCTTTACTAACTGGTTTTACTTAATTTGATTAAATTTAACACTTAAGGCTGGGAAATGTGGAGTTGCCTTAAGGTAGCAACAAAATATTACAACTTGTTCAAGGCAGTCAGTAGATTTTGAAACATACTAAAATATATTGTCTATAAGGAAACTTTTTTTATGACACTCTTTACATTTGAACCTGCTGTTGTGTTAAACTCTTTAATATTTTTTATATTCATCTAAAAAAGAATGTATCTCTTTTAAATCAATCATAATTTTGTTGCTTTTTGACAACATTAAACACATTTTTATGGTTAATTTTTTTTTTTGATTTTTTTCAAAACGTGTCTGGAATACATCAGATTGATGGTACGTTTAAAAGTCAATGTTAAATGGTTTTTATTTATTGTACATTTACCATTTTTTGACATGAAAATCAATTATTTTATAGTCAGTCATGAATAATGATTTTTTTTATGAGCACAGTGAGACTAATAAGGATATGTTTGGCTTTAAAATGATATCAGATGTCGTCCTTATTTGAGATTCGTGGTAAATTCTAGACTGATTATCATAATATGCTACACAGGGAAAACATATTCGTTGTGATGACCATATTTGTAGCCAATCGAATGATATCGAAAAGAAAGTCAGTTGAGAAAGAAGAATTACAATTAGAATATCCGAATTTTTGTAACACCAACTTAAATTTGTTAGCTACAACTGAAAATTTGGTAATTAAGACTGAACGATTAGCTACAAATTCGGTTATCACAAGAAAAACTGTTTTCTCGGTGTAGGTTATGGCAAACCAGGTTAATACTACGAACCTTTGTATTACCTATGAATAAATCACAATTTGGGTATTTTATTTATGTGGATGAGTTATTTTCGGCTTGTGAGCGCTATCCTTTTCTCCTATTATGTCAATCTGATGTCATGAAGCATGCTTCATCTCGCAAATAAGGTTATATTTACGAAAAAAAAAAAACCAGTAAGAGATTTTTATTCGGCTGTGTCCAAATTAAACTTTAAGATCTAAAAATGTCTTTTGTTACAAAATTTTTGCTTCGGCTGTGCCGAATCTTAATTACCCTTCACCAAATTATATTTAAAAAAATAGTTTAATATTTTTCGGTCAACAATACTTAAAAAGAAATTTTTTTAATTTATTATCAAAAAAATTTTATGTCAACAATTTTTTTAATTTTTCAAAAATTTTTTTTTTTGTAAAAAAAATAAAATTCGGGGTAAAAAATATTTTTCCCGATTTTTACCAATTGTAGGTCCGACTTATTTTGGCCTTATATACGCCGTTGCAAAGGTCTTTGAAATATATTAATGACTTAGTAATTCAGATATAGATAAAAATAGGTAAAAAATCGAGGTAGTCGTGTTTGTTTCTTATATCTAAGCCATTTGTGGGCCGATTTTATTGATTTTAATTAGCAACCGAACCGGGACTGTAGCGGATATATTGATGTATGAACCGTGTATGAAAGTTACTTGGGAGCTACGGAAAGTTGATTTCATCATACAGACAGATAGACGTACAGATGGGCATGGCTATATCGACTCCGCTGTCTATGACAATCCAGAATATATATATATATACTCTAAGCGCACGCAAATGATTTTGCGTGCTGTTAGAGTATATATCTATGGTAAAAGGTATAATAAATTTTAAATATTTCATCTAGATCAGGGGTGCCAAAAGTTCCTTATGGAAGAGCAAACACCAATACATTTAAAGAAAAACTAATTTTTATGCAATTTTTTTTGTTGTAAAAACCAAAACATACAAAGAATAAAGAAAAAAATACACACTTTTTTTAAAAAATACCATACGATAAACAAAAACAAAATCTACATTGATGATCGCTGTCGTCAATGTTTATCAGCAAAGCATACGAAAGTCCACTTGCGTGTATACAGTGAATATCGACAAAAAAACAAACAAGACAAAGTTGTTTGTGTATTTCATATTGCTAGTGCTGAGTGCTGTATTGAGTATAGAAACACACAGCCTATAGCTAAGAGCATTTACAAAAACAATGAGCACCAAGAGTATAGGGCTTGTTCACCATTGATCTAGATTATTTGTGTTTTTTTTCTTTTCTATTTCTCTCAACCGCTAACCTAACTCTCTCAGTGATATAACAAAAAAAAAAAAAAAACGATTTTTAAATGGTTAAAACTTTGAACTTTCTATTGAAATTAAAGTATACCATGACTTAAGTCATGGTCATTATAGGGTCAGTGTTCAATAAGACAGTTGCCATTACAACGCTGCAGAAAAGATTGTCTTATGAAACAAAGCTCATTCCATGCAGCCTATTTGATTCCATTAATGCCCCTTTGTGTTCCCTATGAAAACAATTTTGTCAAAGCAATGTGTAATCTGATCATTAGATCAGATAGGAGAAAAAAATCTGATCTTTAGGATGTCAATGTCCTATGAGATATTTCATCACTCCACTACACATATCCTTAGAAAACATTCTGGCTATTTCTACTAGATGCATGGTTGTACATCATTTCTGCCGTTTAGTCTCTGACAATTCAGCCTGAAGGATGTTTTAATCAATATTGTGAAATGGTATTTGATAATAGACAATATCAAGAGGCTTTGACTTTGTACCAATAACAAGTGCCAACATTTAAACAATTTTGTTTAATCTGTTCGTTTATTATATGGTTTAAATAGATCAGACAAACAGAAGAACGGACAGACACTGTTGCATACACTTAGAAAATAGTTGACCACAGTTTTTAAGCCTACAAAATACAAAAAAATACATAATACTCCTTATGCTATTTCTACGGTCCAAATTTTTACACAATTTAAGTTCAATAAATAAAGAAATCTTAGTAATTTGTTTCCATAGTATTTTAGTAGTAGTTCGTTTGGAACAAAAGGTAACCATTATGTTCTTTCTTTGTTTCCAATATATTACCAACTAGTTGACCACCCCGGCTTCGCCCGGTGGCTATTTACTAATGTTAGTTCTTTAAATTTCACCAAAAAATTTATATTATAAAGAAAAATGAAGAAGAGGAAAAAAAGCAGCCAAATCGTTCAGACGTTCTCACGTGATGACATTACAAACATGGACCATTTCATTTTTATATATAGAGATTAACATGAGATCCATAACAAAAATAAATCTCGATTTCGACTGCATCTAAAGAAATGTAAAATTAACGAAATGGAGCATAATTTTTAAAACTCAAGTAAAATAGTGTGGCTTTCTGTTGATCATGCAATATTTGTATTCGTTTTTTTACAACCTTTAGTATGATTTAGCATGCGACATATGTATATGCTCTTCCTGTTTCCAGTGAGGATTGGTTAAAGTAATTTCAATTCCTCTCATCCGTTAGTGCTATCTAGCGACTTCTCAGCAGGTTTATCGAAATTCCTTAGTGGGCCTCTGTTAATTTGTTTTTTCTAATTTTGCCTAAGAATCGCATTGTTTCATTCTAAAGGGTTTTTCAACAAGAGGTGTTATTTTGAATCACCCGGTATTTCGGTAGCTGCCATTTTTGAAGCTTTTATTCTTTGACATTTGACAAGTAAACACTACGCCATTACTAAAAATGGAACGATACACTCTTAAAAAACGCAATGAAATTATTAAAATTCCTTACAAAAATTGTGAAAATCTTTCCGTCACAGTTCGCAAAATTAAAACATTTTTGGGCCGCATTACAGAAATTGGTGGAAATATTCGAGCTGTTGGGACAAGTTAGTGATGTGAAGATGAAGAATAAAACCCGTGCACGTCGCTCAAGAACAACTGAGAAGATTGGACATTGGAAAATCAATATCAAATGTTTAGAGTGATTGTTATATGCAGTAACTATTTTTACTTTAATCCACTAAATTTTCGTTTGAATTCAAATTTATAGTCACTCGATAAGATCAATCGCAAATCGCTGCTAACAAACGATGATATATAACGAGAAACACTCTCGCTCATTTTGATTAATTTATTACTTTTAGTAATAGGTTATTTTTTTTCGCCACAGTGTGCAATCTTCATTTGATTTCATACACAAATTTCTAAATTGTTTAATAAAGTGTTAGAAAAAGTCATTTGTTTATAAAGACTTACATTTTTATTAATTTTAAAAGTATTGAAGTTAAAGTTTGCAGTTTTAAATTTTTTTTTTTAACTTAATGAGCATCTTTCTATGAAGCACATGTTAAACTAATTAAATTATACAAATTCCAAGTTTTAGAAACATTTTCTGTTATGTTATTTAATGCTAGCTTTAGAACTCAAATCAACTACAAAAAGGTCATTAGGAAAATGTCATAAAAAAATAACAAGAACTTAATTTCTTAACAAACAAATGAAATCATTGTTAGTTTTTATACATTTTTGAAAGTTGTAATTCTACTATTGTTTAATTTTTACCTTTAAAAGAGAAATTAAATTGATGAGAAATTAAGGAAACCAAAACAGGCATACAAAACAACAGGACCCTTATAGCTATTTTGTATAAGAGAAATCATTAAGGTGTAAAATTAAGTAAGGAAGAAATCATTTAATAAAATTTCATTGAAATATATAAAATGCTTTCATATCAAACACTCCTGTAAATCTACCTACATGCGCTGCATACGAGTTTTTAATACAGTACAGGTCCTTAAGACAAAATAAAATAATATTTTAACAATTGAGGTTGGGTTATAACTTGTGTTAGAACTTGAATAAAGTACCTAGTAATAAATATAATAGGAGTTTTAAGAATTCAAAAAAACACATTAAAACAGCTGGGTATGACAATTTCTTTGAATAAATTTCTTCAAACATTGTGATTGGATACTGTTTCAGATGAATAATTGTAAAAGTTAAAGCCCAAAGACAACATGTTTTTAAAGCCACATTAATCAAATGCATAAAGCCCTGAAATTATATTAAAACCTATGGTTTCGAAACTACCATTATAGAAAACTTTACTAACATATTAAATATTTTGTTTAGTTCTTTAATTTCTTTGAATTCCATTCAATTTATTTCTAAAATGTTCCCTATGTTGAAAATATAAAACCAGACATATTGTAAACATTTTCCAAAAAACATGTTTATGCATGTATAATAGGGTGGTCCTTATACTGGAGTTTCTAGATATTAGGTGCTCCCAAGATCTAGAATGAATCTTTATCGTCTAAAAGCCAATTGTAGAAAATTTTAATAATGTCAAAGAGCGTTTTATTTGAAATTTAGAGTTTTGAGTCAAAGTAGCAATAGTAAAAAATTATATATAAAAAAACAAGTAAGAGAACTATATTCGGATGTGCCGAATCTTAACCAAATAATACTTTAAAATGCAAATTTTAAATATTTTAGGTAAAAAAAAAAATTTATTTGTTTTTCGAAATTGTTTTACAAAATTTTTTTTTTTTTTTTCGAAAATTTTTAATTTATTTTACAAATTTTTTTAAATTTATTAGTGAAAAAATTGATGCCAAAAAAAATTTTTTTGGGGAAAAAAAAATTCGGATTCAAAAATATTTTTTCCTATTTTTACCCTTTGTAGGTCCAACTTACTATAGCCTTATATAAATCGTTGCAATCGACTTTGAAATACATATCTATCATTAGATATCCATAGTGTCTTTATTAATTCAGATATAGATAAAAAATAGGCAAAAAATCTGGGTTGTCCCGGTTTTTCCCTTATATCTCAGCCACTTGTGGGCCGATTTTCTTGATTTTAAGTAGCAACCGAGCCGGGAGAATTCCCGATTTATTGATGTATTAATAACGTTTTTAAGTTATTTGTGAGCTACGGAAAGTTGATTTCAACATACAGACGGACACGGCTATATCGACTCCGCTTTCTATAACGATTCAGAATATGAAAAAACAAACCCTTGCCACTCATGGTAAATATTGAAAAATTAATCCTAATAAAAAATGCATTATTTATGGGTGAGTACAATTTTTTGCAACAAAAGCTCATAGCGAGGGTGCTTTCGTACATTTTTTGGATTTTTTCGCCTTTTTTTGGGGAAAATTTTCGAAATTATTGTAAAAATTCTCATAATGAAATCCGGGGGTTAAAAATTAAATTTTTAGGTATGGGTTCTTCAGCAAAGTTTCTTGGGATGACAAGAATCGCGATGCTTCTTTTTACATTTTTTGCGCCCCCTACAATTTGACCCATCCTAATATATGTACAACGATATGTATGTGTGCTCAGTCACACAAACATGTTGTATTTTCATTTAAGTTTTAAGCATTTATTTTGTTATTTCCTAAGTGTCGTCTGGGCATGATGAGGTTGCATTTTTGTTTTCTGTTCATATTTTTAAGCCCAACATCAGTTGTTAGGCATGCACTCTGCTGTCTGCTACTCCTGCCATTCAGTTTTGAAACTAAAGCTTAAACACAACAATATAAACAACCATTAAAAACCACTTTTGTTATATGATGATTTTGTGTAGAAACAGTGTATACTTATTTACGTGCACTTAGATTCATTCATTACATTTATACATTTTGTTTAGTGTTGCTTTAATGTTTTCATATTTTTTTTTGTTGATAATTTGGATAGTTTTTCCTTTTATTATTATGGAGACAAGTAAAATAATGGCCATAACTACCTTGACAATGAAAAATATTTGAAAAAAATCAAATAAAAACCACATATATTTTGAAAGAAAGTCTCCAAAGTGTTTAATATATGTAGGTGTTTTAATTTTAAATAATGTGCTTTTATGTAAATTGAAGGTTAGAGCATAATTTCTTTGGTATTTAAATGTAGTAAACATGACTTATTTAATTTCATGAGGGAATTATTAAAACAACTAACGTATCACAGTGGAAAATTGTGATAATTTTCGTATCAAAAATCAGTAACTTTTGAATGGATTAGTATATTTGTTAGATACTTGTTTAACATTGTTTTGTGAAGAACTAAATTTTCTATATATTTAAGCTTTCAAATCAAAATAAGCAATAAAAAGCTACTAAAATCAGAAAAAATGATAATTTTTTTTTTTTTTTTTTAAATTTCTGAGTTGCTTAACATTTTTGCATGCCATTTGTTTACAGGCGCGAAAAGGCAGCTAGCTTGGACATATCTTTTAAATATTAACTTGAACTTTAATTCTATGTTAAAACTAGATCAGCGGCAAACGGCGCCAACAGTTAAAATCCTAGTCAAAGTTGAGTAGGTAAGCCAAAAACCATTATATATTTTAAGTGAATAAGTTTCAAATCTGCTAACAATATAAACAAAACTCATAACGAAAATAGAATCTCGACAAGATACCCTTTCCATCAAGGTAAAACAGTCCTAAAACAAATAATTATAAATATTAAAATTACGCCCTT
The DNA here is from genome assembly GCA_942486065.2 of Calliphora vomitoria. Lineage (NCBI taxonomy): Eukaryota > Metazoa > Arthropoda > Insecta > Diptera > Calliphoridae > Calliphora > Calliphora vomitoria. The sequence continues at coordinate 2,866,283 of OW818033.2, read as the reverse complement.
GAATATGGTGTAATTTTAACTCCCCAATTGTTTAAAGTCGAAAGTAGTGTGTTCTGTTGCCATTTTTTAATACTTTTGTTGACATAATAGCTATAATTTCTGCAAATAATTATTTCTTGACATCTTTGCTTTACGATAGAACTTGTTTAATGGTTAATTTCAAATATTTGCAAAAATCAATTATGAGATGCATACACCTTATATTAGCCACTGTGCGTATGAGTGATATTCATTTAAGGTAGAGAAAGAAATATTACTTATGCGTCGTGAAGGTCGTTTCTTTCTAAGTTTTTTGTTATAATAGAAAGGGAAATTTAAATACATAAAATAAGTGAAATGATATGAACTTAAAATTTAAATTTTTACTTTTTTAAATTTAAATTAAGCGCTATTTTAGCTTTCTTGACAAATTTAATTAACTTTTTTAATTAGTTTTCTCTCAAACTCAACTGGTCTAAAATATTTTCTACATGAAACAACAATTTTATAAATATCACATTTCAACTTTAATAACAATAATGAATTTATAACAAGCTTAATAAAAATCAAGTAAACCAACTTCTGAATAATATTTTTTTTAACAATATGAACACAAACTTTTAACACATGTAGTTAACTTAGTAGGACTAAATATTAACCTAATTAAGTTGCACATTGAGATCAACATAGAGACTTTTTAATAAAGAAAGTACATTAAATTTAGTTGATAACAGCCCATATTTTAGGTCTAAATTAATCTTATATATAAACTTTAAAAAAGTTTGTTTTAATACGAATTGTAGACCATTCCATTTGTTAAAGTAACGATGGAGAATAACAAATTGTATTAAAAAATTGGGAAAAAAATTTCATGAAATTTAGACATTTTTTCATCACAGCAAATGTAATTTATTTCTAATTTAAATACGCCGCAAGCTAATAAAATATAGATCCTTAAAAATAACGTCTACGTAGAAAAGCAACCAGAAAAAAACCATGGTCAGAAATATGTCTCCATGTTTATATTTCAGATAAATATGCTCATATTTGCTGCTATTATTCAATTATGTTGGCCAGGCTATTCACAACAACCCTCTGGTATTGGTTGGTAAAACATTATGCATGTCTGTGTTTGAGTAAATATTATACTCATATAAAAAATAAAAAAAAAAATTGTAACAATAGTAAAAAAATACTACCAAATGTAACAGTATATTGAAACAAGAAGACTACATTCTATTCTAGGTTGAGATGAAAATGATATAGAATACAGAAAAAATGCCTATTATTGGTTTTAATATAAAAAAATCGATTTCAGTGGAAAATTAATCGATCATAGATAAGCTTGATTTTTCTGTTTGGAACACTATTAGGCGAGATAGGGTATGTTTTAGCCTGTCGTCTAAAAAATTGATTTTTAGTGGGAGATAATGCGATCAAATGTTGGCCTTTTTCATTTTGGAGTACTAATAAGAGAATTAGAGCTCTTTATAGATAAAATTTATAAATAAACAAAATTTTGAAATTTTTTAGTGAAAAAAATTTTATGATTTTTTTAAAAAATTTTTTTTAAATTATTATTTTTTTAATTATATTAGTGAAAAAATTGTATGATAATTTTTTTTGTGAAAAAAAAAAATTCGGTTTAAAAAATATTTTTCCCGATTTTGACCCATTGTAGGTCTGACTTACTATAGCGTTATATACGTCGTTGCAAAGTCCTTTGAAAAATCTCTTATAGATATCCATATTGTCTATATTAATGACAGATATAGATAAAAAATAGAGGTTGTACTGGTTTTTTCGTTATATCTTAGTCATTTGTGGGTTGATTTTCTCGATTTTAAATAGAAACTGAACAGGGTCTATAGTGGATATATTAATGTATGAATCATGTTGATGTATGAATCATGTACGGAAAGTTGATTTCAACATACATACGGACATGACCAATAAATTGAATGGTGTAAAGTTTAAAGACTTTCATAAGTATAGAACTCCAGACATTCGAAAGTAACTATTTACTTTGTATGATAGGTGCCACGTCCACTAATCCAATCCCGATCGTTTTCAGCCAAACTATATGAGTAATCTTGCAATTATAGTTCTCAAAATATTTAGAAATAACTATTTACTTTGAATGAGAGGTGACTCACCTCCTATTTTGATCCGTATCATTTTTGGTTAAACTTCTTGCAGTGATAAGAAATTGATTCGTACAAAGTTTGAAGACATTCATAATTACAGTACTCGAGATATTCGAAAATAACTATTTATTTTGTATAATTCAGCCAAACTCTTTTACGATTGTAGTTCTTTAGATATTCGAAATTAGCAATTTGCAATACATAATATGGGACGTGCTACGACCACTTAATAAAAGAGCTATTCGGAAAAAAAGAACAAAGTTTGAAGATTCTTGCAATTATAGTTTTCAAGATATTTATAAATAACTATTTGCTTTGTATTGGTTTATAAAGTTTCAGATCGACTCAGAATCACTTTCTGAGTCGATTAAACGATGTCCGTTCGTCCGTCCGACCGTCTGGCTGGTTGTCCATGTAAAGCTTGTGCGCAGAGTACAGGTCGCAATCTTGAAGATATTTCGATAAAACTTGGTACATATCATTTTTTCTGCCCAGGGACCAAGCCTATTGAAACTGGCTGAAATCGGTTCATTATTTCACCTAGCCCCCATACAAATGTCCTCCCGAAATTGGACTTTATCGGTCATAAATGTTTAATTTATATAGGTATCTACACAAGTTTTTCTCAAAATAAGTTTTATATATACGAAATTCATGTCAGCAAATTTTATTATGATCGGTCCATAATTAGTCATAGCTCCCATATAAGGGCTGCTTCCGATAATCACTTTAACGAGCATAAATCTCTTAAAAATGTTGGTATACACATAAAATGCAACACAAATAACTTTCATACAAACATTAATCATACTACTTAATTTCATGGTGATCGGTCCATAATTGGTCATAGCTCTCATATAAAGCCTGCTTCCGATAATCACTTTAACGAGTATAAATATCTTAAAAATGTTGGTATAGACATAAAATGCAACATAAATAACTTTCATACAGACATTAATTGCACCACTTAATTTCATGGTGATCGGTCCATAATTGGTCATAGCTCTCATATAAACTTCCGATAATCACTTTAACGAGCATAAATCTCTTAAAAATGTTGGTATGCACATAAAATGCAACATAAATAACTTTCATATAGACATTAATCACACTACCTAATTTCATGGTGATCGGTCCATAATTGGTCATAGCTCCCATATAAGGCCCATTTCCGAAAATCGTTCACGAATATAAATTATTGAAATTTTGAAAGAAAAATGTTTTTGCTCATTTACTTAGTGTAGGGTATTATATGGTCGGGCTTGACCGACCATACTTTCTTACTTGTTATATATATAGATATATACATAATCGATTTCTAGTGGGAAATAAATTGATCAAAGCTAATCGTCCTTTTTCAATTAGGAAAACTTTGAATGGAACCAGAAGCTGTGTAAGGATTTCACATAAAATCTATTATTATTTGGTTATCACAATTACAGTGGTGATAATTATTAAGCGAGCCAGCACATTTTATGTAAAAAGTTAGCTCAGATGACGTTTTAAATTTGGATCATTATAAACCAAGCTAGAGCCTGCTTTATGTTTTTATTTAAAAAATCGATTTTTAGTGGAAAATTAAGTGATCAGAGGTAATCGTCCTTCTTCAGTTTGGATCACTATTAAGCGAGCAAGAGCCTGTTTGAGGTTTTCATAAAAAATCGATTTTTATTGGGAAATAAATGATCTCAGATTATCCCCTTTATCCATTTGGAGCACATGTATTAGCCTTTCAAAAACATAGTGAATTTTAGTGATCACATATTGTCGTCCTTTTATTTCAATTTGGAACACTAGTAAACGAGCCAGAGACGGTTTTCGGTTTTCATATATAAAACCAATTTTAAATAAAGGGTTTTCCAACAAGAGGTGCTATTTTGAATCACCCGGTATTTCGGTAGATTTAACAAGTAGAAACTACTCCATTACTAAAAATGGAACGATACACGCTTCAACAACGCATTGAAAATATTAAAATTCACTACAAGATGGTGAAAATCATGCAGACATAGTTCGCAAAATTCTAGCTGTTGGGACAAGTTAGTGATGTGAAAAATAAAACCCATGCACATCACTCTAGAACAACTGAGAATATTGCTGCTGTAGCCCAAAGTGTTGAGGAAAGGTTTGTCCATTTCTCATCGTTCTTTGGAATTGGGCATTCCACAAAAGTCATTACACCGTATTTTGGTCCGAGTAGGATGATATTGATCTGGACAACATTTACTTTCAACAAGACGGCCCTACGTGCCACACAAGCAACGAAACCATTGCTCTTTTACGAGAAAAGTTTCCGGACCGTGTTATCTCTTGAAGAGGTGATCACAATTGGTCACCGAGATCTTGTAATTTAACACCTTGCGACTTCTTCCTTTGGGGCCACATGAAAGATAAGGCCTACGCCAACAGCCCAGCGTCGATTCAAGACCTCAAAGATAGAATTCGTGATGCTATCGAGGACATAGGGCATCCACTTTGCGATTTGATTATGGAAAATTTCATGAAAAGGATATGGTCCTGTAAGCGTGGTCATGGTGGCCATTTGGCTGATGTTGTTTTTCATTATTAACGGCATACCTTCCTCTTTATTATGAAATAAACATCCGATCATTTATCTCAAAAAATGCAGTTTTTCTTTGAATAGCAACACAACACCTCTTATTGGAAAACCCTTTACGAAATGAAGATGATCGTCGTTTTTAAATTTGGAGCAACTTTGAATGCAGTTAGATACTGTTTTTGGTTTTCATATAAAAAATCTTTATTTAATAGAAATAAAGTGATCACAAATTATTAAGCTAGCTAGAGCCTATTTTATGTTTTCATATAAAATATCGATTTTCTATAGGAAATAAAGTTATCACAGATAATCGTCCTTTTTCAATTTGGATCACTGAAAAGCCAGATAGTGCCTGTTTTATGTCTTCGTACAAAAAATCGATTTTTAATGGGAAATAAATTAAGCACAGATAATCTTCCTGTTTTATATTTTGAGTACAGATTATGGAGCTTTTTTATGTTGAGCTCTTTAAAGAAGCTAAGACCTGTTTTCATATAAAAGCTAAATGTTTAATGGGAAATAAACTGATTAAAGATTATCGTCCTTTTTTCATTTGAAACACTGATAAACGAGCTAGAGCCTGTATTATATCACATATTATCATCCGTTATCAATTTGCAACTGTTCTAAAGGAGCTAAAATAGGCTTCAGCTTTCAAACACATAAATTATAGATGGTGTGATAATAAGAAACATTTTAGTTGAAAACTTAATCACCCAAAAATAGTTCAAAGACACAGTTTTTATTAAATAAGAAGATTTTTGTTTTTTTGGCGTTTTGCCATCATCATCATTTTACATGGAAAAAATTTATTATTTTAGTCATTCTATTCCTGTCCCACCAAGACATTTTTTGTAAATTACAATTTATAAAGAAAACACATCTGTATATGGTTGGTTTATCCAAATTCTTCTATTCGTATGCTTTAGTTTAGTAGGGGTATGTGAAGTTACTTTTCATCTCTAGCCTGTAGGTGAGTGAATGACAGCTACAAATGCTTTAAAGCTACCGAATATCTATCACAAACTTTAGATTTTCTTCGTTTTCTTATACAGTTTCCTTGTTTTTTATAATTATTGTTAGTTTTATAACTTTAAAAGTTTTAGACATGATCTTTATTACCTTTTGCCTTTCGCCCAAACAACCACAATAAAAGTTTATTTTGTGATGGTCAGAAACAAAGAGTAAAGTCAAGTATAAGGGATATGTAGAAAATATATTGGAAAATGTTTATTTTGGTCAAGCAAATATTGGTGAAAAGTGAAAAAGCCAACTTCAGCTAATAAATTTAGTAAAAATCTAAGGAATTCAATTGAAAACCCTTTTTTATTTCTTAGAAAACAATTACGCAAAATTTAAACTGAGTAAAAGAGTAAAGGAAATCAAATTGAATTAAATAGAAAATATATTAATGATTGATGCTGCATAACAGATTTAAATATTAATTACTAACTTTTTAAATATTATTGCCTGAAAGCACATATAAATTCGTATAACCCTAGGTCATATGCAGCATTTCCTTTTAATTAAACTCTGTTAAAAATAAGACAATCATTCAGCTAACTTGTAATTAAAATTTGCCCCTACAACTAAAACTACTAGACAGCTTAAACTCTTTAAACTATTCGGGTTGTTGCCATGATATTTTCTTATTGTTCCTAATAAAAAGCAATGTCGTTCAACTTTTCTATGCTTTCAAGCCTGAAATAGAAACAACAAAAGTAGCTGAAATAGAAAAAGATTTCTGGTAAATATCTAGTGTCTACGCACATGTTGATGACAACACTTTACATTCCTGTAAACAATGCCTGCTGACATATAACAATAGTTACAATATAACCGGAAAGATGTAAAACAAAACAAAAAAAAAAAAAGGGGTAAATAGAAATCTGCAGACCCAACAGCAAGCCAGCCAGCAAGAGCTATAGCTATATGTTTTCTTCTATTGTTTGCGAAAATTTCTATGCCTAGAAGGACAAAAAACTTGGAAAAATTGTTAAAAATGAAAGAAAACATTGTTTAGAAACTACTCAGGAAATTGTTGTTAATCTTTGGGACAATAAACAAGACATGAACAATGGAAAAGAGCATATGTAGATTGTTCGAGGGCTTATTGTTTTATGGAAAGAGAAACAAACTGAAAATATAAATAAAAGAAATGTGAAAAAAAAAATAACAAGCAACAACTTAACATTAATAAATTGAAAGAACTGAAAAAAATAAAAAAAAAATATGATAAGAAGAATGCTTGTTCAATTTCAATTAGTTCGTGAGTGAAATAAATTTAAGAAAATATTAAATATGCCCCCAGAGCATAATTAATTTCAAAATGTTTTTTAACAATATTATGATCACTGTAATTATTTGTATGATTGCGGCATTCATAATATGTTAAAGTTGTGATTCACATGATAGCAGAAATCATATATGTAATTGATTCTGAATGACAGCGAAAGTAAACGACTGTACCTAAAATAGCTATGATACGATGACGTCACCAGTTCAAAATCCATAACAAACAGTAACTTTTTCAGGATGCATTGGACGCTCTTGAACCTCATGTGGATTGGTATCGTCTCAAATTCTACAATTTGGTTTGTTGATTATTTTCAAAACGATTGTAGAGTATTGATTACAAACGAAGACTAAGTACAAGAACGCGACATTAAAACATGAACAAAAGGTAAATTTGAGCGTTAATCGTGTGTTTTTAACCATTTTTTAATATGTTTTTGATACATTTTCTAGCACAGAGTGCTGTGATATTGTTCTTTAAAGTGCTGTCCATTTAAAAAGTTTTAAGCAAATTTTATTAATTAATAAACTTTTGCACAATTTCAGTTATTAATTGCAAACTGGGACATTAATTAATGTTATTTAATATTTTAATTCTAAGTAAAGTAAAACATTAGCAAAAAGTATGAAAATTTGCTGCTGCTAAACAAGGAAATCCTTCAACTTTTTCTTACTGATGCAAAGGAAAAAAAAAAAAGAAATAGCAACCATTAATAAAAGTGAATACTGTTAAGGAAGGGAAAAATCTGAAAGAGAGCGAGAGACAGCGGGTGTTAGAAAAGAGTAGAAATGAAAATGTTCTATACGACACAAATATAAAACTTTTCTTAGCCACAAAACTTTATTATAAAAGTTTCGACAAGTATTAAAACAAAAATAATAAAAAATAACAGAAATTGTATAATTTTTTGTGTAAGTATTGAAGTACTACTTCATTTACAGTTTACAGCTCCCAAAGCCTCATTATTTTGCTTTAACTTCCTGTTTGACTAAAATGGCTGGCTGAGAAATGGCAAAAAATGGTAACAAAAAAAGAAAACAAACTTTTGTTGAGCTCAAATAAAGTTGTTAATTAGCGTGCTATTGGCATTTTATGTCTAACACTTAATGAAGAAATGTATAGTTTGAAATATTTTCATTAAGTTTTTTTGTTTTTTTTTTCATGTTTCAAAACAAAACACATGATTAATTACTGAAATTTTACAATTTGATTTCAAAAAACATTTTTTTTTTATAAAATTAAAAGTAAAGTTTTTTAGTTTTTTTGTAAAAGATTTTTAGTAACTTTAGTTCTAAGTGTGAAAAGTGCCAAAAATCCTTGACTTGCTAAGCCAATTAATATTAATCGTATTGCTATTTGATTTTTATTTGCGTGCTTTTTAATAAACACAAACTTTTTGGTTTTTTGGGTGAATGGTTGTTTGGCTGTTTTGCAAATCCTCTTGTACCAATTGATTTTAACCCTTCTGCTAGTTGATGTGGGCTAAATTTCTGCTTGGCAGAATTTAGCTATCGAATATTTTATTTGTTTTTTATATTTTTCTCTACCATTTATGTGGAATAAGTTTGTTGTGTCGTTTGTAATACCTTTAAATTCTAAGGCTATTAAGCTGTATCCTTATGAATGTGTGTGTAAATCACTATCAAATCTAAAATAAAGCAAGGAATTTAGTGAGATTTATAGAAAATGTTAACCATTGTCCTAGGTAGTTTGGTATTAAAAATCAGTGAAATCCGTTTAGTATAAAAGAAGTTATGCACCAAAATGTAAGACAACCTCGAAAAACTTTGATGGTTTTAATTTTTTTTTTTTAATTTAAAATTTTGCTTTGTCTTGTTGCTGTAATGTGTGTATAAGTTTAATGCAATCATGTTTAGGTAGTTTTGAATGTTGTTGTATTTGGTGTAGAGCTTGATTGAGTTTGCTTGAGCATTAATGTCAAGTCGAGTGTAATTTGGTAATTATGGTTTAAGATGCAGGGAATTTATGTTCCGATATAGCTAAATTTATCAGTATAACTTATTTTTTATTCTATTTAATTGCATTTGAAGATCAAAAGTTCTTTACTTAACATCATTTATTTTATATAAACTTTCACTTTGTGCCATTTGTGCTGCAGCCAACCAAAAACAAGGACGTTAAAAATTATCCAAAAACACAAAAAGCATGAAAAGTATAAAAACAGAGCAAAGAAGATGTTGAAAAGTATTTGTTTACTAAAGTAAAACACAGGGTTAAAACTGTAAAATTGTTCATTGATAGAATGGGATTTGTTGATGATACTGCTGCTGTTTAAATAGCAAAAAGTAGGAAAAAAAAACTGGAAACAGCTTAAGTAGTTTGTACTTTTTTAACTAACTTTTCTTCCAATTTTTATTTTGCTATATTGAATTTCTAAAAAGGTTTGTTATGTACAATTTGTGGCTCTTTTTTTTTTAAGTATTTTGCTGAAGGTGGTTTTCAATTTCGTAAAATAATCAAGAAAATATCCAAATAGGAACGTGACACAGAAATTATTGGTAAGGGTATAATTTGTTATATGAGTACTTTTGTTTTTTTTTTTTGTGGAATTTCTCAAAAAAGGTTGATGTTGATATTAGGCTTTCATTCTTTAACCATAATAAATAAAAATTGCTTTAAATTGTTTGTTTTTGCTGTAGTTGGCAAAAATATCTAAATTGGAATTTTAATATTTTATAAACAGCCACAAAAGATAACAAATTATGTATATGCGCACTTTTTATTTTAATAAGATTTTTAGTCAATGAAACCCTTTGTATACAATAATGATTAATGGACATTTGAGAGATTGCCAGCTGTATTCCATTAATTCTGAGAACAAAAATGTGAGTGAAATTCAATAATATATAAAAAATATCTGCATAGAAACTGCTCGCATATATGGGTATTTCCACAATCAAGAACGCGACATTTATATAATCATTCGTGCATTTCCGGGATCTCTTGACAGTTAACATTCATTATGCCTTCAATTTATTTTATTATTATATACTTCACCATGAGTAACAAGGTTTTATATAAGTTTGTCATTCCGTTTGTAATTTCTACATTTTTCATTTGCGACCCTTAAAGCATATATATTCTGGATCGTTATAGATAGCGAAATCGATATAGCCATATCCGTCTGTATGTTGAAATCATGATTCATATAGAAATAAATCGGGAATTCCTCCGGCTCGGATGCTATTTAAAATCGATAGAATCGGCTCACAAATGGCTGAGCTATTAGGAAAAAACTAGGACAACCTCGATTTTTGACATATTTTTTTTATCTATATCTGGATTACCAAGTCATTAATATAGATAGATTAGTAAGTCATTAGTGTGAATATACATATTTCAAAGACCTCTGCATCGACTTATATAACGCCATAGTAAGTCGGAACTACAATCACCCCTATCGCGAGTCAATATTTCACATGAAATGTGTTCCCATTACCCATTTTTCGTTCATGAATTTTGCTCACGAGAAAAAACTTCCCATTTTGTGAAATTTTTGGATGGAATTTTGTAAACAATAAACAGCTGTTACGAACAAAATCAACTATTGTGAATTAAAAGTTCATGGGAATAGCACGATATCAATTTTCCCTTTGAGGGAAATGCATATTTCATGGGAACATAAATATCACATGTTTTTCACGATAGAGGTGAATGAGTCAAAATGGAAAAAATATTTTTGAACCCGAATTTTTTTTTCATAAAAAAATTTTTTTGTCATTTCATCATTAAAAAATAAATAATTTTTAATCAAAAAAAAAAAATTTTTGAAAAAGTTTTGAAAAATAAAAAAAAAATGTTGAATATTTTTTTTTTTTTTTAAATTTTGTTTACCTAAAAATATTTAAAGATTTTATTTTATATTATAATTTGGTGAAGGGTTCATATGATTTGGTACAGCTCTCTTACTTTTCAGGTTCAAGAACGGGACATTCGTACGCCTTTTAACTAAAATAAATTTAACAAATCAAAATAGAATAATAAAACTGTATTAATTGAAGTCATTTTAAATTGTGTGCATTTTATCTTCTTTGAAACAACATTGAGTTCGTGCATTTCCACTGTCAAGAACGCAACATTTGGCTTTTAGTTGAAGATACATAGACCTTTTGTCTTGATTCCATTTTTCTATATCGTTTTTTTTTAGTACAATGTTTAATGCAAACCCTAGGATTCCAACATATATTAACAATAAACTTGGGATCAAGAACGCGACAATAACTAGTAAGTAATTTTCAAACGTATTAATAAAATTCAAAAATCTTGGTATTGGAATATAATGTGAATCATAAACTCATGATCAAGAGCGTGACAAATAACATAACTCATTTTCGATTCGGAAAATAATTTTCTAAAGTGATTTTTTGTAAACTAAGGTGGTATATTTCTCTATTTATTACAACGTTTAGTATGATTTATCAGGCGACATTTTTAACGTTTTTAATTCAAGAAATTTCAACAAAACTTCGTAGTTGCTGATTGTCTAGGCTTCACATTTTTTAAACCATGTAATGTTGCGATACAAAATGGATTTTCATTTATAGCGTTCAAGCATAATATCGAACATACAAGAACGTTTTTCAAGGTCTCTCGGCTTCAATTCGTATGGCACCCAATTTGCTGCTCGCAAACGTTTTGAAATTGCTGCTGGAGTAGGCGCCAATTATATTGCAAGCTCTTGTTGAGTCTTACAATAATGCCTCCAATTCTTGATCTTCAAACTTTTTTGACTGGCCTGGGCGATCTTTGCTTTCCGTTTCAAAATCATTACTTCTGAACTGCAAAAACTAACTCTCGCACGTTAAAGCAAAACATCCCGCTTATGATGCTTTGTTGGCACAAAATTCGACATTTTCGAAGAGAAAATACTTTGTCGTTTATGTACAAAACAAAAACCTCGTTCATAAGATTCGCTATCAGTTGTTAATTCCGAATTTTTACAGCCAATAATTTTAGCTTCGAGTTTCTTATTAATTTATTATTAAACTGTAACTCTGATAATGCGTATTCTGCCTTTTTTACTACTTTCCCAATGTTTAACAGCAGGTATAAGGATAAAACGTCTCTTTTTAACGTCGATACATTTCTGCCTTACAGCTACTTTATCGCAATATTTTTTACACCTTAGTGGATTTTCCCAATTATCATTCTTTTCTTCTTTCGACATATGCTAAAACATTAAAATATCCATGTTATATCAAATAATCAAAATATTAGTTAAAAAAAAGCAGCTACTTACGATGGCGAACGCAACACACTTTGAATATCATAATAAAACGTTAAGTGTAATTATAATATGAAGTAATTTTAAAGCAATTTTGATTTGAATTAAACTTGTGTAGAACAACTGTGGTATACTCATAACAGAGGATGATTTGGGTACATGAACGCGACATTCGAACGTTCACTGAGCTTAATTTGGCCTCTTTTGATATTTTTGTGTTCATTTATAAATATGTGAGCAATAAATATTGAAGAAACAATGTCATTACAAGCAGCTAAGGCAAGAAAAAAATATATTTTCTGTTGTTCAATTTTCTCATATAGACGATTTTTAAATATTGCTTTAGAATAAATTATTAGTTTCTTAGCTTTTTAAAATTCGATACCAGTGAACTTTCTATGGGAAGGCCCTTTTCTTCAAGTGTTTAGGGTTTAATGCAAAAACAAATACAAAACACAACTGAAACATGCAAAAACAAGCAATCATTTGCTTAAAGAAAAAACAAAACAAACAACTTGTAGTATTGTTCTCTTGTCTCCGATTTTTGTTTAAAATATAAGTAAAAAACCTTTTCAGTGATTACTGTTAACTTGGTGCTGCTCAGGTTTGTTGTTAGCGGTTTTTAGTTAGTTTTTTTTTTAATTTTTCTTTTAGTTTTTGTTTTCAAAAAGAAAAGAAAACTTGCTCCTATACAAAACATTTTCATTTTCTCTTTTTCTTATTTAAAATCTAGCTACAAGAAAAATAGAAATTCTGTGAATATGCTGGTTGCTTATTTAATAGAAAAAAGTGTAAAACACGACCAATTTACCCACCTGTTGCTAACTTTATAATAGAAAAATAATAAAAAAAACTGGGTTGTAAAATAAACGCTGATTACACAGTCTAGTGTTTTAATTTTCTTAAGCAAAAAGTTCTTCATAGAACTTAACTTTTACTTCTACAATAAATACATCCCAGTATTTTCAAGTGTTTGCCTAAGGATTGGCAAAGAAGTTAAACAAAATGTAATAATGGTAATTTACTGCTACTGCTAAGACAAAATATGAATACAGAGCCATTACTATTTTGAAATTTTTTTTTTTTTTTTTAAATGTCACTTATATTTGATTGATGATAGAAAATCTTGTTGCTTAACAAACTGAATATGGAAATATGCATAAATTTATCAATAGCTGAGTGATGACAGTTAACAATTTTTCTTTAAATAACTAACATAAATAACTTCTCTCACACAACTCACTCTCCCTTAACTTACTTTTATAGTAAAACAAAAACAATGTAACACAATCAAACATGTCTGCTGTGAGGAAATTCTATACAACAATTTTGTTAAAGCTTTTGTTTTAATTTAATTAGCATGCATGAGTGCTAAAGACAAATTACCCTAAAATCCTTATATTTACACAGTTGACATATTACCTTCCCTTAGCTTTGCTCTGCTCAGAGGAATACTGCTGTATTGTGATGTGATCTGCCTGTGCGGCTGACTGACTTGAAATATTGCTTAGTTATTTGTATTAAACGTGAGCAGACAAAAACCCTTGAAGGTTTATAATTTCATTGTGAGTTAATGTTTGTAAACACTCACCTGTTTGTAAGTTCAATATATTTTGTATTGTTTGTGCGCGCGTAAAGTTGTCGTCTGCTTTTCTTGTAACTTGATGTAAATTTACCATGCTGAACTATTTAAACAATGTCCTTTGCTTTGATTTTCTAGCTGCTGTAGCAGCAGCAACTCCAACCAATCGCTTTGACAATCTGTTTTATATATGACAGTCATGTGCGTTCTGGTGGCAGGTTTTCCTATTTCCTTTGGTTGCTTCTTTGATTATCGGGTGAATTGTTGTGTTTGTTATTAATTTGAAACGGAAATTTAATATAAATCACACAATTTTCGGTAAAGTCTTTACATATGTAGATACTGAAAGTAAAAGTAAAATATGGTTTGACAGACATTCTCTTAATATTAGTGTGGCACCTGATAATGTAGGTTTATTAGACAAAGTGTTTTGGTTACCTCCTCAAAATAATGATTAGTTTGTGTTATAATCACAAAATATTTTGATTATTTAACTGTAGGCTAACGATTTTCTATTACTGTGCTCATCTCAGCTCATCTGTTTAATCTACATTTCTAATCGATCTATAATTGAAACATTGCGTATACGTAATTTTTTATTATTTATTACTAATACGCAAACAAAATTTTAGACAAGAATATACTCGTTTTAAAACAAATGGAAATAAATCACAGATTGTGGTAAAATTAGCATGTGTTGTTGTTTGAATTGCTAGTGCTGTTTACTTGCACAAGGCTTGAGTTTGTAGATGAGAGAGAAGAGGAGATTGGAAAGATTTTCCTCTTTTTCTTCCTCTTTCTTCTATAAACTCAAGACGTGCTTAAGTAAACTTGATGTGTGTGAACCAGCACCTACAGCTACTCAATGCTATTTATTGGTTGTATGACTTAAAGATGAGGAATTTACCATAGATGGCGTAACTTTTGAACGCGGATCTTGTTTTTAATAACTTATATGTCATTTTGAAGAGAACATAGCTGTCATTTATTCTCACTTAGTTATTGATTATTATAGGTTAAACAACATTGTTTTTTCTTGCGTCGAAAATGTCGAACTTCGTGCCAAAAAGCGTCATATGTGGAATGTTTTGCTTTACTTCTTTAATTTAAAAAATTTTCCGCTGAAACACACCGATTGCTTACCAAATCTTATGGTGAATATGTTCCATCGGTTTCAACGTGCAAGAGATGGTTTGTGCGATCCAGAAGTTGTGATTTTGACACGGAAAACAAAGATCGTCGTCAGGCCAGCCAAAAAATACCAAAAATTTTAGGAACTACTCCATGAAGATTATTTTCATACTCAACAAGAGCTTGGAAAATCATTGGGAGCTACTCAAGCAGCAATTTGAAAATGTTTACGAGCAGCAGGATTCATCCAATAGTAAGGAAATTGGATACCAATCGAATTGAAGACGAGAGATCTTGAAAGACAATTTTGCATGTTCGAAATAATGTTTGAACGATATAAAAGAAAATAGTTTTTGCACGGAATCATTACTTGTGATGAAAAATGGATTCATTACGATAACTCGAAGCGAAAGAGGTCGTATGTGAAGCCCGGTCGACAGCCGAATCGACACCAATGCCAAATATATATGGTGCTAAGGTGAAGCTCTGTATTTGGTGGAAACAAAAGGGTCCTATCGATTATGAGATGCTGAAATCTGACCAGGTTCGTTTGAAGCGAGCAGAGACCGAAAAAGGCCCAGAATATGCGGCCAGATATGAAACCATAATATTCCATTATTGCAACGCTTGGCCACATGTAGCTATATAGAGAGAAATGGTTGGGGAATTTTGCATCACCCGCATTATAGTCCATACCTTGCGCCGTGCAAATACTATTGAGAACGATCTCTCTGGGGTACGCTTCACTATGAAACAGAGTATACGATATTGGCTTGATTTATATATAACGCCCAGAACAGCCAAACAAGTTAAAGTACCAAGAATTGGAGGTATTACTCCATGAAGATTGTTGTAAAACTCAACAACAACTTGCAAAATCATTGGGAGCTACCTCAGCAGTAATTTCATAATATATAGCATTGCTTGGATGTGCAGAATTCATCCAAAAGCAGGGAAGTTGGGTACCATAATAATTGAATACCAGATACCATGAAAGACGATTTTGCATGTCCGAAATGATGATTGAACGCTACAATAGAAAATAGTTTTTGCACCAAATCATTACTTGTGGCGAAAAATGGATCCATTACGATAACCCGAAGCGAAAGGGATCGTATGTGAAGCCCGGTCAACAGCCGAATCGATACCACAGCCAAATATCCATGGCGCTAAGGTAATGATCTGTATTTGGTGGGAGCAAAAATGTGCTATTTATCATGAGCTGCTGAAATCTGAACAGACCATCTCAGGAAACCTGTGACGAATGCAATTGATTCGTTTGAAGTGAGCATTGACTGAAAAACGCCCAGAATGTAAAGCCAGAAATGAAACCGTACACAGAGAAAACTGACACATACAATATTTTGGTTCTATCAACAGAAAGCCAGTTGATAAAGAAAAATTTCGGTTGAGCAACCAAACTTTGTTACTCCTTCTAAAATTTTGTAGCCACAACTGTAAAATTCGGTCACTAATTTAGAATCATTCGATTGGCAACAAATTCAGTTGCTTTTACGAATCTGTTTTCTTTGTGTAATATTCTATAATGACATTGCTCAGCCACATTATGCAATACCTATTAAAAGCTGTTAAGAATGCAGTAATTGGGAGGTTTGCCTCACCCGCCTTATAGTCCAGAACGAGCCCCGTCCGATCACTATTTGTTTCGAATGAAGCAGAACGCTCTCTCTGGGATACGCTTCAATTTGGAGCAGAGTATACGATATTGGCTTGATTCGTTCTTGGCCTCAAAAGATGAGAAGTTCTTTTGGCGTGGAATCCATATGTTGCCATAAAGATTTGAAAAAATCATAGCTAACATTGGCCAATAACTTTATCTTGTGCATACAGTGGTTCAAAGCCAAACTCGTACACCTAACATTTTATTTTTTAATATTAAAACGCAATTTATTTAAAAATTATATATGAAATCAATGTATAGAGGGTTTATTAGCTAAATTTTCCTCTGTCGGATGGGTATTTAACCACAGGAATTATGTTAGAAGGTAAGAAGTTGTGGGCGGTTTAATTAAATATCTTATTAAAAAACATAAGAACCAAAACTCGTTCATCGAACTTTATTTAAGAAAACAATATCTTTGCTTTGTGCCTTTGGATGAAAAGTGCTCCGAAATTAAAAACCATCAAAAATTTTCATTAAATTATAAAGTTTTATCCAACAAATATCCAATTGGAAGACAAAACGGACAAACAACTGAAGAAACTCGAAAGCTTGCAGTAAAGCTTTCGGGGGATGGAAAATATCTACGTGAAATTCCCAAAATTCTGGGAAGGGGTCATTCTACTATCCAATACATTTTAAAACGATACAGGACTTCAAAACAAATAAAAAATAAAACCAAAAAAGCGCACAATAAAATATTCAGTGAAGCTGAAGAGCGAAATATTGTCAGAGCGTGTAAAAAGGATCTCTTTGCATGCTCTTCCAAACTTACGTCCACTACGTGAAAGAAAGCTTGCGCCCAAACCCTCCGGAATATATATATATAAAGCGAATTTGCATGGTAGAATGGCTATAAAATGACTTTGCTTAGCATGAGAAATAAAAAGGACCGCTTAAACTTCGCCAAACTACACAAATCAAATGATTTTTCTTTTAGGAAAGATGTGTTGTTTATAGACGAAAGAAAAGTTAACATATTTGGCTCTAATAGAAAACCAAATTTATGGCGAAAGGCTAATGAGGAGCTCTTATCAAAACATGTTAAATCTACTGTAAACCATGATGGTGGATCGGTGATGGTTTAAGGGTCTTTCTTGGCAACTGGTCCACGTTCCATTCATTTCATCGGAGGCATAATGGACTAAAAAATATATTTAAACATTTTAAAACTGGAATTGTCATTAATAAAGGAAAAACGGAGTCTTTCAAACAATTACTATTTCAACCAGGATAAAGACCATAAGTATAAAGCACACAATGTCAGGTCGTGGTTGTTGTACAATGGAGACACCAGCATGTAATAGAGACACTTTCCAGGAGCTCTGACATCAACCCCATCGAGAATTCTTGGAGCTAGCAGGATAATAAAGTGAGCCAATATCACATTTCCTCTAAATAGGAATTGAAAAGAGTTCTTACTGAGGAATGGGAAAATACTGATCCCACCGTTTGCCGCAAACGAGTGGAAAGTATACGTAAGAGACCATAAATGCTTACTCAAGCAAAAGGATTTCATACAAAGTATTGATTTTTATGGTATTGTTACTTTTTCAGCATACCATATTCAATGTACGAGTTTGGCTTTTAAAGGATTTTTTTTTGTTAATTATTATTTAAAGTGTTATTTAAATGATTTTTCTTTTATTTTACATATGAATTGAATAAAGAATTGCATTAAACACAATCCTCGTAAACACACTTTTTATATAACTCTAACATGTAAGCCGAAATTAAGAGATATGTAAAAAATTGCCTAGTGTAAGAGTTTTGCTTTGAGCCACTGTATGTTTCAAAATAAAAGCTAAAAAATTTTAAAATTCCTACTTTTTTGAGTCTAAGGAAATATTGTTTTCGATGTTTTTATAAGAAAAATTGTATTTTTTATGGATAGTACTAAGTAAAAGTTTGCTGCAGAGGCTTATAAAAAAGAAAACATATTTTTTTATTTGAAATATCTTATAAATTTGTAGGTAAAGGAAAAAGTTTATGTAGGAACGTTTTAATTAAAGTAAGATCAAAATGGTCTCTCTCATGGTTTCCGTATTCTATTGGGTTATTTTATATAAGATATGTTAATTTGCTGACATTTTGTAATGGTAATTGTTGACTTTCTAAACAAAAATTTCTATAAAAGAATCTATGCGTATACGTATTTTTTTTTGCATATCACTCATACTCATAAATTTCATATATTATTTTTTTTTATTTTTTTAATTATTACATTTGTTTAACTCATTTTTAAAACTATTTAAGTGATAATATAAAACAAATTAAAATAAATTATTTAGCTAATTCCTGCATAAAGAAAACAGTTTGTTGTTTAATTTGTTTCAGGCTACAAAATAACTATGTACCCAAAAATATCTACCTTTGTTACTTGTTCAGTCTGCTATTGTTATTTAGTTGTTTTTTTTTTTTGTAGCCCCCAGAAACAGGGGAGTTCTTTCTTTTTACACATTTCTTGTTTATTTATTTGATTTTTTGCATTTTTTTTTTTTGGTTTCAACGCCTTTGTTTAGAAATATTAAATATTACCTTGTGCTAGAGTGAGTTGTCGTTGTTGTATAGTTAGTTTTTTTTTTTTTTGTTGTTTGTTAGATTTCCAAAGAGAATTTTTTGTGTTTTTTTTTTTATTTTGGCTACATTGTACACGTTTTTAACACATTTTTATTTTATTATCATTTTGTGTTTTTATATTTATATACTAGACTTATACACAGTGGTTCGTTTTCTTATGGCAGACATATTGGCGTTGGTGGATATTTTTTTGTTTGCAATTTTTTTTCTATATGGGCAAAAACATAATTTTGTTAAAATTTTTATAAAAATCTTATTAAAATTCTTTCTTGATTTTTTTCTTAGCATCTAGTTTTTTTAAGCGTCCAATGTACACTGATCACAAAAAAAAAAAATTAAAAAAATTTTAAATCACTAAAATGTTGGCTTCAAAATTTAGCAAGTTGTAACTTTTTACCAAATGGTTATTTGGCACTGGCTCATATAACAAATGTTGAGCAGTTCATTCATACTACTCTGAAGCGTTGGTGGCCAAACACTACCCCGTGGTAGTTATGTTATTCTTACTAATACACACGCAATACGAATGTTCTCAGCAAAAACTCAAACTAAACACAAAACAAAAACAATTTTTCGGTGCAAAGTACACATATATTCATTTGTGTTCT
This sequence comes from Calliphora vomitoria, assembly GCA_942486065.2. NCBI lineage: Eukaryota > Metazoa > Arthropoda > Insecta > Diptera > Calliphoridae > Calliphora > Calliphora vomitoria. The sequence goes on along the minus strand of OW818033.2, from coordinate 2,846,474 downwards.
CTTTTATATTTTACGCTACACCATATGGATTTTAAACACTCTCTTATTGGCCACCACGGCTCTAAAGCCATTTCATTTAAATTTTTTTAACTTATTTGTTAAATTCTTACAATTAAGAAATATGATCAATTGAGTTTGGTTTCATAGATTTTAAAAGAATAGTGTTTTTGCCCATAAATATATATTGTGGGTCTTTGTATTGTATGTGTTTGTTTTTGCTGTTGTTTGAGTATATTTTTTATTAATTTTTTTTTTGTACTTTTTTTTCTTCTTTTAACAATACTTCATAAAATATTCTGTTCTAAAATGTTTATTATAAACAGCATTACAATGCATTTCATATAATGCCACTTTTTTCTACATTTTTTTCAGCATTCTTTTTATCATTTTATTTTTTTCTTTTCACTTCGTGCCAACTTGCTAGGAATCTGAGCTTTTCTTGCTGTTTGTTGCCATCTTTTATTTTGTTTATATTTTTGTATTTTGTATTATATTATACAAAAGTTGTGCTATAGTAGCATTTAATTTAGTGTGTATGTTTGTTAAAGTTTTGATATTATGAGGAATATGAAAATTTTCACTTCTTTATATTAATTTATATTGTATTTATTATATATTTTGAGGATAATTTAATGCTGCCAAACAACATCGGCTTAATGGTGGAGTCGTTTGAATTCATTACCTCAACTTGGACAAAATTTAGTTAGCAGGTGTTAAAGTGTAACAATATATTTGTCAAACGTGCTACAACCACTTTTTATGGTTTCATATCTGGCCACAAATTCTGGGCATTTTTCGGTCAATGCTCACTTCAAACAGGTTCCCTGTGATGCTGTGCCCAGATATCAACACCTTATAATACATAGGAACCTTTTCATCCCACCAAATACAGAACAAACACAGACCAAATACAAAATATCTTAGCCCCATGGTTATTTGGCCTTGGTGTCAATTTGGCTGGTTGGCCTTGTTGTTTCACTATACTGTTCAATAACTAAGTAGGAATAAATTACAGATATGTACCCTTTAAAGTGACATATAGGTTATTAAAATACACTGAATTCATTGTAAATCCCTCATTTTTAAGTCGTAAATCCAATAGCAAACGATGTTTATTTTACTTTTTAACTTTTAATTTTAAGTTTCTTTGGTACATAGTTCTATTATTAACATATTTTGTCTATAAACATATGAATTTCGTATACTATAAGGCATTCGAAATTCGAGTTCTTCCTTAAAAAATATCTTACATCATTTTGTTTGAGAAATAATAAAAAAAAAAAAAATTATAAGAAAAAGAACGTGTTGTAGCATAAATTTTTATTGCTTGTTATATGGAATACATTTGTGAAAATAACGCTAAAAAATCCCACTTTTATATTAAATATGAAAATAGATTTAAACTTAAAACTGAAACATTAAATTTTATATCTTTGTAGCCCACAACAAAACCACAATTGCTTCATTTCTTATCCATACACAAATAAATAAATAACTATTAAATTGAGGTTAGCATTAACCTTCTTTAAGAACGTTTACATTATTTTCTCGGTCACTAAGTTGTAGTTATATAAAAACTAAACCACACATTTTATTTTAGTTAAATTTTTATCAAAGAAATTTGTAGATTTAGGTTTTATATCTAGTGGTAACTTTAAGTTAAATATTTTAATGTTAGTGGCTTAATTGAAGTTAAAGTAAGAGACTCTCTTTATGACTTTTACATTCAGTTACTTGCTTAAAATGAGAGGAAAAGAATTTTAACATAATATTTTAAGGGAAGCGGAAGCAAATCACTGCTTGGGTTAAAATTTGCATGTGTAGTGGTTTTTATTGTTGTTGTTGTTTTTATCGCTACAGCTTCTCCATACTATTTTCATACTTGAGTATTTATTTTAAGGAAACTCATACTTCTCTAATCCTATTGTTAACTATAATATGGTTAACTTACAATTCACATGATTTTGTCAATCAATTTTTGCCATATTATGTTGCACTTGGCTAATTTATATCATAATCATTGATACAATCATGTGGATTGTAAGTTGACCATATTATGGTTTCCACAATCATGTAAATAGTTACTGTGACTATAATATTGTTAAACAACTTTTAAAATGTTGAAATGGTTACTGTAAACATGCACAACTATATTTTTTCTCTGCGTGTACTCTTTTTGTTGGTTTGAGTAATAGGAAGTAAGGGCTTCCTTAAGTGACCTATACAGAAATGTATAGTTTTTTTTTTTGCATTGAGCTAGAGAGTAAAGTTTATGTAGGTACGTTTTAATTTAAGAAATATTAAAGGTCAGCTGATTTTGCTTTTTTCCATATATGAAAATTTTTATAGAAAGGTCTGTCGGTATCGAAAATTAAAATGTTAATACAAACAAATAATATTTTCTAACATTATTTAAAAATATTTTAAATTTTTGAAAAACGTACAATGAATTTTCCTCTTGGCAACAAATTCGGTTGCTATCACGAATCTGTTTTCTCTGTGTACTAGTTATTATGAAGAAATTGGCCTGAAAACTGAAAATATGTTTGTTATTGCCCTTAGCTACTTTTAATGATATACGTTCTTCAGAAATTATTGTTCACATATTTATATTATGATTGCGCTCATCTTATGAAATCTTACTATTAACAACAAAGTATTACAAAAAAGAAAAGAGGTAAAGTAAGTGTTAATTTTATATTAGATTTTGTTCATGTTCTTAAGTCGCGTTCTTGTACCTAACCCAATATGAATTTTTTCTATAAACAACAAATTAATAAAAAGAAAATTAAAAGATGCCCGTCAAAGTTCGAATAACGGTAAACTTGTATTTCAGTTTGTTCATGTTCTAATGTCGCGTTCTTGTGCCTATAGCTTTATGAAACCTTTCTATGGAAAACATATTAATACAAACAAATTAAATGAGGCCAAACAAAGCTCGATTGACCATAAAATGTTTCATTTGATTTTGCTCTAGTTCAAATGTCGCGTTCTTATACCTAAATCATCATATATGGATTTGTGGAATGTATACTGAAATAGGAATTAATCAGCAATACTTTAATTGAGAAAATTAATAGAGATTCACTAAAGTACACAAATATTGCAATAAGACAAATAATATGACATCGTGAAAAGCTATCGGCGATGGCAAAAACAAACACCAAGATCGCGAAATCTTATATACCCACCATCAATATAGTACTGACGCCGATTATTGTACATTTTGTATAAAAATAATTTTTTTATCAGATTTTGCTTAAGTGTTTTCAATGCCAAATATCAAGTTTGTTTTCCGGTCTTGTTTCTCAATCAGGCTCTAAGCCGGTTTTATTTAATGTAAGCACCACAACATAAGACTCTATGGAAATATTGTATAATGAAAACGTTGTCAACAGTATTTCTGACTTTTTATGGAAAATAATTTTAAAAAATGACTGAAGAAATTTTTCTTTTATTTTACAAAAACCTAATCTCATATGCTCAATTAATATTTTTTAAACAATATTCTGTTTAAAAGTTCCTTATTCTATGAAAAGTAAAATTAATCACTTACAAAATTTCCAAAATTATGTTTGTTTGTTTATGCTGGCAGGTTGTTGGATTGGCATCGCACCATAATTCCCTTCTATACGTCAGTATACTTAATTTGATGCCATCAATTAAATCATTCATTAAATATTCGAACGTGTTGTTAGGTATACAGTTTTTTGTGTGTTTGTTTGGCTACAAATATTCATTTAGTATAATCGAACGCAACCCGTTTTGTGTTTTCCAGGCATAAATCAATAATTAATTGACCGTCGCGACATATTGACTTATCATTCTATTCTAAAGTAGGTATATTGCAGTATGACGAGCTTAATACCATTTTGCATTGCAGACGGCTACAACAACAACAATATTAATTTATATATTCAAAGTTCCGGTTATTGTTGGGGGTATTTTGTTTGTGGAAGTTGAGAAAATTTTGACAGATTAGTTTAGATGCAGATGTTTGTGTAAAACTTTTTCAAGTCTAAAACACAAAATCAAATTAATGTAAATTTTCAGCAATATTTACTATTGTTTTATTTATTTTAGTATTGAAAATCAACTATTCATAGTAAATTTCTAGAGAATTTACTATTTATAGTAAATTTTGCGAAAATTTGCTATTTATAGTCAAGATTCTAATTTTCTGAAAATATAAGTTGCAAAAAATGTGTTATTTTTAGATAAGTTTCTGAAAATTTGCTATTTATAATCATGTGTCCGAAAAGTTGCTATTTACAGTCATGTTTCCGAAAATTTGCTATTTATAGTTATATTTCCAAGAGGTCTATTTATAGTCAGGTTTCTGAAAATTTGCAATTTATAGTCAAGTTTTTGAAAGTTAGCTTTTTATAGTAAATTTTGCGCAAATTTTTGCTATTTATATAAAGATTCCGAAAACTGGCTATTTATAGTCCATTTACTGAATATCTGTTATTTATAGTCATGTTTTTAAAAAGTTGTTATTTATTGACAAGTTTCCGAAAACTTGCTATTTATAATCTGGTTTCTGAAAATTTGCTATTTATAGTAAATTTTCCGACAAAATTTTATTTTTAATCAATTTTGCAAACTTAGCTATTTATTGTCAAGTTTCTGAAAATTTGCTATTAAGAACTTAAATATGTATTCCACTTTTACAATATTTCAATATGAAACCCTCCCCACATGACACTGAAAGACTATCCCTTTAGGTAATAAAAAAGTAATAATAATGCATTTTGTATGAATTTCTCTAACTCCACCCCATTTGGTCTATAGTTATTAATAGCGTCATAGCAAGCGGAAAATTTATTTGTTTATCCAGTGTTATATTTCAAATTGAATGGCCATTAGTATAATTAGCCTGTCATTCAAATATTTTATAGAAGTCCGTGAGTTTACATATAAAAAGTACTATAGAAAAACGAACGAAAAATTCGTTGAGAAAATATGTACACAAAATAAACAGTTTTTAACTTATTTTCGAGCTAGTTTGTCTACACAAATTTTATTAACATTTTACAAAAACAGCCTGTAAATTGAAACTGTTTGTATGTCCTTTTAAAGTACAATATATAGCAGGTGTGTTTTGTAATTGTTTTTTTATTTATATAGTTTAAAATAATAAAACTGAAACTAATGACAGGTATTCATTCATATTTAGCCTGGTTTAAACAATGTAAATTGTTATTCTACCTATACTAACAATATTTAATATGTAATTTTTCTATTTTTATTTTTATTATATATTAAAATGTTTCGTTTAAAACAGGTATTATGAAAAATATCTACATTATAAATTATAGTTTTAATTGAAAGGAAATGAATATAATATGATCAATTAAAAAAATATTAGCTTTTTCATATTCATACAAACAACGTGTAAGATTAATTGAAACTATTACAAAATTAACTCCTACTCTAGGGGAAAAAATACTTCAAAATGAAAATTAATAATATATGGAGACTAATTAAGTGAGAGAGAAATTATATTTTACATATTTATAAACTTATTTGTATTAATTAACAAATTGTCATATTTAAGAGTATGTTTATAAATACATATATGTAAATGACCTACTCATCAAAAAGGTTATCTCCCTAAAATGTTAAGTAAAAAAGGGGAAACAATATACAAGATATGCACTAGAGTATTTGCAAATTAAAATCCATTAGGTAAAATGTAAAAAAAATTAAGCTAACATGTATTTTTTATAAGTTAATGGTCATAGGCTATGGATTTTTATTAGTTAATGATGTTTTTATTTTAAATTATTATAAAAGTGTAGTTAATCGAATTGCCAACTAAGCTTATGGCAATGGTAATGTAGGTAGTGTTAAGAACAAACTAGTTTTTCCTTAGGAACTGGTATTTGTCTTTTAAAGGGTCTGAGGAAGACGTGCTTAATATAAAATTCATTATAATTAATATTACTCATACGCATGGTGGTTTGCTTGTTGAATGGTATGTAGATTTCGTTTTACTTTTTTGAAGCAATTATCACTTTCATCAAATTATTCTCTTTATTACTCCCTACTTATATTATTCATAGAAAGTGGAAACATTTTAAACAAGGTTTTATCATGGAGGTTTTTGAAATTCATGCTGCTTTTTGGCATTGTTGTTGAGAACTAGCTGCACAGCTCGTAAAACATTTCGAACTTTCATGTTCACTTTGGTGAAATTTTCTTGCAAAAAACTACCTGAGTTTTAGTACATCATTGATTTGGGGTCTTTCTGGGGAGGATGTTGTTGCCAAAATATAAGCTTGTATGTTCACTTTGCTGAAATTTTCAATGAATAAGTTATCACTCTGGAAACTGTAGTTGTCACTATAATATGAGTCTCATTTTGAGGCAAATAATTAATAAACATCAATAGAAAATCATTGATTTCTTGACAACCGCGTGAAGTTTGATTTTTATTTCACATATGAAGAACGTGACATTGGCATTTCTTTGAATTGAAAAAAATTAAGAAAGACGTGTTTAATATAAAATTCATTATAATTAATATTACTCATACGACCGGTGGTGTCATCTTATTTTGTTGAATGGAATGTAGATTTTGTTTTGCATTTTTGAATCATTCTAATACTATTCCTAAAAACTGGAATATTTTTGAACAAGTTTCTATCCTGGAGGTTCCTGTAATGCATGTAGTAGTTTGGGGTTGATAGGGTGAAGTAGATGCACATCTAGGAAATCATTTAGAATTTTCGTGTTTACTTTTGTGAAATTTTCTAGTGGTACATAACAAAAAGTTTCCTGATTTTCATGTAACTCAGTGATTTGGGGTCATTCTTGAAAGGAAATTATGACCAAAATTTAAGCTATCATGTTTATTTTGATAGAATTTTCAATGTAGTGGCTATCATTATTACCGCAGATGTCACTGTAAAGTGACAAGAATTAATAAACATCAATAAAGTACTTGACATTTAAACACCTCTAAAGTGAAAAAAAAACTAAGAAATCTTAAAAATATTTCTCTTGTTTAAATTTTGCTATAGCGACCCAAAGTATATATATTCTGGGTCGCTATAAACAAAGGATTCGACATAGCCATGTCCGTATGACCGTCTCTTGACATCATCTTTTTGAAGCCACCAAATAAATTACTCACTTGATGGTGAAAACAATATATCCGCAAAAGTCGAGAAAATAATTCTGTTAGACATGCTTTCGAGAAGTTTCCTATTTAAAATTAGAAAAATCCGTCCTTAAATAACGGAGATATGTGAAAAAATCCGAAAGGACTATTTTTTGCATTGCATTATAGATAGCGGAGTCGATAAAGCAAAGTCCGTCTGATCGTCTGTATGTTGTCCGTAGCCCCAAAATAACTTACAAACAGGATTGATACATTAATATATCGGGAATTCTCCCAATTCGATTACTATAAAAAATTGAGAAAATCGGCCCACAAATGGATGGAGATATAAGGACAAAACCAGGAGAACCTCGATTCTTGGCCTATTTTTGATCTATATCTGGATTACTCGTTAATATAGACAATATGGATATATAATGATAAATACTTCAAAGTTCGTTGCAACGACTTATATAAGGCAATAGTAAGTTCGACCTTTAAAAGGTGAAAATCGGGAAAAATATTTTTTAACCCGAATTTTTTAAAAAATTAAAAAAAAATTTTTTGAAAAAAACTTAAAAACAAAAATTGGAAAAACATTAAAAAAAAAACAATTTCGAAAAAAAAAAAAATTGAAAAATAATTTTGAAAAAAAAAAAATAAATTTTGTTTACTTAAAAATTTTTAAAATTTGTATTTTAAAGTATAATTTGGTGAAGGGTATATAAAATTTGGCACAGCGTTATTTAAGTCTTTACTTGTTTTTACCAGAAATTGTTTTTAATATTTATATTGGTGAAGGGTATATACAATTCGGCACAGCCAAATGTAGCACTCTTACTTCTTCTTTCTTGGGAGTATTTCGATAGATCTTCACAGCGTCTTCTCAGCTGCTTTACAGTTTGACGTTTGACTTTAGTAATGCAGCCATTTGGTTACACAGATCGTGGAGTAGTTTTTGATAGTTGATGTACTAGAACGCGACATTAGAACATGATAATAATTAAGAGTTTAAAACTAATCCAGGTTCTTATGGCTTTTTGTTGTTGTTAGAAAAATCAGGGAAAAATGTGTATTCAGTCATAGATTTAAGCATCTGATGAGAATTCTATTTTGATCTGTTGCTCTGAACTTCTCAGAATTTTTTCTTACTCAGTCTATGTGTAAACTCATTGTGGTGCAAGACCCACATCTATATAAATATATAAATGTCTTTGTAAGTTTGTTTGTTTATTTGTTTGTTTGTTTGTTTGAGCATCACGCCTAAACGGCTGAATCGATTTTGTTGAAATTTGGAACGTAGATAGATCCTTACTTGGAAGCGTCAATAGGCTATAACTTTTTTCAATACTTGGACCAGGAAGGGGTAAACAGGGGGAAAACCGGTAAAATTGGTACCTTTAGTTCTTAAACAATAAATACTAAACGGCCGAAACGATTTTATTGAAATTTCAAACATAGATTACGATAGGGGTAGCGAAGCGCACCGGGTCAAGCTAGTATAATCATAAAGAAAGAAAGCGAATATTCAAAATTTGAGATCATAATTTTAATACAAAATATTGTTTGTTTTATAGCAGACGGATTTGCTTTAAAGGATTTGCGAACTTAAATAACTTTTAGCTCATTAAATTAAATTCGTAACGAAATAAACTTTGCTTTCGATGTTATTAAAAGAATTTTATAATTTTCAGACGAAATTCTTTGAACCATAGATAAATACATATAGATCCGACAAGAAACTAAATCTGACAAAGACCTAACTCAGTTGTCTAAAGCCTAAGTGCTAAGAAAAAAAAATATGTGAGAACAAAAACAACACTGGTATGTGTGATTTGTTTGAGTAATTTTTTTGTTGGATTTTTTTTTAAGTTTCCTATGCTTTGAACTTATATTTTACAAAAAATGCGTTAAAAGTGAGTAAAAACCAGTGAATTGTATTATATTTGTAGGATAATGAAAAATATGAGAGTCCGAACTAAAGCTTTTTCCAGAAGAGAAACTTATATTCGTTCTTAATTACAACAAACCGAAACTTTTAAATTTTAATCGATAGATTAAATTGCTTTAAAAAAATCAAATAATACACTGGTCCTAAGTCACCTTTGAGGCTCATAATAGATGAAAAAATAAACAAATGTTTGTGATATAAAATTTGTAACACATTAGAGTGTTGACGATTCGTTTGTTTAGAAAACAGGCTGTAAGTCTAGTTTCGATTATCAGTCTCTCATAACAAGACATACCTTTAATTTTTTAACTTACTTTTTCATTTTTACTTTGAAAACATTTGCTTTGTCAAAGCTTACTTTCCACATCATCACATTACAAAAATATTCATATTATGATCTTATGACAAAAACTTGACCATAACATCCAATTAACATAAGTGTCATTGTTCAAAAGTAGAAAAAGAAACATTTTCATTATAAAATCTATTTTACAGCCATATGTCAAAAATGGTCAATTCTTGAGAGTGAAAAAAAAATAAAAAAAATACATGTAAAAAGTAATCAACAAAAACTTAGACATTTGTACCCATAACATAAAACCAGGTAAAATAATCATAAATTTAAGCTTTTCAAATAGCAAACACACAAATTCTAGACAAACTAGAAACAGTAGAATAAAGATTAAAGGATTTTAAACAAAACTATAACTGAACAAGTTTGATCATTTTAGTTCTACTGTAACTACATACATACAATACACTAGGACTCTTTCCACATGTTATAGACACATTATGCATACGACAACATTTATAACAAGAAACAAGCCGAATATAACACTATTCGGCTGTGACGAATCTTAAATGCCCTTAACCTAAATCATACTTTAAGATAGATATTAAAAAATATTTTTGGAAAAAAAAATTTGATGAATAAAATTTTTGGTGGAAAAAAATTTTGCGGAATACAAATTTTGATGAAAAAAATGAAGAAAAAATTATGTGAAAATTCGAATGTGTAGGTCGAATTTCTCAATTTTAAATAGCAACCTTAGCTGGACTTACAATATATTGATGTATCAATCATGCTGGAAACTTATCTCGGGGCTTCGTAAAGTTGACTTCAACAAGCAGACGGACATGGCTATATCGACACAATCTATATGGAGCCAGAAAATATATAAAGCTTGATTTTTTAAGCATGTTTTTAAAAAAATCTAATAAAACACTCAAATTTGCATTATATATTAAAAATTTTTATTGGAATCGATAAATTGTTCTTTGCCATTCACTTTTAAAAAAAAACTTCATGTAAATGTTGCCGCGGCTCCGGTTCAAATGGTCACTTTGTAAGGTCCAATTTTGCACCACTTTTTCGAGCATTTCGGCCTGTATTCCATGAATTACACGTGTTATGTTATACTTTAAGGCTTCAATCGTATTTGGCTTAGCCACATAACCCCACAAGAAGTAGTCAAGAGGCTTCAAATCACATGATCTTGGCGGCCAGCTCACAGGCCCATTTCGAGAGATAAACTGCTCACCTAATTCATTCTTCAGTATGTCCATTCTTTCAAAAGCTGTGGGGCATGTGGCACCGTCTTGTTGAAACCATATATCAACCAAGTCCAACTCAGCCAATTGGGACAAAAAAAAGTCGCGTATCATGGCTCGATATCGTTTGCGTTGACGGTAACGTTTCTTCTACGGTCGTCTTTGCAGAAAAATGAACCGACGCTACCACCAGCCCATAAACCACACCAAACTTTTATTTTTTCTGGATATATCGGTATCTCTTGTACGGCATATGGCTGTTCTTCACCCCAGATGCGGCAGTTTTGCTTGAGCCTCATCGCTGAACACATTATGACGACCATAAGAAGGTCGTAATAAACGATGGACATTTGTCGCGATTTGCAGTCGTTGCTCGTTTATGAGTTTCTCCATGATGAAGTGGCAGAGTATACTGAACACTTTTCACTTTCACAGATGTCGTTTGGACACAATTACCAACCAGTGCTGCCAGCCCGAAAAACTTAATTCATAAAAAATCACCCTTTACTTTATGGGTTCTCAAATGAAAAATGTAGGAATTACAAAGGGAATGACAAACTTATATAAACCCTTGCTATTCATGGTGAAGGGTATAAAATGCAACAAAAAACTGCAAATTAAAAAAAAAAACAACAAATAACTGAATAAACTAAAACAGAGACAAATATGTTAAAAAGTCGATAGAGTAAAAACTTTGGACGTTAGTATGAGCAGAAATAGTAACAACACAACACAAAGTATGTCCAATGACAGGTAGGGTGTGTGTTCTTCACCTACCATGTATGTATTTTTTTCAAATATACAACTATATTGATTTTATGTATGTAAATACTTATACACATGCATGCATTTACATATAGATTCGTGTATGTAAATATTTTTTGTGTGTATGATAAAATGACATGTTTCATTTTTTGACATTTTGACAGAACAGGCATAAAACACAACACCAACAGACAAACAGCAAAATGGTAGCAGAGCAACTGTGTAAGAAATAAAATTATTTTGATATCACTCTGCTTGGTACTGGTCAAGTTTTATATATGTATGTACAAAAAATTGTATTTTTTGTTTTTATAAAATTCTTGCTAAATAAATTCACAACTCAAGTAAGTTAAATGAAAAAAGAATTCTCAAATAAAAGAAAAAGTTAAAAACCAAATCAAATCATTTTATGCTTTATGAGTATGTGTAATATTAAAATACATATATAAATCTCAGACATATTATATTTGATTGATAAAATTTTAACAGCAAAATATTAAAGAAATAAATTTATTTGGTACTTATTTTTGAGGGTACAAAAGTTCAGGGTCAAAAATTAAAGGGAATTAAATTGAATAGATTTACAAAACTTTAAGTTTTTGAAACGGTCTTTCATCTCTTAAAATTATGATCATTTAAAATTTAAAAATTAAGCTTTGGAATTTAATAGAGATATTTTATTAATTTGTTATCTCAACACTCAGTTTATAACTTACAATTTCTTCATGCTACTGAAATTAGAGCGGCTGTACTTTGGAAATTTTATAGCTGTTAATAATTTTGATAGTACATTTTGGTAGTGAAGTTATATGGTGTTCTACTAGGTGTCCTTGTCCATCAAATAGCGAGTACATATCAAGGTTGGTGCTGGATTTGCTTGAAGCTCTCTTTAGGGTTCTTTTCAAAAATTCTAGCAAGCCATTTGCAAATAGTTCCGCCGCAAAAACTATATAAAAATCAGCTATTTTGTGGCACCATGTCTATACAATGACAAATAAATGGAAAATACCACTTTATTCCTCTAATACATGTTCAGTATAGCCCGATGTATTGGTCGGCTCAGACCATGTTTTCATTATAGCTTTTGATAACCTTTGATTAGTGTATAGTAATCAGTTTTTTGGGCTTTTACGATTAGCGGGATACTGCTGATAAGGGCTAAACTTCGTAGTTGTTTGAAGATATTGTAACATTGCTATTGTCTATATCTTGTATATCTTCATTAGTGTTGTCAGACGGTGTGATGTAAATGGCCTTACAAACTTTATCATCACTTCATCTTTATAACAAAGAATAAACAATGAAAATATAGAAAAATGTGCACTTAAATGCACATACTAACCGGGTTTTCCCCAGTATTTTTATGTACTTTTAAAAGAACGGTTGCCTCAAGTGGGTTAATAAGTAAATTCAATGAAGTTTATGGTTGTTCGGTTTGGGAAATTTAAAGATATTATACAAATAAAACTTTAGATCGCATGAGAAGTAGGACATTTTGATAACTTGACATCATAGGAGACCTTGTGAATTGACCAACAGAGTGTTGTCCTGTTAAGGTTCAGAATATTATTGATATTTTTTTTTAATTGCTGACATAATGAAACCAAAATTGAACGAGGTTTCAAAATAATCATCAATCAGCGTCAGCTGGTATTATAATATGGTTGGGGTCAACCCATGATTCATTGAGCTACAACCATCATATTTATATACAAACATATTATGGTTAAGGTGGAATGAAGATGTGGTTGGGTTCTGCCTTAATATGATTAAGCTACAACCATAGTCTGATCATGACAGCTATCATGTTTTTCATATCCATATTATGGTTGTGCTGGAATCATAATATGATTGGACATTATTATATTATGGTTACGCTACCATTATGATTCGATCGTTGAACCATAATATGATTGTAACATTATTTTTATAAACTCATAAAATATTATTAAATATTGCATAAAAACGTTGATATGTTATGTTGGCGGAAATTGTCAAAATATCTATATAACTAAAAATTTTCTGCCAGTACATGGGTAACTATTATATTAAAAATGTACTTGTAATCTATATGATGGTTTTATAAAACCACTACAACATTATACTTTAGACTAACATACAGCCAAATGCAATGAATTATTATTCATTCAGTCTGTAAAATAATTGATTTGAATAAATGAGTAGTGGCTTTTGTACAGCGATGCGTATGATTGTTGTGTGTATTTTGAAAAGTTCTCACATCACTCATACGTACATGGGTACACTGAAATGTATGCAAATACAAAACTAAGCAGATGGTTTTCAATTGTTATTAGAATACTGAACCTAATGCAGACGACACATGCATATATATACGTATTTGTAAATTTACATACAGGAATTGAAAATAATAGTAAAGCAAACTTATGTTTAGAAAATAAAAATAAAATCAAACTTGTGTTTAGAGATGAGGCTCATATTTGGCTTAACGGGTTTGTTTAGATATAAAATTGCTGCATATTGGGAGAGACCAATATGCAACAGATCACACACACACTTACATCCAAAACAGTTTACTGTTTGGTGAGCTTTAAACGCTGGTGGCATCGTCGGACATTGTTTCTTCAAAAATTAAGCCGGAGCTCGCGTGGCGGACAATGGAGATTGTTACCGCACCACGATCAATGATTTTTTGTTTAGATGGCAATAATGTGAAGACAACAATCCACTTATTGAACTCAGAATTTGGAGATAACTTTCCTATTATTCGTGACATATGCTAGAAAAAGTACACCAAAATTAGACGTCCAAGATGCTCTTCTACAATACAGCCACGGTGGCCATATACGCGAAATTATTTTCAAATGATAAGGCCATGTATTCATCTTTAGAATAAAAAAATTGTTTGTGTTATTTTTAACAATTTAAAGTTCTATCGGGCTAACAGAAACACCCTTTACAATGCTTCTGATACGGTACCTGTTATATAGTAAAAGTACCTTTTTGAAAAAGTACTATTTTCAAAAACCTCTCATATTGGTTGTTATGATAAAACTCAAAACTGTTACGGCCCCTGACTACACATGCAATGGCTCATTATATTGTATATTTATTATATTCCATATGTAAGGACTGAGATCGAAAAATTTTTAACATACATACATATATGTTAATAAAAATAAAACCACTAAACTGACAGTTTTGAATCTTTTTGTATTTGATTGAAATTATTGTAACAATTTACAAAAAAAAAAAAAAACCTTTTATAGTTCTAATCACTAGTGATGTAATTTTGAATCTTTTTCGGAAACCCTTCCATTATGGTTTTTATAGTGATTTCTGTCACTTTGTTCGAACAGGTTGTTCATCTCCGTTTAAAATCTACCACACTTTTGGACACCTTTTTTGTTCTCCTCAATTCTCTTTTAACAAAAGCCCAATATCTCTCCACTGGACTCAGCTCCAGGCAGATTGGAGGAATTGCCTCTATTGGTACAAATACCACATTATTGTTCTTATACCACTCAAGACCTTTTTACCATAGTGACAGGGTGCCAAATCAGGCCAAAAATAAGTGGAAACATTAAGAAGTCTTATGAGTGGAAACATCCTTTTTTGTAAACATTCCTTGATGTATACTTCGGTATTTATAGAGCCCTTTGTAACAAATATTTGGCTTTTTTGGTACAACTGCCATACCAAGAACTTTTTGGGAAATTTTGTCTGCTTTTGGGTCCTTAACTCTTCTTCAACATTCCCTCAAGCATCTGCAATATAAAAAATTGACCCAAAAGCAGCGAAAATAGTACGTACATTTCGTCATCCATTATACAGCAGGTATATTTTTTGTATAAAATTTGACTTCAATTTCCGTGCAGAGTTCCTGCCAGCAGAGTTCCTGCCAGGAACTTTTTGAGCCTTATATGTTTTTAAACCTTCATTAGCTTTAACTTTTCGTACCAAATAGTCCGAGCACCGGGCTGCTTTCCTACCGGAGGTGTTGGGATCTCTTTAGAAAATGTTTTTTTTGTTTTTTTATGTCTTTAGAAACATCATGTGAACCATTCCTTCTATTTGAGCCAGGTTTTATATCAAGGGACAAGTTCTCCCGGTACTTTTTAATAACATTGGAAATAGTTTGACGGCAGGCCTTTGATTATTTGGCCAACATTTTGTAGGACCAGTTGGGTTTTGTTGAAAATATTTAATAATTTTAGTAGGCACTTTTTTCTGGTCACTCATTTTAATCAGATTAACAACAAATGAACATAATAACTGACATGCTTTATAAAAATCAAATAATACTTGGGTTAAACGTTTTAATGAAAAACGTGAGTTAAGAATTTTTCGTTCTCAGTCCTTATAATAAAACATATTATAACAAATGTTTGATTTTTTGTTGCACAGAGAAAACAGATTCGGGATAGCAACCGAATTTGTTGCCAATCGAATGATTCTAGCTTAGTGATCGAATTTTACAGTTGTGGCTACAAAATTTTGGAAGGGGTAACAAAAGTTTGGTTGCTTCAACTGAAATCCTTCTTTATCAACTGACTTTCTGTTGATACAACCGAAAAATTCTATGCGTGCAACCGAATCATTCGATTGGCAACAAATTCTGTTGCTATCACAAATCGGTTTTCTCTGTGTGCTGTTAATGTTAGCGTCATTACTTAGTAAGTTCTCCTAAAATTGTTATTTTAGTTGGCTGGCCATGTTGAAAGGCTTTTATTTTGAAATCAGCTAATTAATGCTACAGCTTAAATAACTTTACTTTGATACAGCTTAATTAACTATCGTACACACACATCAATTTTACGGAAATACAAATAAAATTATGTTTTAACATCCATTAGCACGCTGGTTCAGATTAAATATTTGGAGTAAAGAAGGCTTTTAATTATAGAAATTAAATTTAAAAGCTAGACAATGTAAATTCTATCAAGTAGTGGAGCTATATTCGGCTATGCCGAATATTACATAGCTTTCACCAAGATAAATGTTGAAAAATGTTTGTTGTTGCAATTTTTTGGAATTTTTCCAAACAATTTTGATCAATGTAGTCGTAGTTTTTTGATTATATTTCAAAAATGTGTGTGTCTATTTTCTTGATTTTAAATAGCAACCGAACCGGGACTATAGCGGCTATATTGATGTATGAATAATGTATGTAAGTTATTTGGGGGATACGGAAATTTGATTTCAACATACAGATGGACATATGGACATGGCTATATCGACGGCTCTAGCTATAAAGATCCAGAGTATATGTACTTTATGAAGTCTCATATGAAAAATGTAGATATTACAAATGAATTGATAAACTTATATATTCCCCTGCCACTCATGGTGAAGGGTATATAAATAGAATGCAGGTTTAGTTTTTTTTATAAAGAATATATATTTTAATATGTTGTCTAGCATTTCCACAAAACGCCAATTGTTTTAAATTATTTCAAAATATTTCGGTATTTTACTTTCAAAATCATTTATTTCCTTTCTTACGATTATCTTGCTTATTTATTCATGTAACTATAACAATGATTTCCAGCACAATTGCAAATAAAATTATCATCATGTCTTATTTAAATATCACAGCAATTATGTTAATCCAAGTGCTATCAATTTAATATGATTGATTTCTGACGAACGACAAAAGCAATAAAATAAAAGTAAAGTCAACAACCACAAGCCAACTAAGTAAGAACAACCAACAATCAGAGTGAAAAAGTTGACATATAGATCGAAAGAAAGAGGAATATAAGCCAATGTACCCCATGTACTATATTTATGCAGAGATTTGTTATAGAATTCCTTAAAGAACTCTTATTAAATATCCCTAAGGTCGATTACAAAATACTCATTCTCTCAGAAATATAAATTGTATTAACATGCTTGAGTTGTTGGATAAATTGCTAAGAATAAAGTTCTATGATTACATTATATTGTGTTGTATTGTATTTCAAAGTAGAAAACTAAGGTTGGCAAGGAACTGAAGAAAGCCAAAGAGGAATCTAACATTTAGTTGAAATCAAATGTCAATTTATTATTATCATTGTTAAATTATAATATAGCAACAGCAATATATGGCTACAAACATGCATAGGTGTTTTCTATTGATTGATATTAATACCCTACACCAACAATTATAATTGGTAGCATATTATGTGTTTGTGCTGATGTTTGTAGTGCCCAATAATAGTAGTCTAACATCCGGCTTAAAGTATACCGGTCGACTTATAATAACCTTTTGAGTCGATTAAAATATGTTCGTCCTTCTGTCTGGTTTTCCATTTAAACCTTGTGCGCAAAGTAAAAGTAAATTTTGAAGATATTTTTATGAAATTTGGAATATGCCTATTGAAATTGTTTGAAATCAATCCATTATTTCACCCAGCCCAAATGTGCTTCCGGAATAGGACTATATCGGTCATAAATGTATTTTTTTTCTTTTTTATATTAAAACTTTTCGGTTTTGGGGGGTAATATTTCCCTATTTCACCCCTCTGGATCGGCGCCTGCCCTTCCACTCATGTTGAAAGCTATAAACAACTGCTAATAAGCATTCCAAAGAAATAATCTGAAATTACTTGTTAGAAAGGAGGCTGCGAAAATCCGCCAATTTTAAATCGGTTTCCACCTAAAGTAGATATAAACCTTTTGTAATTTCTACATTTTTCGCTGGATCGTTATAGACAGCAGAGTAGATACAGCCATGTCCGCCTTTCTGTCTGTCTGCTAAAACTTCTCGAGGCCCCTAAATAACTTTCAAACATAATTGATACATCAATATAGCCCTTATAGTTCAGTTAAGGTTGATGTTTAAAATCGAGAAAATCCCACCATAACCTCGATATTTTCACTTGCATTTTTTGTAACGAAATTTTTTTCCACCAACATTTTTTTGTCACAATATTTATCTTAAAATATACTTTGGTGAAGGGTACCTATGATTCGGCATAGTCAAATATATCACTCTTATTTGTTAATCAAGAATTTCTATTTTATTTGGTATCAAATTTTTAGACCTTGGAAGCATTGATAATCCACAAATTTCTAAATAGGGACCGCCCTAGTATACACACATAAGGAGTGAGATCGTAAAATTCTTAACACACGTTTTTCATTAAAACTTTTAACCCAAGTATTAATTGATTTTTTTTTTGATCAAGTTACCTTTGTAAAGCATGTCAGTTATTATGTTTAATGTCAATTATGTTCATTTGTTGTTAATCTGATTAAAATGAGTGACCAGAAAAAAGTGCGTACTAAAATTATTAAATATTTGCAACAAAACCCAACTTGGTCCTGCAAAAAGTTGGCCACACAATCAAAGGTCTGCCGTCAAACTGTTTCCAATGTTATTCAACAGTACCGGTAGAACTTGTCCTTTGATAGAAAACCTGGTTCTGGTAGAAGGAATGGTTCACATGATGTTTATTAGGCCAAAAAAATAGAAGCATTTTCAAAAGAGCTCCCAACACACCCGGTAGGAAAGCAGACAGGTTTGCTCAGTACTCGGACTATTTGGTACGAAAAGTTAAAGCCAATGAAAGTTTAAAAGCATACAAGGCTCAACAAGTTCCTGATAGGAATTCTGCTAAAAGTTTGGAGGCCAGAAACAAGCACGGAAATTGAAGTCAAATTTTATAAAAAAAAATATTCCCGCTGCATAATGGATGTCGAAACTTATGTTCTGGCAAATTTTTTGCAGCTTCCGGGTCAAAATTATAATGTTGCTGATGCTCGAGGGAATGCTGAAGAAAAGTTTAGGACCCAAACGCAGACAAAATTTCCCAAAAAGTTCCTGGTATGGCAAGCAATATGCAGTTGCGGCAAAAGAAGCCAATCATTTGTTACAAAGGGCTCTATAAATACCGAAATTTACATCAAGGAATGTTTACAAAAGAAGATGTTTTCATTCATAAGACCAGTTATATTATTTCCACTTATTTTTGGCCTGATTTGGCACCCTGTCACTATGTTAAGAAAGGTCTTGAGTGGTAAAAGAAAAATATTGTGGTATTTGTACCAAGAGAGGCAAATTCTCCAAACTGTCTGGAGCTAAGGACAGTGGAGAGATATTGTGCTCTTGTTAAAAGAGAATTGAAGAGCACAAAAAAGGTGTCCAAAAGTGTGGTAGATTTTAAACGAACAAAGTGACAGAAATCACTATAAAAACCATAAACCGAAAAAGGTTCAAAATTTTATTTTTAGTGATTAGAACTATAAACATATTTTTTTTTTTTTATAAATTGTAATAATAATTTCCATCAAATAAAAAAAGTCAAAAGGTCTTGAGTGGTAACTAACAATAATGTGGTGTTTGTGCCAAGAGAGGCAAATTCTCCAAACTGACTGGAGCTAAGGCCAGTGGAGATATACTGGGCTCTTGTTAAAAGAGAATTGAAGAGCACAAAAAAGGTGCTCAAGAGTGTGGTAGATTTTAAACGAACAAAGTGACAGAAATCACTATAAAAACCATAAACCGAAAAAGGTTCAAAATTTTATTTTTAGTGATTACAACTATAAAAATATTTTTTTTTTTTGTAAATTGTAATAATAATTTCAATCAAATAAAAAAATAAATCAAAACTGTAAGTTCAGTGGTTTAATTTTTATTAACATATAACTTATATTAAGAATTTTTCGATCTCAGTCCTTAAATACAAGTATGTTTCTTATTTCCTGTTACTTTTTTGTTAAATGTTTAAATGTCCCCTTGATTTGTCACCTTAGAAAATTTAGCAGCAACAATGGGAACAATTCAAGTATTCGTCCAAAGCACACGTCTTAACGTCATCATCATCACCATCATTAAACATTTATTGAATCGATAAGGGGAACAGAGATTTCAACAACAATTCAATATTAATTTACACACTCACTCATTGTATAGATTTTAGTTGTTGTTGTTGTTAAGGCAACAATACATTATCCCTTGGTAACTAAAGTTAAGTCTGTATCCTGTTTAAGTATCTTCCAAATGTTTACAAATACCAATTGCTCATATTGTTACGCTTATGAGTTTTACATACAAATAATCAAATATTTTAGGGAATACACGTTTGTATATAACAGGTGGCGCAAAAGTAATCCTCCTATCAGAAAATGCTATAAATTTTACCGATTATTGGTCAAATAAATAGTCAGCAACATTCCGCGTTCTGGAGCAGTGTAGCGTAACGTTGTTTATTAACGTGTATTTCGCATGTGTTTACTACACAAATGTCAAAACAGAACTGACATTAGGGGCCAATCGCAAAATTTATAGCATTTTCTGATAGGAGGATTACTTTTGCGCCACCTTGTATATGTATGTGTGTGTTAGTAAATTAGTGCAAGTGCGTGCCTGTTTTCATAAACATAATTATACAGTAGATGGACTCCCACACACACACGCCTAGATAGATTGTACTTAATTTCAGTTGAAAGATTTTTCTTCTATTTAGCAGCATGACCGTTTGAAAGTGTTGATTTTGAATGTTGTTTGGTTGTGGCCTCGTTGTTATAGAATGTCACGAAATTTTCTACATACTTTACGGACACATTGAACATTTTGTGCATACCAACAGCGTAGGCGAACCCAATCAAAAAGTGTATTTAAGAGAGGACAGCACAAACACTTTGCCTCCACACACACACAATATGAACCTGATTGCTAATGAAGGTATTTAGCAGGAAACAATTTCGGTAAAATAATGAAAACAAACCGCAATTTGTAGAAAGCAAAGGATTGTGCTACACAAGATACTTACATACTTTCTAGTGAAGATATTCTTAAAGACAAATTAAATGTATCACAGTAAGAGAGAGATTAGAATTAAAAATTGGATAGGCCGTTAATAAGTTATATACGTCATTCTTATATAAAATTTTAATTTTGATCCTGACTCAAAGACTAACCAGAGTGAATTAAAAATTGTTGAGCAGCTTAAAATTTGGTATGACCAGAAATAAACTGAGTACGAAGTTTTATCAAATCTGAATCGTGTAAGTTCCGATGACTTGTCGAAAATTTTTGTTTCCTCCCAAAATAAAATTTTTCAACAAACTTTGAATAAATTACTTTCCATTTAAGTTCTTTATTCCAGTCAAAATCCTTAAGCTGTAAATAATAACTTCTAATATAATTACAAAATCACTCAAGTAGTATTTTGTTATGATTTCTTGTTCCTTAACCCTCTAACTGGCAAGACCGTAAAAACTATCCGATGAGGCCAATATTTTTTTTTTTTTTTTTCAAGTAGATGTAGTTAGTTTAGAACCGTAAGTTTTAATTTTCAGGCAAAAAAATCATTCTGAACGAACGCCAGCTAAAAAATTGTGAAGACCGCCTGTAGACGGTCTCGCTAGTTTACGTGTAATATGACACCAAAGGTAAATTTAATATATAAACAAATTTTATTGAGAGGAGAACAAACAATGTTAAAATACGCATTATTTTCGATGGTGGTAGTTCCAGAAACAATTTCAAATCAAATTGACCGCATAAAGCCAGGTCTCATTTGGAACAAACGACTTGGGTGTCACATTTTTTGCAATGTTGCACATTTTTTTGGCTTTCTCTTCACCCAAACTAGAAAAACATCGTCAGCATAGAATTGAACATCAGCAACTTGATGAGCAGCTCTTTCCCAACACCTGATATGTCAGGCTGTAGTGATAAAGGCTCATTGAGATTTTGAACAGACCTTATATTTTTAAAGGAAACAAGTGCAGCAGCTATTTCCCCACGCAAATCTGGAAGCTGTAAAAGCAGTTCTTTAATCGGTCACATTGTTGGAAGCATTGGCCTCATCGCCCTGCAAACGTTTGTATAAAATGAATGCATTTGTTAAGACAATGTCCACAAAAACCTAATCATAATGTTATATTTTTACCTTTTAAAAACTGCGTTTATTTCCTTTAAATAAACTGGATACTTTTGATTGCAAACAAAAAGCAGTTTAAGTAGTGTAAAATTGTAACAACTTTTTATTTATTTAGAATGTACAACAACAACAGTCTAAATAATCACTCGGTGTTTTTATACACGTTTATCAATTCGCAGAAATGCACAAACACTTTATTACGTACAACCTTAAATGCACAAGACAGTTAATGTTAACTCTAACAGCGCTAATGATAAACTCAACTCACGACTACCACCTCTGCCACTATTTATACACACGCCATCTATCGGGAATCTTCTACAATGCTCTTAACGGACATACTAGTACATTCGAATTCCAGAGCCTTCGATGTCATTGCCAGCGGGCCAAACATTTAGTGTTGCCATACTTACAAGCAATGTTAATAACCGCATGCTACTGATAGACGTGCCGTCATATATGATGAATGCTGCAGGCAGTCATTACAGACCGTTAAACTCAAATCGTCATTGCACATTCGTAACAATATTATTGCGAGTCTTAGCTCAAATATGGTATCGACCCTGGAGACCATCCATGAGATCTACTCTACCCATGTGATCATTGTATTCTCGAATAATTTGAGGACAGTTAATTTCGATGAATTTCTTCTGATTTCTATCATATCGAGGAACCTTTGATTGTTCTTCGCCAGGCTTGGTCCTTCTGAATCGGGAAGACATATTTGTTAGCCTTCATTTGTAATTCTTCATGGTACAGTATTCACATCGACTACATGTATTGAGGTCATGTATTCTACGCAAAATCATCTCTGCTCTTAGTTCATTTCACAGCTTACACAAAAGCAAATCAAGACCCACAAAAAATATGACAAAACCATGATAGTACCTCTCATTGTGCCCAAACCATAAATTCCTCTGGCTCGTAAATAGACTAACAGCAGCTTTGATTTGTAAAAGTTATTAAAATACAGGAGCTGATACATGAAATTAAGAATCTCCAAACATTTTAGGTAGCTCCAATGTCCGGTATAACAGGTAAAATGATACTATCATTAAGCACGTACAATATGATCCCTCTTTTATGCGGCTTATTGGGCATGTATTTTCGAAAATGGTGTTTCGTCTTTGAAACATAAGTGGAATCAGCAACACTGTCATCGCTATCAATACTTTCATCAGTGCTGTCTACGGAACTCTACAGGATCGATGAACTCGAAAATATTTTTTAACCCGAATTTTTTATGACAAAAAACTTTCTTTTGTCATAAATTTTTTTCACTAATAAATTAAAAATTTTTTTTTTTTTAAAATTGGAAAAAACTTTTAAAAAATTATTTTGAAAAAAAAAATTAAAAAAAAAATTTTTAAATTTTATTTTAAGGTATAATTTGGTGAACGGTATATAAGATTCGGCACAGCCGAATATAGCTCTCTTGCTTGTTTTATCTACTAACCGTAAAATTTTGATGTCGATAATTTTATTCTAAATATTGTTTTTTAATAGTTAAATTTGCGAAATAATTTTCGATGCTAATTTGATGGCTTTTTGCACTGGCTTGATCATAGCTGACAAACGATTTGTCAGCAAATATTGGGAGGTGTAAAGAAAATGTAAAAAAAAGTTGTCTAAAGACAGTTTTCACTATTTTGAAGCGAAAAAATGTTTAATACAGCACTGGGGCCCAAAAATCGAAGACCGCCTTAAGGTGGTCTTACCGGTTAGAGGGTTAATCACAAATATCACAAACAAAACCTGTCATAATTAGCATGCGAGCAAGATGGAAACAATTGCTACTTTTTAGTACTTAATGCTGACAAGCAACATTGTTACAAAAAACTTTCTTCATTTTCCACAAATACAACAACAACAACAATAAGAATAACTATGGAAAAAGTAGATGAAAAAGAATCATAGAAGTAATAGCTTTTTCTAGAAAGTGAGTAGAAAAAAACGAGCAAAAAATTATCCCAAAGCTATGGAAATGTAAATGTAAAAGTTCTAATATACAACATTATAAAGCAATTAAACTTTTTTTTTGCGATTTCTGCTACTGAATATTTTCAACTTGCTATTATGAAGGTGGAGGTGCGTGGTGAGAAGCACAAACACAGTGGGGTGAATGTGGTAAAATGAATATTTGATATTGTTTTTAAGAAATCTTCAAAGAGGAGTATAAAACAATAGAAAATCTGCATACAGTAAGAGACAATCATCGATCAAATTTTTAAATAAGTTACTTAAGATCATTCGAGAAGTTCCTGAAAGCAAAAAAATTATAATGAAGAATTAGGAAATAGTTCTAGCTAAACAATACAAATAGAGTAGTTGTTATCATTATTTTAGTAGGTTGTCTTCGCCGCACTGTGCAATAACGGCAATGTCAGTTAGCGGTTCAAAGTACTTAATAAAAAACATTGTAACAAAACTGATAGATAACACAAAATACCTTGAAAGCAACCCTTTTCTTTGCATATTTTCATCAGCAACAATTTTCAGTTTTTCCTAAAAATAAAAGAAATTTTGTTGTCTTTAAAGCGTTTCAATCTATAAGCAAGAGTAAGAGCATGCATGTGCAAAACTTTTCAAATTACAATGTTGTAAATTTTATTTTAACAAAGTATGTATATTATAGCACATAGTATGTTTACAAACAAAAATATGCAAAATTATATTTCATACTTTTTCCCCAAAATAATTTTTATTATTACTTACTTTCTTGTTTTAATTTCATACTTTGATGTTTATTTTATTTTAGCATTATAAGAAAAAATTTGTTTTTCTTTATGGCTTCTATCTAGTGAATCTAATTTGTTTAAAGAAATTTTAATATTATTTAGCCAATTTTGTGTGGTTTAATAAAAGGGTTGTACCCCTTTTTGGTGTTTTAAAATCTCCCCCTTGGTAATTAACCCAAGATGAATCTTGAATTGATTAAAGAATTTTAGTTGGTTTTTTTGCTGTTTTATTATATTAAAAATGGTATTTTTGTTATTGTTCTTTTTGAGTTTTTCATTATCTAGTAAAAAGAATTTAAATGAGGAAATTTTTGTGGCGCTGTGTGATTTAATTTTTTCCCAATTCCTTTTGGTATGCCGAGGCAAATTTATCGAAAGATTTTAATTATGTGAGCTTGTTTGTGTGGTGCTTAATTTATACTGATAGCGGAAGTAAAATCTTTGATTTGATTTCCTCTTTTGTTTTATTGTAGGAGTTTAATTAAACTTTTTTTTTTGTGCTTAAATTATTCATTAATGAGCATTGGGTTTATGTTATAATTATGCGAAATTTCAACAGAAGTAAGGAATAATGAAATATTTTAATTTCTTCTGAAATTGAGTTTAGAAAAAGACTGTAAACTATAAATTAAATTCATGGTTGGCAAACACTTTTTAAGTTAAATAAAAATTTAATTTTTAGAAATAAATTTAAATTAAAGTTCATATAAAATTTGTGTATAAAAATGTTGTAAGTTAATGTCTGAGAGAATTTTTATTGTCAGAGTTATATAGTCAATTTCATGTGGATCATTTTTGTGGAAGATCTTAACCCTCTATCTCCTCTCCTTAGGAGTCAATTTGACACTTATTTCGAAAAAATCAAAAAATCAAAAAAGTTTCGTCGAAATAAGTGTCAAATTGACTCCTAAAGAGAGGAAATAGAGGGTTAAGAACTTCCACACAAATTACACACTCTGACAATGAGAATTCACTCAGACCTTAACTTACAACATTCCTCCCTTCGATCAAAAAATGAAAAACTTTGACCCACTGTAAAAAAAATTCAGACCAGCTGGACTATAAGTTTATTCTACAAAAATAATCTACTCAACATGCCCTTTCAGAATTATAGGGTCGCTGTTCTGTTCCAATCAAAAAGTCTCAATTTCTTGGACAGTGTAATTTTTAAATTTATCAAAAGTTTATAAATCAAATTTTGTATGAAAATATTGTTTTATAAACCTTTGATAAATTTAAAAATTATTTATGAATATGGGTGAATTTTTTCTATATTTTTTATTGGAATAGCTTCTGAAAAAAATCAAGTAAGATTCAAACTCTATACCGATTTTTCTATATGGAGTCAATAGAGTCCAGTCAGCTCTTACAAAATCGAAACAGTCCAATCAAATCTATGCAATCTTAAGACAGTATAGTCAACTTTAAACAAAGTCAAGACAATTCATTCAATTCTCTATAGCGTCGAGAAAGTCCAGTCATTTCTATACATAGTCGAAACTGTCTTGCCAACTCCATATAGAGCCAAGGCAGCCCAGTCAACTCTATAAAATCTCGATATAGTCCAGTCAACACTATACAGAGTAGAGACAAACTTGTAAGCTCTATATAGTGTCACCATACTCCAGTCGACTCTGTGCACAGTCAAGACATTCCAGCCAACTCTACAAAATGTCGGGATAGTTCAGTCAACTCTATACAGAGTCGAGACAGTCAAGTCAATTCTATATAATTTGGAGACATTCCAGCCAACTCTATACACAGTTAATACAGTCTAGTCAATTCCACATAGAGTCGAGATGTTTCAGTGAAATCAACTCTATATAGATTCGAAATTGTTCAGTCGTCTCTACGCAGAGTCAAGATAGCCTAGACAGTCCAGTCAATTCGACATAATTTGGAGACATTCCAGCCAACTCTATACAGAGTCAATACAGTCTAGTCAATTCCACATAGAGTCGAGATGGTTCGGTCAAATCAACGCTATATACAGTCGAGATTGTTAAGTCGACTCTACACAGAGTCAAGATGATCCAGTCAACTCTATACAGGGTTGAGAAAGTCCTGTTCGCTCTATATAGTCTCAACGTAGTCCAGTCAATTCTATGCACAGTAGAGAAAGTCCAGTCAACTCTATACAGTGTCCAGACAGTTCAGTTAACTCTATGTAGAGTGGAGAGACTCCACTCAATTCTATACATTGTCGAGACAGTCCAGTAAATTCTTTACAGAGTCGAGACAGTCGAGTAAACTCTACACAGAGTCGAGACAATCCAGTCAACTCTGTACATAGACGAAACAGTCCAGTCGACTCTGTTTAGTGTCAACACAGTTCCGTCAGTTCTATTCAAAGTTGAAATGCAAATTCCAGTCAACTGCAAAAAGATTCGAGACAGTACAATCAACTTTTTCCATAGTCAGAACACTCCAGGCAACTCTATATAGAGTCGAGACAGTCCAGACAGTCAATTCTATACATAGAGTCGACACACATTTTAGCCAACTTTAAATTGAGTCAGGTCAACTCTTTAGGTTTTTAATATAGAAAAATTAAATGCTAATTTTCATATTTTACATTTTTTAATCCTTAAAAACCCTTGACCATCAATTGTGATTCTTTTCCCCAATTTTCCATTTTAATTAACACCTTGTTAATACATTTTTCTAACCCTTAAATCAGTTATTTGTCCTGCTTGTCCCTGTTTCATGTTGCTGACAAATGTTTATGACAGTTTGGCCACACATTTCAGTTTTTTTCATGTACAATTTGTTACAGTGTAATAAAAATACATGGTTTCCATTTTGATTTATGATTTCTAGGAGTTAAACACACATAGCTGCCTTTGGTTTTTAATGTTTAGAACATGTACTTCAAATCAAATGTTTTTGATGTTCCTTTTATGCTTTTTCTATGTTGAATAGTTAGGATTGTACTGATGAACTTAATTTGAATGTGATTTAGCTGGAGAGGTATGTACTATGAGGGGACAGAGATGTGACACTTTTAGGGCCTACTGAGTCAAATAGTGCTAAGGATAATGAACAGTTTTTATAATTTAGTTATTAAGACTCAACCAAGTTGGCTCAAATATAAGTAATATCTAGTCAGATAAACATGAGTGTATATTTTAGCATAACATATTTTCAATCTTCTATTCTTAAAATAGTTTTTTTTTGAGAATTTTGTTCACAAAAGATTAATTACTATATAAATATATATGTTATTAGTTTGCCCTTAACTGCTTTTCCATCTAAGTCTTCCAATTGTCACAAACATTTGTTTGATGCTGTCGTGAACATACAACAGCCGTTTGTTTAACCAACATTTTATTAAAAAAAAAAGAAACTAAAAACCTTTTTGTTTTTCAATACATACAAATACAGAGAAAAGCCATAAAAAGCATGTGAAGTGAACAAAAAAAAAAAAAACATCAAAAGAACAAAAATAAAATGAAATATGACTTTGACCAACAATATGACAAAATGTTTTCATATGGCAACTGACAAGGAGTTGAAACATAGTTTTGCCACACACTCTAATTTTCATTTGAAACACAACCTTTAGATTTCACTACATTTATACATTTTTCTTTTTGTTCATTTAGATTTTTATGTTTTTAATTTCATAAAAGATAACTAACTAACTGAATATACTATAGTTTTGTAGTTTATACACAAACAAAAAAATAAGGAAATAAATTCATAATTTTTGTGGCTGACAGTTAAAAGTGAATAACTCCAGTTGTGATATTTTTATATTATAAATCAAGCGAACTACTACTCATGCTATTTATATTGAAATAGTTAGTTACTTTAATTCAATAGTTTATTTGGTATTTTGTAACTGTCCCGAAGTTCTTGGGGACTGTCTCGAACTAGTGATTTTACCTATCCATTAGGGTGACAACTAGTTACATAACTGGTTACGGGGCTAGGTTTTTAACACATACATATCCTCAGCAGGAGTTCACTTTACCCTTTTGGATTGCAATGAAACTGTCTGATAGTCAAAGTAGTCAAAGCTATGGATTCACATACCGGTTATATATAGTCAGTTTCCTTATTAGCTACCTAACTGGTTATGTGATTAGCTATATAATTAGTTATTTAAACATGTACGGGTGCTAATTGACCTCAACTAGTCAGTTAATAAGACATCTCAAGGACAATCAAAAACTCTCCAATGGATTGTTTATGGTGGTTAAAATAATTACTTTCTAAAGTGCACTACAAAATAAACATTTAAAATGACTACACTCTTGTTACTTAGAAACACTATAGTGACAATTGACTTCACGCTAGGTTAAATGGGATATATACTTAAGCAAAAAGAAAATAAATTGTATGAGATTTATATCAATATATGTATTGGATGTATGACTTAAAAATGCGTGATTTTTTTCAAATTTTAAGCTTTTATTTTGAAACATTTGTACAATATAAATTTACTCAAAGTACTGGCCTTTGTTAGCTATGATCTCTTGACAACCTGTGGATTCAGATCCAAAAAATCTGCTCATCTTTTAAGGCCAAGAACGAATCAAGCCAATATCAGATACTCTGTTCCAAAGTAAAGCGTATCCCAGAGAGAGCGTTCTGGATCGATCGAAGGAAATAGTACTCGGACGCGACACGGTCTGGACTAATAAGCGGGTATGGCTAATCTTTCCAACCACTTCATTCTAAACACTTTTTAACAGGTATTTCAACATGTAGCCGAGCGTTGTCATGATGGAATATTACGGCTTTATGTCTGTCCAGATATTCTGGGCGTTTTTCGGCCAATGCTCGCTTCAAACGAAACAGTTGCGTTTAGAACAGGTTCCCTGTGATGGTCTGGTCAGATTTCAGCAGCTCATAATAGATAGAACTCTTTTGTTGTCAACAAATATAGAGCATTACCTTAGCGCCATGAATATTTGGCTTTGGTGTCGATTCGGCTGGATGCCTGGGCTTCACATTCGATATCTTACACTTCTCGTTATTGTAGTGGATCCATTTTTCATCGCAAGCAATGATTCGGTGAAAAAATGATTTTCTTTTACATGACTCAAGCATAATTTCGGACATTCTAAATGCTTTTTCAAGTTATCTCGGCTTTTATTCGTATGGTACCCAATTTTTTTTTTGGATAAATTGTTTAAGTTGCTGCATGAGTAGCTCCCAATAATTTTGTAAGCTCTTGTTAAGTTTTACAGCAATCTGCATGGAGTAATGCCTGAGTAGCTTCCAATAATTTTGTAAGCTCTTGTTTAGCAATCTGCATGGAGTAATGCCTCCAATTCTAGGTTTACAAGATTTTTTGGCTGGCCTGGGCGATCTTTGTTTTCCATATTAAAAACACAACTTCTGAATCGCACAAATTATCTATCGCACATTGAAACAAATGGAACATACTCACCATAAGCTTTGGTGAGCAATCGCTGTGCTTCTGCGGCACATTATTTTCAAATTAGAGAAGTAAAGAAAAACTTCTCACATAGGACGATTCGTTGGTACAAAATTCGACATTTTCCAAGCAAAAAAAAACGTTTTTTTACACTATAATGTTCAATAGCTAAATGAGAATGAATGACAGATAAGTTATTGAAAACAAAAACCGCGTTCAAAAGATACGCTGTCTATTGTAAATCCCACATTTTTAATACATACACCCAATATAAAACCAATTTACTGCCAATTACTCGCAAAAAAATTGTAAATAATAAATGATGAAAGTGATTACACTCTATATTATTTAGACGACAACTGACTTCACGCTAGATAACCTGCGATGTATAAAGCAACCAATCGCCTTCTTTCTACCCTAAAAAGAGCACGTACGAAGATTCAAATGACTCAAAATATTTAAATCGGAGCTGAGTGCTCAGACATTAGTGACAATAACTATATATAACGGACATATTGACTACTGATGAGTAGTCACAGCAGTTAAGAAATCGTAGCCGATTGTATTCTCGAATTTTTTTTTACAGTGATTTTTATTTTTAGTAGTCGTAGTCGAGTTCAAGAACCTGCGAATTCTTCTTCACATCGTTTTAGTTTAGTCGATTCTAAGATCTCCCGAATTCTTCTTACATTCGTATTTTTTTAGTAATCGTAGACGATTTCCAGATTTTCCGAATCCTTTTTGACTTTTTCGTAGTTCAGTCAATTGTAAGGATTCCTGAATTCTTCTTACATTCGTTTTTTTTTTTCATTTGTAGCCGAATTCTAGAATCGTTCATTTCTGTGTAGTTAAAGGTAGTGGGGTGCTAAACAATTTGAACTTTTTTTATACCACACTACATTTTAAATATCAAATTCTATATGTTTAAGGCTTAGCCAAGATTCAACCGCTTCATTCATCATTTTACTATCATCCCAATGCTTAGCACTCCACCGTTTCAACATCGTGTAAGGTTTAAAGTCTTGCAGCTACTACCTTTCTGAATTAATGAATAACTTCGTGATGAAATTTTGAACCTTTTTCGGAAAGCCTTCCATTATCGTTTTTATAGTGATTTCTGTCACTTTGTTTAAAATCTACCACATTTTTGGACACCTTTTTTGTGCTCTTCAATTCTATTTTAACAAGAGCCCAATATCTCTCCACTGGCCTTAGCACCAGGCAGTTTGGAGAATTTGCCTCTCTTGGTACAAATACCACATTATTGTTCTTTTACCACTCAATACCTTTCTTACCATAGTTAAGAAATCTTATGAATGGAAACATCTTTTTTTGTAAACATTCCTTGATGTAAATTTCGGTATTTATAGAGCCCGTTTGGCTTTTTTCTGCAACTGAATATTGCTTGCCATACCAAGAACTTTTTGGGACATTTTGTCTGCTTTTGGGTCCAACATTTTTTTTCAACATTCCCTCCAGCATCTGCAACATCAACATTTTGTCCCGTCATCCATAGGAAAATTTTTTTAAATATTGTAATAATTTGACTTCAATTTTCGTGTTCTGTTTTTAGCCTCTAAATTGTTAGCAGCATTCTTGTCAGGAACTTTTTGAGCCTTGTATGTTTTTGAACCTGCAATGGCTTTAACTTTTCGTACCGTATGTGTTGTGAGCTCTTTTGAAAATGCTTTCTATTTTTTTGGCTTAATATACGTCATGTGAACCATTCCTTCTACCTGAACCAGGATTTCTATCATGGGACAAGTTCTCCCTGTACAGTTTAACAACATTAGAAATAGTTTGATAGCAGACCTTTGATTGTTTGGCCAACTTTTTGTAGGACCAAGTTGGGTTTCGTTGAAAATATTTAATCATTTTAGTACGCACTTTTTTCTGGTCACTCATTTTTATCAGATTAACAACAAATGAACATAATTGACATTAAACATAATAACTGTCATGCTTTACAAATCAAATAATACTTAGGTTAAAAGTTTTAATGAAAAACCTGTGTTAAGAATTTTTCGATCTCAGTCCTTACTTATCATCGTTTAACATATCTGAATTGCTGAATAACTTTGTAGATTTAACTAGTTAATAGGCAGATCAAAAATTCGACAAAAATTTATTTCAAAGCCAACAGCGCTCTGAATTGAACCTGAACAGACTGAGTCATACCTCAGCTGTAAACTAAACTGCTTTACTGCATTAATATTTATATTTTTAGTTCTTATTTAAAAAAATATCTAAATATTTCTGTATTTTACAAAAATCTCTTAACTGCATTTAAAACCTTTAGCATTTCAGTGAACTTCCTTTATATATAAACATTTGTGGCAATAGTATTTGCAACTCTGTTATTTTGCATTCAAAAGATTTCAGGCAAAACAGAAATGGGTAAAAAAAACCTTATCAATGTTTAACTTTAACTGTATAGAAATGTTTTTGTTCCTGCTTTTTATAATATTTTGTTTTATTTTGTATCTAAATGAATATAAAAATTCATAACAAATGCATTTCTATGGTTGGTTTGGAATTGTAGAGTAGTTTTTTATTAAAAAAATATAAATATATACATTTTCTAAAGACCCATTGAGTTTATTTTGTATCACTTTCAGGGTTTCTACAAATGTGCCAAGAGTTTGTTTGGCAGTTCCAGACAGAATTTCAGTAAAGGAAAGAGCATAAAACTCTATTGCATTTATGGTCTCTATGACTCCATATTAGGACTGCTTTTTGAGTTCGTTTGTTTGATTAATAGTAAAAGAGGGTTGATGGGGCAGAGTTAGTTTATATGTGTTTGTTTTGTGAATACTGGTTTTCATTATATATTTTAATATTTCTAAGCATTGCAGAGTTGTTCTTCCTTCTTCAAAAATCTATAATTGTTAAAAATTTTCAAAAATAAATATTTTATACTGGGATGTAACTTTTTTTTGGATACCTCCCTCTTTAAAATAATTCATACCATAGTAGCTATTGTTGCAGCTTTTGTTTTGTACCAGAATAAGTATTTTTATAAACTTCCTGTTCTGTGGCTTAACTTTTTGACAAGTTTAATTAGTGGTTAAGTTGTGCATTTACTTTTATTGTGGTCATTTGTAAATGTTAAAACAAAATGCATGAAATATATATATATAAGTATTTGTTTATTTAAATTAATTTTTTGTTGCTTTCTCGAAAATATACACAAAAACTTAAAAACCTGATAACGATAAAGTTTTGTTTTCTGTTTGCTGTTGTTTTTGTTAGTGTGTTTTTGTCAGCTGCAGTTGAATGACAGTTTAAATAAAATTTTACATATTTTTTTTTTTTTTTAACTTAAACTTTATTTTGCTTTTTATTTACAGGAATTGTTGCAGTAAGTGATAAGGTTAAGCCAAGGTTAATATACAAGGTTAGTTGAGTAAATAAATGTTTAAGAAAATCAAATAATTTAAGTTATAAAGGTAACAAAGGATAAAAAGGATATAAAGACAAAGGACTTTTCATCATATTCATTTGACATTCATTCTGTTCTCTCTTTCCAAAGTCTTAACACTGGATTTTGAGTAAATTAAGCAAAAGCTGTAGTCCTTACTTATAATATATGTCCCTTCAATATTAAATAAAATTGTCGGTGTTAGAACATTTCTTAGAATTTTCTTTCTAGAAAATACCATTCGCAGCACAAGAATTGTAACATGAAATGGAAATTATATTATGAAAATGCCAAAATAAACTTCAATACCAATAATGACAAGTTATTGATGTGTAAATTGATTGAATTAGTAATCAAATATACTTAATAAAGTATAAATAAATTTACAAAGGGAAAATATTACACAAATACTGACACTTTATATCACATTTCCTTTTACATATGAATTTTTATGGAAAAAAATAAATATTTCGCTAGGCAAGGGAAGGCAATTTAGGTTTTGCTGCTACTTTCCGCCTAATTAAATTTATGTAAAAACTTGCCAACAGGCATTAAAAGAAATCTACTTTATTTTCTGTTTTTCTATAAAGATATGAATAAATTATGTATTTGTTAAAAAAAATACACTCTAAAAAATACATTTACACTCAATTGAGTGTAAGCAATAGGATGGCTCTTATTTTGCACTTTCTTGGCGATCGAAATGAAAGCCAAATGCCTAACGTTTCAGATAACTCAGATAACTTTTAGAAGTTGCTCATTTTAGTATCGAGTTTTGGGTCAAAATGGAAACTTTGGCGTATAAATTAGGCTGAATTTCTTCGATAACATGAGCTTGGTTGCCTTTGAGGACCGCTGCGGTTTGTAGCTTGTTCTTATAGACCTGCGACTTAAAAAAACCAACATAAAAAATTCTAACGGGGTCAAATTGTATGATCTCGGTGGCCAGATCACACCACATCTATCATGACCTCAAATTACTCTTGCAGATTGTTCAATGTGACATGAGCTGTGTGGCATGAAGCACCGTCCTGTTGAAATATCATCTCGTTGGTGTTCATATCATCCAAGTCAAGTCAAAAGAAGTTGGTAATCATCGACATATAGCGCTCGACGTTGATGGTAATGACCTGGTTGTTCTCAATGAAATATGGGCCGATGATGCCGTCAGCGCATAATCTACACAAAGCAGTGTTTTTTCAGCATTTTAGGAAGCTTTTGGATCTCATGAAGATTTGTATAGTACCAAATTGGACAATTTTGCTTGTTGACTTTTCCATTTATCCAGAAATGGGCTTATCCGTAAAATAGGCGAAGATGGGAGAAAGTTTTCGAACCGAACTCCCAGTTTGATAAAGCAATTTTATAATTTGCGCGTGTTGTTGAATGCTATATTCGTCCATGGAGACTTGGCAAAACAAACTGAATCAATGACAGCCAATTGGACAGATGTAGCTTCAACAATATGGCCTCTACCAATTGTCAAAGTTAGTATATCCCTATTGGAAGACCCTTTGTTATAGGTAAGCGTGAGAAACGACTTGAAATTGAGCCACCCTAATATCCACTCACTTACTTGCACACTGGGGGCTTAAACAAACAGCAAAAAAAAAAATGTAACACTATAGAAAAAAGAAACATTTTACAAATTCTTGTTAAAGAAATAAGAAAAAGCCAGAAATTGTTGTTGTGATTTAAAAAATTCATGATTGCCACCATTAGCAGCTCGTTAAGCACAAATGTCGCTTACCGCATTTGCAGGCTCTCACACAAATACTCACATTTACTAATACTTTTAAGACTAACACAGCATTTACAAATTACTTGTACACCCATCTATACATACATCCATGCAACAATATCTTTATTACACTTATGTGTAGTTTTCTGTGTCTGTGCAAAAATTTCCTTTTGAAAAGCTGTCATGTTTGCCAAAGAAAACTTGGTTAAATACACACACATACCCATACAGTTGCTTGTGTATTCAAACTTCAAATGTAATTTATCAAGCGGAAGTTAAGTAAATCAAAAACAATTTAAGTTATGCCAGCTGCTGCTGCTTCTCTACTACAGGGAGCTGTTTCTTCGTTTTTGTATTTGTTTTGCTTATTTAACCAAGTGTGGAAGAGGAAGTCTGTATGTGTAAATGTTGTAGCGAACGAGCGCAAAAGTTCAGTGGAAGTGATTTATTTGTGTGTATTACAAACAAATAAAAAGCATGTGTGAGTGAAATGAAATGCGGAATATGGTTTTATGTAGTGAAATAATTTTTTTGAAATAGAGTGATATTAAAACTATGTATAATATACTGGAGATCTAGGTAGATTTTGCACATGTTCTAATGTCTCGTTCTTGTACCTTAACCATCGTTTGTTATTAGTAATCCACGATCGTTCTAATCAAGTGTCTGAAAATTTGATTGCAAGTACAAATTTCATTTGATTTTGTTCATGTTCTAATGTAGCGTTCTTGTATCTAAACCATCCCTTGTTATCAGTACTCCGCTATCATTCAAATCAGATTAGGTTAGGTTACGTGGATTGCTCGCAAGTTAGCGAGTTCACTCGGATGCCTTGTACTACGCTATCGATCGAATCAGGTTAGGTTAGGTTATTGGGTTGCTCGCAAGTTAGCGAGTTCACTCGGAGGCCTTGTGGCCCATTGTGATACCCTTAGAATAACCATTCCCTTATGTTGAAATTTCATTGACTATGTGCTTCTTGTGATCCCCGTGAGAACCAACCGGTATTTCTAATAAATCTTATCATATGTGACACATCTCTGAGACAGTCCAGATCATGTAAAAGAGCTCTACCAAAATATAGTAGTTTATGCTTTTGTAATTCTGGGCAGTCACATAGAAGGTACCGATTCTTCCTCCTGCTCATCCAAACAACTTCTACAATAGCTATAACGTGGGTAACCCATACGTTCCGACATGTCTCCAATCATACCGTCTCCAGTGATTATACCCGTAAGAAGCCTAATCGAATTCCTACTAAGAGACAAAAGAGTCCTAGTCCTATCCTCCGTCAGAGTGGGTCAGAGCAATCTGTATATTCTACATGTGATCATATTTAACCACCTGAGTTCCGTCTCACTCAAAGCCCATTCATTTATCAAATTTGATACAGTCACCAAGGAAGTGTGAATATCCCTTTGCGCAAGTGTTACATCTAGGGACCACCCGTTCGTTGCGCATTCGTCAGATACTTTTCCCGGATGCCCTCATGCCCTGGGACCCATATAAACTCGACGTGATTTTGTTTCAGTTGTGCCAGTGATTGGATGCAATTGAGAACACATTTCAACTTAATAAAGTTGGAGTTAAGAGCCTTGATTGATACAAGGCTGTCCAAGTAAATATCTATAGTCGAATTTTCGAGATTCAGTTTCCGGATTCTTCTCGCGGCTGTATCGATGGCATATATCTCTGCCTGGAAACCGT
This sequence comes from Calliphora vomitoria, assembly GCA_942486065.2. Taxonomy (NCBI): domain Eukaryota; kingdom Metazoa; phylum Arthropoda; class Insecta; order Diptera; family Calliphoridae; genus Calliphora; species Calliphora vomitoria. The sequence goes on along the minus strand of OW818033.2, from coordinate 2,809,250 downwards.
GCAGCTATCGGGTAATCGAAGAGACAGCTAATGGTCCAGTTCATCGGAGAAAATTCCCGAGCTCGTGACTCTTTCTGTCTTTGAATCATCAGTGTAGACTGAGATCACGTCGTCTCTTAGGACAGTGTTCGCGGCCCAGTCATCCCTTGTCGGTATCTTGATCTTAAATGTCATATCGTTGGAATCAAGTGTCTAAAAATTTTATTACAAATCCAAATTTAAAGGATCTAACTCTAGAAAAAGTTAATATATACGAGTATAATAATCACGTTAAATATTTAATTTGTTGTGTCTCGTTTGCTATTGTAAGTGTTTCTTAACTAAGTTATACTGTAAAACTTATTGAATCACTCTCAAAAAAGTATGTCGAATAAGAAGCTTTTGTTGAAATAACTTTAACTAATTCATATTACAAACGTGACGGGAAATTATGTCGCTAAATCGCACTATAGTTTGTACAAAAGCGAATGCCAATAACATGACAACTGTCAACATCGTTTACCTAAAAAATTATGTTCAAATTGGCAGAGTTTTGCATTTTTCTAGATGCGTTTAAAAACTTTTTCTATTTTCTGTCGCGTTCTGGATCCCATTATTATTGCAAATATATTGGAAACAATAAAACGTGAGAACTTGCCTTTGTAATAAACATATTGCTACTAAAATATTAATTTCACTTCTAAGGCGGACAAATGTCGCGTTCTTCATACACCTACCTTTTGTAAGAAACATTTTCCTACTAAAATATTATGTTCACTTCAAAGGCGTGTAGATGTCCCATTTTTGGTCATGAAAATGCCCATATCACAATGAAATTTTTAACATTTGTATACCTTTTAAGAAGAAATGTAAGGTTGAAATAAAATATACTAGTTAGCAAAAGAATATCTCGACATTCCCCCCAAAAAAAACAAAAAAAAGTTACTCTTTTCTTTTAATTTGAAGTCCACATTTGGTTCGTTGCTGGTAAAAGACGAATATGGCTGATTTTAAATACATCGTAGAATATATAACTGTTGCAACCTTCAGATTTTAAAACAGAAAATTTCGTTATAAAATTGGATGAATTTGTAACGGCTTCAAGACAAATCTATTAGTAAATTAAGGGCGTTTTCTATTTTAAATAAATGTGATGCCTTTCAGATGATTTCTCTGTGACTTTTTTTTGCGTTTTTTTCGGCTTAAAAAAATATAAAATTAAAAATTTGTTTTTATTTTTCTTCTTCAAAATCGATTACTTTTGGACTCGATGAAGATATTGATTGCCTTTAAAACTTCATTTCTACAATGAAGAGTTGGGTTTAATACCTCAGTGAAGCGCTCTTTCCAGCTCAGCTCACTCAAATGAACTAGGTCACACTTTTAGCTCATTAGATCAGTATGTTGTATAACGATCATCTCATTTTGTGAGTAGCATACGATCATATACACAACAAACTCACATTCGTTTTATTTTTGTTGCGCACAACACTCACTTTTTGATGTGTATATGATATAGAGTACAAGCGAAGGAATTTTACAGCATTGAGAAGCAAATTGAAGCAGGTGGTTTAGTGAAGACAACAAAATAAATGTGCTTGAGCAGCCTTTTAATGAATACTGAAAAAAATATGTTCATACTACAAAACACTCAGTGCAATGAACGGTTCACATCGCTCAGCTGAGTGAATAGTTCAATTGAACTAGGTCATTCATGAACTACACAACTCTAGTACGATGGGCAATTAGGAATCGAACAAGATGCCAAAAGCTGACAAGTATTTACAAATTTTACATGTTTGAGTTGCCCTATTTTGAGACCCTACAGAGCTGCAGCTGAAGGGTCAGGGGGTGCCTTGACAAAACATATGCCTCTTTATTTTCTACAGTGAACTTGAGTGTTTCCATACTACAATTTCTAGAGCAAACGCCTTTTATTTGAGAAAAAATTCCTGGATCCTTTATATACTACAATTTCTTCAACAATCATGGGTCTTTATACACTACAATTTCTACAGCAATAATGGATATTTCTAAACTACAACTTCTATAGCAAACGTGGGTATTTTTCGACTACGATTTCTACAGCTAACGTGGTTCTTTTTACTATACAATTTCTACAGCAAACGTGGGTCATCTTGTACCACAATTTCTACAGCCAATGTGGGCTATCCTGCACCACAATTTGTACAGCAAACGTAGGTCATTCTATACTACAATTTCTACAGCTTATGGATCTCTTAACACTACAGCTATTACAGCTAACGTGGGTCTGTTTACACTACAACTTCTGCAGCTAACGTGGCTCTTTTTACACTACAATTATTACCAGCTAAAGTGGGTCTGTTTACACTACAATTTCTTCAGGTAAAGTGGATTATTTTTCACTAAAATTTATAAAACAATTCCATTATTAAATAAACCCATTAACTGGTCAACATTTCGCTTGTTCAAATAACACCCTTGCACTTTCCAACAAAAGAGTTTGTTAATTTTATTAAAGTCTTTAGTTTCTGCTGTAAAGTTAAAGGTAATTAAAATAATTTAAAATAATCTTGTTACACTATGTACTTCCCCTAAAAGAAGCAAACAAGTTTTTCTGCTGATCTCTTGCATTGACGACATTTTCAATAATCAAATATCAAGTTGTTTTAAATGAACCTGATATTTAATTTACCAAAAGGGGTTACACTGGCAAAAGGTCTCAATGTCATTTCCTATTTGAGCTTGGCACATGTTAAAAAGTAATCATTGCTAAATTGTGGTAACAGGAATCAATAATACGAATAGGAATTTATTCAACAAAACCACACATTTATAGAGTAAATATAAAAGGAAGGAGGAAGAGCAGATAGCAACCAACATAAGTATATGTATGACCACATTTAATTTCCGTTTTTAGATGGTAATGCTGGAAACAAATGTTAGTTTTCTTGTTCTATGTTCAGTATTTCTTTTTTTGTTTTTTTGTTTACAAATGTTAGCCTTGTCCTTAGCCAAGAAAGAAGAGAAAGGATATAATAATGAAATGTTGTTTCAATATCGAACATAATTTGAATGATTTATTTTGCATACAAATGACAATTTAACTTAAAAAAAATTGTGTAACGTTAAGACTCTTAAGGGAAATAACATTGGTCCAGCTTAAACAAGCAAACATATATACTTCCCCAACCCTTAAATTTATAAACATATATTAAAACTTATATACAAACTTACTGATAACTAAGGATTTTATCCTTAGTTTGACCCTAGACAACAATCTATTTGCATTTATTTGTCTTTGTTTGCTGTATAGCAAAACGAAAAAGGAATCAAATATAAAAAAAATAAATTGTAGTTATAGAAGAAAATATATAAATGGAAATAATAGTAATGTAAACGAAAGAAACGAAACCCTTAAAAGGGCATCAATGATGAAAAATGATAACATCAAACAGCAATCAAAACGATTAGAAATGTAAAATCAATTCGTATTTGATAGACAGAAATATGTAGATAGAAAACAAGTAAGATTGATATATTTGGCTGTACCGAATCATGTATACCAATCATCAATATGTGGTAAAAATATATTTTTATGATAAAAGGGTAATATGGAAGGAGGGATCCTAACAGAAGTTGTTTTAAAGATTTAGGTTCATATAATTTCATCACGATATTAATTATTATAAGATAGTTATGAATGTTCTAGACATTTTCTGAGGGGGACCTTGTATGGGGACTACGGACAAATGTTGCCTGATTTGCACCATACAATACGGTATATCTTCAGAGTACTTATAATAGATTTGTGCTAAATTTATCAGGATTTCCGCAAAATCAACATATTTATGATTGTTCAAGCAGTATTTCAGGCAGACATTTGTATGGGGGCTAAGTGAAATCATGTACCTTTAATACCCAATTTCATTACCAAAGAAACCTTAGTATTTGTTTGTTTCAGGCAGCTAAGTAGATTAGTTCGTTTTGGGCCCCATCGTGTTTCCAGCAAACAGACAGACAGACGGATGGACATAGCTATATCGTCTTAGAATCTTATGAGCATCCAGAATTATTATACTAATGAGGGTCTGCGCCTAATATTTTGATGTGTTACAAACGAAATGATAAACTCAATATATCCCCCATCTTTTGTAGTGATGGGTATGAAAAGTGATGGAATGGAAGGAAACAAAATACAGAAAAATTCTATACAAAAAAAAAAAAACAATAATTTGTTTGCATTGAGCTAAAATGATTTCAGCAGCAGAAGTAAAACGAATAAAGATATCAAATTAAATCGAACTAAAACTACAAGACTTATGGAAATATATTTATATTTAAGAGAATATGTTAACAAGCAATGGAATATAAGAAAGAGAGAAATATTTAGGGACTTTACATACACGCAGAGAAAAAAATCATGGTTTTGGTAAACATAATCTAAAAGCAACATATAAAGTATGATAAGATTAATGATTGTAGTGCAAACATACGAGCGTGTGTCAAAAAGGTCACGACCTTTTGAATCAACAAAAAATTTTGTTTGAGCACTGTTTACTTTATCCAACGTTTCCCCAATTTGTTATCCCTTACAAAAAATAGAATTTGTCGAGGTTATCAAAATAGGTATTTGCTTGTGAGATGATTTCATCGTCAAATCTCTTTCCGTCAAAATATTTCTTCAGGTTTGGCAACAGGCAATATTCACTCGGGGCTAAGCCTGGAGAATAAGGTGGAAGAGGGAGCATTTCGTAGAATAATTCATGTATTTTTGCCATGGAAATTACACATGTGTGTACCCTTTTGTGCTCCCTGTTGTGAGAAAACGCCGCGTCCATCTTGCGAAAAGCTTTCTCTTATCCAAGTGATCACACTTTTTTTTAAATAGTAGTAACAAAACCCCTACTTTTTTAAAAAACTAGTAGAAATACTATTTGTTTGTGAGATGATTTCATCGTTGGAAACAAATCTCTTTCCGCCAAGACATTTCTTCAGGTTTTGGAATAAGAAATAGTCACTCGGTGCTAAATCCGGAGAATATGGCGGAAGAGAGAGCATTTCGTAGCCAACTTTTTTAAAAAAGTATTAGAAATACTACTTTTTTTTAAAAAAGTAGAGATACTAATTTTTTTAGAATAGTAGTAGAAATACTACTTTTTAAAAAAGTAGTAGAATTATGACTCTTTAAAATAGTACTAGAAATACCACGTTCTTAAAATAGTAGTAGAACTACTACTTTATAAAAAAGTAGTAGAAATACATCCTTTTAAAAAAGTAGTTGAAATACTACATTTTTAAAATATTTGTCGAAATACTACTTTTTTAAATAGTAGTAGAATTACTACTTTTTTAAATAGTAGTAGAAATACTACTTTTTTAAATAGTAGTAGAAATACTACTTTTTAAAAAAATAATAGTAAAAATTTGATATCCCACAAGTCTTGGTAAATGTTTTAATACCCTGCAGGTAAATAATATTTATATTTACTAAATATCAACAGCAAACCCGAGGAGCAAAGCTAACTGCAAGAGAATGTAAGTGGAAGTAAGCTAAAAATGTAGCTACAAACGCCAAAATATAATGTGGATCTGGTCGATCACAGAACATACACCGGCCACAGCCACCACTTAAACCGCTGAGGAATGATCAGTTCGCTGAGCGAAAGGTAAACATGTCGCGTTATAAATGTCCCATGCTAAATCATTCTGTAAAAAAAGAACGAATATAAATATAACAAGTAGTGAGCAATATTTAGCTGTGTGTAAATATTTTTAGTTAAACAAAATTTAAAAATTTTTAATCTTTCAAAATTATTTGAAAAAAAAAATTTATAGCAAAAAAAATTAAAATTTTTTTTTTTAATTTTTCAAAAAATGTTTTGTAATTTTTTTTTTTTTAAATGTTTTGTTAAAAAAAATTAATGCCAAAAAAAAGTTTTTTTTTTGTAAAAAAAAAAAAAAAATAGAGTCAAAAAAGATTTTTCCCGATTTTGAGCCATTGTAGGTCCAACTAACTATGCTGTTATATACGTCGTTACAAAGGCCTTTGCAATATCTATCATTATATATCCATATTGTCTTTAATAATGATTTAGTAATCCAGATATACATAAATCAAAAATAGGTTAAAAATCGAAGTTGCTCTGGTTATTACTTGCCCGATTTTCTCGATTTTAAATGGCAACTGAACCGGGTCAATAGCGGATATATTGATATATGTAAGTTATTTGGGGGCTACAGAAAGTTGTTTTCAACATACAGACAGAAGGAAAGGCGGACATGGCTATATCGACTCCGCTATCTGTAACGATCTAGAATATATTAAATTACAAACGAAAGGACAAACATATATACCCTTGCCACACATGGTGAAGGGTATAAAAATACAGTCTTTACGAATTCTTTAATTTTTGAAAGATGTAGTCGAAAACGTGTTGTATTTTTTGTCGCGTTCTCGATCCCAAGTTTATTGCTAATATATGGGAAACAAAAAAAAGTTAAAAACTACATTTTGCACCAAACATAAAGCTAGTCAAATGCTATCGGAAAATGGAAACAAAAAAATGTTTTATAATTAAAATGTCACATTCTAGAACGTGAAAATAGCCATATAAAGCATAATAAAACTTTTTTACTAACAAACTATTATACTCTTTCAACTATCAAGTTTCTTTATCTTATTCATTGAAATAATTTAACAATTTTTATTCAATTTATCTATTAGAAATACAATTTGTAGTAATATTTTAAATCCATTTACTAAATTTCAAAAAACAATAAAATCCTGTTTCCAATTTCAATTCACCTTTATACACATTTCCATATAACAAAATTCAAAATCCCAAATCCCTATAAAAAGCAAACAACGAAATTTTGTATAAACCTCTTAACTTACCTATTCCAAGCCAATAAACAAAACTATTTGTTTTTTCGATAAATATTTCCATATATACATTTTTGGTGTTTTTGCAATTCACACATTTCTAACAATAATAATAGAAAAAATGTCAATTTGTAACATAAGCTAATCCTTGAATGAAATATAAAAAAAAAACTAACAAATAAATAAAAACAAAAATTGGAAATAAAATAAACAAGTCCAGTAAAAAATGGAATTCCGCGACTTAAAAACACCTTAAGTTATTAAGTATTTTTAAATCAAAAGATTTTCCTAAAAATTATTTAAATAAGATAACGAAAGTTGTATACACAATTTGGTTAAACAAATTTTCAAGGAAAATCTAGCCAACAAAATATGAAACTTAATATACTTTCCAAAAGAAAAGTGACTAAATCTATGGAATAAAAATTGCATAAAGCAAATCAAATAAAAACTTGTAGTAGTACAAAAAACAAGTAATAATAAAAACTATCAATACAAGCACTGAACACTGAACTAGTTAGAAATATAAAAAAAAAACTGCAAAACACTCATACAAAGATAAGCAAACACTACCAGTGCACTAGCAATCACACATATGTACATTAGGGTGGCCCAAGGCCTTAAATTGTTCTCCATTATCTAAAAACCAAATAGTGAACATTTAGGTAAAATCGGATAACATTTAGTTGAAGTTTTCAGTTTTTCAAACGAGACGGCCAAACATGTCGCGTTATAAATGTTCATACTGTAAAAATGCAAACATTTCAACATAATTCAGTCTTAAAATACTGTCTTTGTAAATTCTTGAATTTTTCTATATGCATTCGAAAACGTTTTCGATTATATGTCGCGTTCTGGATCCCATGTTTATTGCTATTCGATGTTGATATAAAAATGCGTGATTTTTTCAAATCTTTAGAAATCTTTGAAACATTTGTACAGTATACAATTATTCAAAGTATTGGCCATTGTTAGCTATGACCTTTTCTCATCTTTCTGGGAACATAGGATTCCGAGCCATAAGAACTGCTCATCTTTTGAGGCCAAGAACGAATCAAGCCAATATCGGATATTCTGTTCCAAAGCGAAGCGTAACCCAGATAGATCATCCTGCATCGAGCGAAACAAATAGTAGTCGGACAGTAGCTCTCAAGCTTCATATCGGACATGGGAAATCATTTTCAAGATCTCTAGACTTCAGTTCGTATGGTACTCGATTTCCCTGCTTTTGGATGAGTCCTGCTCGCAAACATTTTTAGATTGCTGCTTGAGTAGCTCCCAATGACTTTGCAAGCTTTTGTTGAGTTTGACAATAATCTTCATTGATTAATGCCTCCAATTCTTGGTCTTCAAACTTGTTTCGCTGGCTTTGGCGATCTTTGTCGTCTGTGTCAAATTCGCCACTTTTGAGCAGCACGTTGAAACTGATGAAGCACATTCACCATGAGCTTCGGTGAGCAATCGGTTTACTTCAGTGGAACATTTGTTTAAATTCAAGAAGTAAAACAAAACTTCCCGCATACACGCAGAGAAAAAATATAGTTGTGCCTGTTTACAGTAAACATTACAACATTTTTAAAAGTTTTTAACAATATTATAGTCACAGTAACTATTTACATGATTGTGGTAATCATAATATGGTAAATATGTATTAGCAATCATATATATGGTTACAGTAAACAAGTATATGTTTGTTTCAAGTTAATGGAAAGTGATTTCCATGGAAGGCGTTTAATGTACCTTCGAAATAGTAACAAAAAACCAAACATAATTTCCTTTTCTTCAGCAAATAAACAACAGATTTAGCGTAGTAGCACACGCCGGGTATCCGCTAGTACATATTAGAAATATAAAAACTATTTTTAATGGAATTTTTTCGAACACTTAAAATTTTTAGCATTTATGACGGAGAATATTTTTTAATATTTAAAATTAGGACCACCCTGGTAAACACTCATTCTATATGTACTGCATGTGCTTGTATGTGTAAACAAATATGTCTGTATGTTCTATACACTGTTCTACAAAACGAAGATTTTTCAGATTGTTTTTTGTTCCTCTATGTATTGTTAGATTTTTTGTTTGCTAGATTGTTTATTCTTTTTTTTTTTTTGTCGAAACCAACATCCCTGTACTTTTGTATTATTGAGAACCATAATTCAAAATTTTTTCGACAGGCATTTTATTTGTTAAAACAAAAAAAAAAATAAACTTTTTTGTGGCAAATCATGTTTGCACTCAAGTATTTTTATTAAAAAAAAGCTAAGAAAAACATGAACAAACCATAAGAAGTGTTGTTAAAGGTTACATTTTGTTTTAAGTTTTATTTCGATTTTTTTTTTTTTTTTTGTAAAAAATGCCATACTTCATAACGAATAAAAATAATAAATTGACATATTGATTTATGTAGGAAACATGTAGATAAATGAGATTTCTTTTAGAGTTTTTCAAAAAAGAAAATTGAACGCAAAAATATTTGATTTGGTTTTTAGTTGTTATTATTTATTGAGATTTTGTAGTTGAAATTTTGAAATGCTTGTCAAATTAAAATAATATACTAAAGTTATGTTTCCATAAGTAGGGTATGACAGATGTTTTGAAAGATTTTTAAAATAGAAAGACAGAAAACATGGAATTTAACACAAACAAGACATAGATCAATGATAAGAAGGTTGTAAAAATTATAAATTAACGGCTGCTTTCAAAATTCATCATGTTTATAAACATTTTCATAAATGGTAACTTCTACTTATCATCAATGTTGATAGCACGTTGTTTTATAATTTTTTTTTTTAAAATATAACAACATTAACTGTTAAAGCTGCTAACATTAAAATTAAAGCTGCTAAAAGCTCTAAGTGATCATTGTGGAATAGAACATTCTAGTTTGGTCCGTTAGATAATTCATGAAACTACTAGAAGATGGCACTGTGTATATTAGTATCATAGAGCAACAGAGCATTCAGTAATTAAAAAAAAAATATATATTTTTTTCAACATTTTTTCGAAAAATTTTTATTCAATTTTCTTTCCAATTTTTTTTTTCAATTAAAAAAATTTTTTTTTTTTTAATTTCTCAATGAATGGCAAGAACTTTTTTTCAAATATTTTTTAAAATTTTTTTTTTATGTTTTGGTTTAATATATGTCGTTGCAAAGTCTGAAATATCTATCATTAAATATCCATATTGTCTATATTAATTACTTAGTTATCCAGATATAGATCAAAAATACGTCAAAAATCGAGGTTGTACTAGAAAATTGTGGTTTTATTAGGAGGAATATACATTAAATTTCGAACCTTGAATCATTGGTATTTATATAGTCTTAGGGCCATTATTACAACTTGTCCTTAAGTTCGTAATAGTAAAAGTTAACTTTAAGCAATAGAAAAAGGTTGCTTTAAAGCTAACTTTTACTATTATGAACATAAAGGCAAGTTGTAATAATGGCCATTAATTTAGCTTCAATCGTGGGGTTTTATATAGTCTTAATTTAGCTTCAATCGTAGGTCTTCATATAGTCTTAATTTAGCTATCATCAGCTAAAAATTTTTGTCGCCTATACGAGCATTTCTATAGAAATTTTTGTCAGCTTTACTAAAAATTTTAAAATTGTCGCCGTCATGAAAATTTTTATAGAAATTTTTGTCGCCTTTACTAAAAATTTCTCAATTTTTGTCGCCGTCATGAAAATTTTTATAGAATTTTTTGTCGCCGTCATGAAAATTTTTATAGAAATTTTTGTCGGCTTTACTAAAAATTTTAAAATTGTTGCCGTCATGAAAATTTTTATAGAAATTTTTGTCGCCTTTACTAAAAATTTCTAAATTTTTGTCGCCGTAATGAAAATTTTTCTAGAATTTTTTGTCCCCATTATAAAAAATATCTCTAGCCTTCACTAAAAATATATATAGAAATTTGTCGCCTTTACTAAAAATTTCTATAGACATTTTTGTCGCCTTTATAAAAAAGGTCTCTGGAAATGTTTGTCGCCTTTATAAAAAAGGTCTCTAGAAATTTTTGTCGCCTTCACTAAAAATTTCTATAGACATTTTAACTAAAAATTTTTGTAGCAATTTTTGTAGCTACAAAAAAATTTCTTATATATCAGTCATTTGTGTGCCGATTTTCTCGAACCGGATCTATAGCGGATATATTGATGTATGAATCGTGATCTCAACATGCTATCTATAACGATGCGGAATATATCATGGTAATGGTTATAAAAATATGTGGGAGCAGTATCTATCTGTGTGTTACTTAAAGCCACTGAATATTGATTTTAACTAAAATGTGCAGCTTTTGCTTAGAATGAACGCGGAGTACTGTTAACAAAACTATACTCTAGGTACAAGAACGTGACATTCGAACATAAATAGAATCCAGTGGTAAATTAACCACTAACGGAGCTTTGTTCCTTCTCTTTTAATTTGTTTGTATTTATTTGTTGTTGATAAAAATATTTCACAAAATGTGTGCAATCATGATATAAACAATAAGTACTAAAGAAAAATTTAATTGAAAAATCAATGAAAACTTTTCGAGAAAACAAGATCGATTTGTTATAATTTTTTCTACATATCATGAATTTTGAATTTGACACTAATTTTTATCACAAATCCAAATTTGTAATAAATGTTGATAAAATGTTTAAATTTCTATTGTATATCTCTCTAAGTACGGCGATTTTGTCTTAAAATTTTGTTGGTATATTTTTTGTTTGTTTGTTTGTTATATATCTGTGTTTGTTAAACCTCAGGAGATATTTCAAAGTTTTCTCTTTAGTTTAAATTCTACTAGTGCCAGCGTTTTTTTTTGTTTTTCTTTTTCAACTGGTACCTGAGTCTATGTTTATACGTTTTAATTAAACTACACATACACTCACCTATACAAATATCATTTCTGGTTGCCACAAATTCTCCGCATAAACCATGTTGATAAACAACAACAACAATACAAAAACAAGTTAAATATTGTACGGTAAAATCATAAAACAAGAGAAAACTATAGAAAATATACCAAATAAATAAGTACTTATGTATGTGTGTGAGAGTATGTAAAGAGAGCGAGGCAAAAATAATAATAAGTGATGTTGTTTTTGTTGCTGTTATGTTTTTACTTTCGCCCCGGGACTTGATATTTGTGTTGTTCTCATGTTTTTGTTGTTTCCTGCTTTTGCTGCTGTTGTTTCCTTGTTGTTCCATTTGTTGTTTAACAAACTGTACAGCCAGCTACATAAAAACTTGTGCTCACGAAATAATTTAAAATATTTACCTTGATTAAAGTTTTTATTTTAAACTATAGAAGTTTTAAATAAATATTGCAAAACAAAATTTGAAGTAAAATGCATTTGAAAGTTTTAACACAAAGAGTTTTGTAAACACTTTACTTTAACAAAGACTAGACTAATGAATCAACACAGAGAATAAGTCTTTAAGGCATGGCTGGAAGTTATTTTAAAATGTTTTTTAGAAATAATTGTTTAATCCCAAAGAATTGTAGGTATTACTCGATGAAGATTGTTGTAAAACTCAACAAGAGCTTGCAAAATCATTGGGAGCTATTCAAGCAGCAATTTCAACAGGGAAATTGGGTACCATACGAATTGAGGCCGAGAGATCTTGAAAGACGATTATTCATTTCCGAAATGATGCATGAACGATATTAACGAATGCACCGAATCATTACTTACGATGAAAAACTGTTCCATTGCGATAACCCGAAGCGTAATAGAACGTATGAGAAGCCCGGCCAACCAACAGAATAGACACCAAAGCCAAATATCCATTGCGCTAAGGTAATTCTTTGTATTTGGTGGGAGCAAAAGGGTCCTATCTATTATGTGGTGCTGAAATCTGACCAGACCATGACAGGGTACCTGTACCGAATGCAACTGATTCGTTTGAAGTGATCAGTAACGTTCCATCATGACAACGCTCGGCCACATGTTACAATATTTGTTAAAAAGTATTTAGCATTAAGTGGATGGGAAGTTTTACCTCGCCCGCATTATGGTCCAGACCATGCCCCGTTCAACTACTATTTGTTGGTATCGTTACAGAACGCTCTCTCTAGGATACGCTTCACTTCAGAGCAGAGTATCCGAAATTGGCTTGATTCATTCAAAATGCCTCAAAAGATGATCAGTTTGGCACGGAATCCATATACTTTGAATTAGTTTACATTGTACAAATGTTTGCAAATAAAAACTAAACATTTTTAAAAATCCCTGTAATATCTCGCAAATTCCATTAAGTTTTCAGACAATTTTAATACCAAGTAAAAACGGTAACATTAGTACAAGAGAAGAATATGTTGAAATTGTAAACACTATTTCACAAGTTCATCAATCATCAAACGTATTGACATTCTTCTCATTGTCAACTTTGTTGGTGGTAAAAAAAAAAATAACAAAAATGTTCATATATTAGCGGAAATATATAAACAATACCATGCAGCTCTAAAAACTACTTCCGCCGGAGTATATTTGCTCTTAAAATTAACTCGAAATTAGCGATTATGTTGATGAATAGTAATGCAAAGACAACCAAATGAAAACAGTATATTTTAAAAGTGTTTAAAGGCAGTGGTCATAGTAACACCTAAACTAAAACCAGTTAAAACTGCAGTGTTCTTCTACATTCACACGCAACACATCATAACTCACGGTCTGTTCCTTTGATACTTGCAGCATACACTCATTTTTGTCAGTGCAGTGTATTTAAGCGCGTTAAAATATTTACCCAGCATCATCAATAGACTCCACTGCCGACAACATCACAGTGCGAATACATTGCGCTGCATGTAAACAAAAATACTTAACTGGATAATGCATCAAATATCACAGTGATATTGTACATGTTTCATATTCATTTGAAAAATACAATATTTTTCATTTATCATTTATGTTGTGCGAGTGCATGTGATGTAATAAAAATGGTTCAATGTATTGAAGGTATAAATAGTTGAATACAGGCAGCTGTGTGGCACAAACACTCACTTTTATATTTGGGTATTGAAGTATTTACATGCATTTGCTTGTATTAAAAGTAAAACATATTTTACATCAACACTTATCATCGCAACAGTCGGGGGGGTTAGTCAGGCTGATGTGAATAAATATTTAAATGAAAAAGCGCGTATGAAAGAATCCAGAGATATGCGTATATACAAAGAGTGTATTGAAAGTAGAAGGGTGGTCTTAAAAGTTTTCTGTACTAGCAGATCCTAAAAATCTTCCCACAATGTAAATAATTTATGTAAATGAGAACGATGGCTTCTTTTTGCCGGTATTTTCTCAAAACATTTTTTCAAAAAATTTTTTACAATCATTTTCAGTTTTAGCCCCTTTTGATTGTTTTCTATTTTCCATCTTGTAAAGATTCCTTAATGGACATGCACATTATTGGAAAATTTGTCACAACTATGTATATTTATATATACAAAATAAATATTAAGAAATTTCAGTGGTAGTAACTAATTTTGGAATTGAGTTATTCCTTACAAGATTTTTAAAATTAATTTTCAGCACCGGCCTCATAAACCAACGATGTTTCAACTAATGTCAATATACCCATGGAAACACAAAAATAAACATCCACATCCCTACACTCTTTTTAAAAACACACACACATATGTATATGGGAATTTCCATGATCAAGAATGCGACACTTATACGCTTTTGATGTAAAAAAAAAGTATTAATATTTTTTTGTTTGTTGTAGCATTATACTAGCAGTTTGTTTAGTGGAAAATAAAAGTTTTGACGTTTTGTTGTTTCCAATAAATTTGCAATAAACATGCGATCAGTAACGCTACAAAAGTCAGAACTCGTTTCGAATGCCTTGGTAGGCTTATAGTTCTTTTATATAACAAGGATTAGTTTAAGTAATTTAAACAACAGCATCTTTTTTATTTATTTGTTAGACATATTTTCAATAGTTACTGATGCAAAAACGTTTACTATTTAACTTAGCGCTTTTTTGAAATTTGGATGTTCCCAAAGTCTAAAATTGTTTTTTGTCATTTAAAAGCCAAATATAAGCAAAATGAGTTTTAGCAAGTATATTCGAGCTACCCAAATTTTACTTTAAAATAAAAATTTTAAATATTTTTTTTAAACAAAATTTAAAAAATTTTTTTTTTATTTTTTAGCGAAACAAATTTTATAAGAAAAAGTTTTTAATTAATTTATTTGTGAAAAAATTTTATTAAAAAAAAAATTTTTTTGGTGAAAACAAAAAATTTGGCTAATTGTAGGTCCGACTTTCATTGGTCTTATAAAGGTCTTTGAAACATCTACTATTGGATATCCATATTGTCTATTAATGACTTAGTAATCCAGATATAGGTCAAAAATAGGTAAAAATCGAGGTTGCCCTGGTATTTTTCTTATATCAGCCATTTGAGCGCCGATTGTGTAGATTTTAAATAGTAATCGAGCCGGAAGAATTCCCGATATATTGATGTCTAAATCATGTAGGTTATTTGGGGGCTACGGAAAGTTCATCTCAATAGTCGGACATGGCTTTGTCCAAAGTTTCTCCAACTTTTTTATCCCTTCCAAAAAATAAGATTTGTCGAGGTAATCAAAATACGTATTTACATATTTTGAGATAATTTCATCGTTGGAGTGAAATCTCTTTCCTCTGATACACTTTTTCAGGTTTGTAAGCAAAAATTAGTCACTTAGATTTCTCATACCCAAGTGATCATTCAATATTGAAACAACTGAGCGATATGAGATGCCATTGGGTTCCACAATCTCTCGCTCTTTCAGTCTGCGACCGTCTAACACCATGATATTTTTCCATTCTTTCGGGCGTCCAGAACTTCCGTGGTTGAACGGCCATAACGAAATTCAGTAAACCAGATTTTTATACCCTTCACCATGGGTGGCAGCAGGATTTCAGACATACAAAATCGTTTTTCAAGGTCTCTCAGCTTCAATTTCCCTACTTTTTGATGAATCCTGGTGCTTGCAAATGTCTTGAAATTGCTGATTGACTAGCTCCCAATGATTTTACAAGCTCTTGTTGAGTTTGACAACAATCTTCAATTCTTAATCTTCTTTGGGTGGCCTGGGCAGTGTCAAAATCATCAATTCAGAACCGCAGAAGCTATCTCTTGCACATTGAAACCGATGAAACACATTCACCATATGCTTCGGTGAGCAATCGGTGTACTGCAGCGGCTCTATTTTATACCCTTCAACATGAGTGGCAAGGGTATATATAAGTTTGTCATTCCGTTTGTAATTTCTACATTTTTCATTTGCGACCCCACAAAGCATATATATCCTGGATTGTTATAGATAGTGAAGTCGATATAGCCATGTCCGTCTGTATGTTAAAATCAACTTTTCGTAGCCCCCAAATAACTTATATACATGATTCATACATTAATATATCGGGAATTCTTCCGGCTCGGTTGCTATTTAAAATCGAAAAAATCGGCCCACAAATGGCTGGGATATAAGGAAAAAACCGGGACAACCTCGATTTTTGGCCTATTTTTGATCTACATATATCTGGATTTCTAGTCATTAATATAGATAATATTGATAGATATTTCAAAGTCCATTACAACGATGTATATAATTTGGATCTACAATAGTATTTTGGACCTACAATGGGTCAAAATCGGAAAAAATATTCTTTAAACCGAATTTTAAAAGAAAAAAATTTTGTCATACACTTTTTTTACTAATAAATTAAAAAAAAAAAATTTAAAAAAAAAAAATTCAGAAAAAAACTTAAAAAAAAATTTTTTTGAAAAAAAATGTTTAATTTTAAAGAATAATTTGCTGAAGAGTATAAAAGATACGGCACAGCTGAATTGAAATTGATGGTAAAGAATTCCCATAGTATTTAAAAATAATTCTTAATGAGCAGACGAAATTCAATTTTTTCCAATTTCTCCTCAAGTCACGAGGTAGTCTGCTATCAATGGCTGTCAAGCACAAACTAAATGATGCAGCTTGTTCAAATTTTGATAGGAGTCAACTGATAGACACCTGTTGACAGGAGCAGTGTTGTCATTTAAGTTAAGAGCTGGAAAATTCAAAAAGTTATGGACTTATAGGTCCATATTTTAGTGAAGGGCATATAAGATTTGGTACAACATTTCATAATTTTTATTTTAATTAAATTTAAATTTTCGGAACCAATAAAACTTGCTGTGGAAATACCCATAATGACATAAACTCTAGCACATATTGAATACAAACACTTGTTTTGTTGGTTCCACTTATAGATCCCAGCAAACACGTAAAGACTAGTAAAGTTAGACATAAAAACTATTATAATTAAGAAATGATAGTTAAGTACAAGTTGGCATATACTTTTGAATTTATGTTTTAAACAAGGTTTATTACAAAAATCTGTAGCTATCTTCTCAAAAGTTGTTGAATGATTTTAAATTACATTTGCTATTAAATGAAAAATCTTTATGTTCACGGGGTTCTTGCTGCATTTAAAGCTGATGTGGATGATGATGATGAACTGTCGCCATTTTTTTGCTCCTCATACAAATGCAAGTTTGTGTATATTTTCAAGTTGTTTACTACTACTACTACTATATTAGTAGTAAATAGTTTTCTTTTTGTGTGTGTAAGTTTGTGTTAGTATATATAAATTGCATATGTCTGCTATAAAATGATAACATTTTATTTATTTATTTTTTTTTTTGTTGAGCTTGTCTCGTTAATGTGAGTTCGTTTGTTATATATTTTCCTTTTTCTAGCTTAAAGCAAAATTTTATACAAATTCTGAAGAATATCTGCAGAAAAACAAGATTTATAGATGTTTGTCTGTGTTTTTTTTTTTTTTTTTTGTTTTGCTTTGAAGTTATAAGAGTAAATTTTGTTAGTTGCAATTTAAACATATTCTATTTGTATGCTTAAATTTGATTTTAATATTAAATTAAGTATGTTTTTAAATTTAAAAACTGTACTTGTTTTAGTTTTGCATTGGCAAGTATATAATTTGGATCTTCCTTAATTTAACTTTTTCATTTAGCAAATATTCAATATAGTGTAATCGCTAAATATGAACTTGGCAATCGGGCACACAGATGTTAAATATCATACATAAAGATGGACTATTACTGCTACTACTACCACAAGAAGTACCACAGCAGCTACTACAGACACTCAATGAAAATTCTCTCAATAATTTAGCAACTTTATTAAATCAAACATATTTTCATACAAATAACTAGACACTAAGCTCGCCCTGCAGTCTTTGGAACTAGATATGTAGTGAGAATTAGTGTTAGCTATAGGGCTGGATAGTTTAACACACCAGGGAATCTTTTAAAATCAATATAAAGATGAATTTAGTTGTGCAGTTACTATTTATATAATGGTAAACGGCTAAACATATATTTATTTTGATTTAATGTTGACGGCAACAACTCGAACTTACTTTTATATATTCATGTATTGTTTTCTACTCTAATACATATGAAATCGCTCAACCACGGATTGCTATATTCATGGGCATTTTCACAGACTAGAACGCGACATTCGTATGACTTTGAAGTGTAAAAGTAAAGAAATGTTAACCTTTGTCTCACCCTCAAAAAAGACTTACTTTGTTTACCTTAGCGTATGGTTTTCTACACATACGGTATGTCTTTGCATGAGTGGAAAACTTTATACTTTGTATGAGTGGAAAACTACACACCAGGGTAAGCAATGCCATCTTTAAAATATTTCATTATCAGAACAATTTTTAAATCAATTAATACGTTTTCTGAGCTAATATGATGCGGCTGGAAATGTCGATGAATTTAATGATCAGCGCTTAACAGTTTGTTTTGTAAATTTATAGTAAAGGTTTCTTTTCTTTCCAATTTTCGATAGCATTAAATAGCTCTGTTTAAAGTGCAATAGGTTTAGATACTTTCAATATATGAAAAATAAACATGGTATAAAGAACGCGACAAAAAAAGACTGCAGCTAGAAAAGTGAGAAAATCTGAGAATTATAACATATTTTCTTAAAGCTTAGATTAATGTGGCTTTTTGCTAATTGTTGTCATGTTGAAATATTTGGATTATTTGAATTAATTTCAATTCATTATCTCTTCCTTTACTGCCTTTTCCAATGTTTGCCAGTAAGTATAATTATCACTCTTCTTAAGCATAACATTTCTTTCTATCGGCCGACTTTTTCTGCATTTTACAATATTTTAAAATGTTTTCTTTCACCAGCATGCTGACTATTTATGGCAATTTCGATAGCGCCTTACTTCTTCTCGAAATATATTTATCTCAATATTCTTTGTACTTTAATATATATTTTTTAATTCTTCTCAAGTGCAGAATTTGTACATACATCCTTTTTCCAGCATACGTTTACCCATCAAAATATACTTGTTAAAAAATACACCTACTATAGCGAACGGGACACTTTTTGAAAATTAAAATAATGTATTTAGTGTGATTATTAGAAGCAGTAACATTTTTATTTATAGCATCTATATTTTGATTTGAATTAAAATTGATTGGATCAATCGCGAATTACTGATATTAATACATAATTTAGGTACAAGAACGTGACATTAAAACATGAACTAAAACAATTTAAAGAGCTTTATTGGACCGAGCTTTGGAGGTTGCTCATTTTATATGAAGCTTTGGGATTTTGTACAATGTCGCAAAGTGGGAGCAGCGAAATCCAAAAAAATGCAGAATAATGTTAGAAAATATCATTTGTTTGTTAATAATTTAAATTTCGTTCCCGGTGGAGCTTTCAGTGCATATGAAATTTTATTTATTAAGGTTGAAAAAGAGAACCAATTAACACTATCTGCGATTTTACTTCCCATCAACATATCCCACTCCAGGTTTTCTATTGGTACCATTAAAACTGCCGGGAAGTTGTTTATAAGTTTGTGTTCTTGAGAGTTTATTTAACTCCAACTACTCTATTGTCACCATCATCAACAATTTTTATCATTATTATCACAAGTAGTCCTTAATATTGTCAATGTTATTGTTGTAACTGCTGTTCCCGACTAGATAGATAGTATGGGTGCTGTTGTTTATTGTAGCAGGGTCATTAAGTGGATTAAGTACAACCATCAATAGCATATGTTGCCATTGTTTACACACTTTATATTGTCGCTCTATATCTTTGTTTATGAATCTCTCCCTCTCTCTTTATCTCACTCTTTATTAAATGTTTTACACTAAAAGTTTTAAGACAAATATTGCTAGAGATGATTGAATGATGAAGAAGTGAGTGATAATTTCCGTAAGGTAAAAGTAAGAGTTGTTTGCTAAAAAAGTTTTAAATATATAGTTGTGGGAAGTTATGTGAATGTTACAAAGTTTATAACATTCGGGAGTCATTCCAAATTCAAAGTAAACAAGCAGCAATATCACTTTATATCCCTCTAAACATTTCGATTAATTTTTGTGAAAAATTAACCTTCATTTAACCCTTGTGTGGAAAATTGTGAAAAATTAAACTTTGATGTACATTTTAAAAAAATATGATGTCCATAAAATTTATTGAGATTTCCCACCGCATCAATTTATTATAGAAAATGCATTAATAGCTTCAAACTTATTTTTTATTATCAAGATATTTTAAAAGCTGCATGTGTGGTTTTCAACACATATGTTATTTCCATGTATTTTGCACTAGGAACAGCATTTTTTGTCGCTGTTTTTGGTAAAAATGTGTATTATGTATTTATGGTAATCTCAACTAAAAATAGTGCAAAATACATAGACATAACGTATGTATGGAAAACAACACATAAGAATGAGATAAAGGTTAACAATGTTTAGGAAAACTTTTAAAGGTATCAAACGATTTTCACAAACTTAGAAAACTTCTTAGCACAAGGAAGTCTAAAATTTAAATGTTCCTTTATTCTTAGATATCCTGTAAAAAGATATAAAAGGAGAAAATTAAATTGTAATTGTTAAGTAAAATTTGCAAATCTTATAATAGTTTTTCTATAACAATTTAAGTACATATATTCTCATACAAACATTTGACCTCATGCTATAAATTATCACTTGTCCATCTCAATTTTTCTTTAATACACGAACGATAAATAATGAAACTTGTCGTAATAATGAAACAATTTCATTTGTCTTTGACTAGTAGAATTTTTCTTTCCAATATAAAGTCTTGAATTACACAGAGAAAACAGATTCGTGATAGCAACCGAATTTGTTGCCAATCGACTTATACTACCTTACTGTCCGAATTTTACTGTTGTGGCTACACCATTTTAGAAGGACTAACAAAAGTTTGGTTGCTACAACCGAAATTCTTCCTTTTCAACTGACTTTCTGTTGATAAAACCAAAAAATTCTATGTGTGCAACCGAATCATTCGATTGGCAACAAATTCGGTTGCTACTAAGAATTTGTTTTGTCTGTGTATGAACTTTTCATTTCCTGTTGCATCATATTTTGTTGTTGTACATTTATTTTGTAAAACAATTTAAAATTTTTGGCACATACTGACACACACATACAAATAAAAGCTCTGTTCAATAACTAAAAGTTGTTACTAGTTAGTAACAATTGTTACTGGAAAAGCGTTCATTAACTCAAAAAACTAGCAAGTAGAGAAAAAATCAAGAGCGTATAAATTTTAGAGAGTGTTCTCTCGTTGCAAACTATTACAAGTTCTATTTTGAACTCGTAATAGTTAGCAGCTTATATTTCATATGTTTTGTGTTATTGTTTATTTATTTACAATTTTTTTTTGTGCTGAAAAAAATAAAATTGAATAAAATGTGAATATTTATACATTTTAAAAGGAAAAAATATGAAAATTGTGTGTATAAATTTTTTGTTACTGGAAAAACGTTCATTTACTTTTTACTATTTTTGAGAATTTAAGAGAGTAATTTTGTATATTTTGATTTTATTCTCTCGTTGCAAGTATTTACTGGGAAAGTAAATGAACAGACCTAAAGATTGGAAGTAGATGGCAAGACGTACAAATTATTTTTCTCATTTTAAGCTTAAATATATAGAAAATTGAGTTTAACTAATATTTGTCGAAAAGTTGTTTTTTACTGCTTCAACTAATATCCCTCATACTCGATATAATGATATTGCACTGTGGAGATGATGCAAATAAAAAACAATGATAATAAATATGCAGATGCAAAGGGTACGATTTGAAAACAATTTATATGATAGTTAAAGAGGCTTTCCGGAAACTAACCATGTTTGAAATTCATATTTATAAAAGCAACAATCTCCGAAAATTTTTTCATATTCGAAGTGTCCCCTCCTCTTTGGTACCTTTTAGCGTATTATGTGTTATTAAAATAAATCTGTTCTTGTCGATAGTTCTTCAGTGGGGAAAACACTTCCGGCTGACGTTAACAACCGATTGAGACTCGGCTCGCTCCGGATCGAAGATCTAGTTATTGCGGAAGGCCTTTTTAAATAGAGCGTTGTAAGTAGGGCTAGTTTTCAAGCTTTTTTCTTGAAAAGTAAGCATTTTCATATTTAAAAAATTTTAACATAAATGGGTCTTTATGACTAGTATATAAAATTAAATGATTATTGCCACTATGTACTTATAAATTACAGCAGTCTTATCCATCAGAGTTATGTATAATGATTATGTGTCTAGAGAATATACACACTCTGTCATACTCAACAATGCTAATACATCACAGTCTGATTCATTTAGATAGACGGCTTATTTGGCGCCGTCGCATAGAACCAAGAGACTTCACATGAAGCTAAAAGCCTCTAGCTTTCATTGGTTAATCAGTGATCAATCAAAATTAAGCCTTGAATATAAAGTCATCCTGTATAAGACCGTTTTAAAACCAATTTGGACATATAGAATTCAATTATGGGGAATGGCTAGCAATACCAGTATTGATCTTATACAGAGGGCACAATCTAATATTCTAAGCAACATGACGGAAGAACCATGGTATATAAGAAATGAAAACATACACAGGAATTTTGAAGTGCTATTGGTTAAGGAAGACTTCAGGAAAGTCCGTGAAAAATATATTGTAAACCTGGGATGGTTTTCCCAATCCACTTTTAAGACTACTTCTGTAGAGTCAAAACCGATCTAGACTTCGTAGAGCAGATGACTGTCTTTTGTCCATGAAGGCTCTCTTGTTAGAGAGCAACTAGTTTTAATATTAGTTATAAGATTAAAATACTTATTGTCAGACCTATAAAGGGCAGATTCAATAAATAAATAAAGTGTATATAAAAAAATATGTCCGTCATTCCGTCTGTCTGTTGATATCAATTTTCCGAATCCCCCAAATAACTTCCCTATATGATTGATAGATTCATTAATATATCCGCTGCAGTCAAATTTAGGTTGCTATTTAAATGGCTGAGATAAAAGCACAACACTACCTCGACTTTTGGCCAAAAATTTTTTGACATTTTTTTTTCACCAGAAATCTTTTTTTAACAACAATTTTGCATATTTGTGTACATATTTGCACTTTTTGAAATTTTTTGCATGTTTAAACTTGTCCTTATTGAAATAATAACCGTTTTCTAAAAGATTATGTCCTTCTCTAGAAATCTAGAACTTTCATATACATTTTATTACATTTATTGTCATCTCAGTCCCACTGTGTTGTCATATTTATAAGTATGAGTAAGAGTATATGTAAGAGTAATAAGTATCAATATGATGTAGTTGCTGTACTACAAAGTTTGTTCAGCTTTATGTTGCAACAACGAGTTGAAAATAATATCTTCTATAATATATATTGATATCGTGTTATTGACATCAACAAATGAGTTTAAATAAATAACTTGCAGCTCAATGAATTGAAAATTTATTTCTTTATTAAAAAAAGAAACGAGTAAAGAAAAAGTAACTCATCCTTACTAAAACTACAACTAAAAGCACACAAGACTTACATATTTTACTTATTTGAAATTTTTGCCACATTTTGCTTTTGCAACAATTGCTGTTTGTAATTTTCTCTCTGTTATCCAGAATTTCTTTTAAAAATATAAATAAATGTATCATCTTCATTTCGTATAGATATTTCGTTAAGGAGCATTTAAATTGCTCCAAAATAAAGAGTGCCAACTTAAATATGTTTGTAAATGAAGTATTATTTATTTTCATTTGACTTCATTTTCTATTTTGTTGAGTTCGTATTTTTTTAAATATGTGATAAATTAAAACATCCGTTTTCATTTTAAATTGAATTTATATTATTTATTTGTTGCAGCTGTTGAGGTCTACTAGATTCTTGTTGTGCTCTTGTTCTATAAATATGAAATAAGTAATCAAAATTATGTGTGTTTACCTCAAATCGAGATACTTCGTATAATAATAACACTAACCACTTTATTTTGATTTTCAAAGCGTGTCGCATTTGCTATCGTATGTGTATATTTTTTCTAAAAGTTACACAAATGTATTAAAAATACTACGATAAAGCTGCAGAAGACGATACTTATATTGAAATTGGCAAAAACAAATTGCAAACTGCTGAAAGAAAAAAGTATAAATGTCCTAAAAGGCAGAAAAAGTTGCACGATATAAAGGAAAATAAGAGAAGTTTGAGCCTGCTATTGGCTAACAAAAATTTAAGAACACAATAAGGAAAACAGAAAATATATTACCAGAAAGCTTAACTAAAAATAAAAATGATGTCGAATCAGTAAATAATCAATAAGAAGATTTTGTTGAATTTACTTAAACTCATGCTTACTACAAACTTTAGCTGTGATTAAAGCCGGATTAATTTACTTTAGTTTATAAAAAACTGCTTCGAAAAATTATTTCCAAAATACCATGTTTAAAGTGTCTCTTTCAAAGTCGTGCGAATGTCGCGTTCTTGACCATGTACTTATCTCAAAACAATCCTTTTACTTAAACTCATGCTTACTACAAACTTTAGCTGTGATTAAAGCCGGATTAATTTACTTTAGTTTATAAAAAACTGCTTCGAAAAATTATTTCCAAAATACATTGTTTAAAGTGTCTTTTTCAAAGTCGTGCGAATGTCGCGTTCTTGACCATGTAAATTCCCATTTTTTTTCATTCTTTGCCTTTGCTGCTACATGACTCGTAATAGAAAACTTAAAGTTATTGTTTATTTAAACCATATCCAAGTAATGCAAAAACATTCTTAAAAAAAAAAATAAATGAAAACATAAAAAACATGATATTTACCACTTTTCTAGCATTGAGAAAGTTTTCATGATTTTGGAATTCTGCTAAAAACACATCGAAATATTCATCACAGACCAGAAAATTATGTATATTCTGGGTCCTCATAAGATCCTTAGATGAACTATCTATGTCCGTCCGTCTGTCTACTTGATTACCTATCATTTGAAAACACGATAGAGCTTTAAGGAAAAGAGCTAACTAAACTGTTGATAAGGCATATCAGGCATTCCTCGAAATATTGTTTAAGTAGTCATAAATATGTTGATTATGCGGCAATCCTGATAAAATTTTGCAAAAATTAGTTCTTCTTGTAAATTTTTGAAAACTGAAAATTCTCTTCAATTATCAAGTTTAATTATGCATTTTGAGTCCAGCTGGGAAAATAAATTTGTTAATAACTTTAATGATTTTGAAACATTAAATTCTACCTGTTGTATGCAGGATATAATTTCTATAAATAACTTTCTTGCTTTGTGGTTTCCTAGCCATCTGTTCTTGTCTTTCAAATTCCATTTAGTCATCTGTAGGATTTTAATTAACCATCTTATTAGTTATACAAGATTCCATAACACTGTCTTTGACACCTGCTTTCCATCAACGCTCCTCAAACGTAAATAAGCTTTTTCAATTAAGCTTATTTCATGACATTTGTAATTAAATATTATGACTGTCATTGTTGTCGTCATCAGAGCATCATCATCATCATCATCATCATGGACAACCACAGTTTTGTCATTGCACACTTGATTATTGTCGAAAAGTAAAAAATAAGTATAAATGTAAAGGGAAATTTTCCTTTTGTTACAATATATTATGCTATTTGTTGGCATGGCATGTTATAAATAGCCATAAAGATATAAATGTAATGTAATCCCTGGGATTACACAAAATTATTTGTAATTTATTTATTTTTGTTGAATTCATTGCTGCATTGTTTAGGTGTATTATATAAAAAAATTCATTATGATTTCGAAAATTTTGTTTTGTTGTTAATTTCATTAAGGCCTATTAACATATCTTACTTTGAGTATTAAAAATTCACTTAGAGCCATTAATGTGACAAATATCATCATGATCTTTCAGTCACATGTTTATAGCGATTTGGTGTTGGTTAAACTCCATCCTTAGGCAATTATAACAAATTTACAAAATACCCGAGTATTTCCATATTCACATCATTCAAGCGAATGTAACAGAATAAGTCAGCTATACTGTTAAAACCTTTCTACCAGTTAAGTCACAAATTCAAACATGTGTGTCCAGTAACAGTGACAGTGTGTGAGAGTGCATTTACTCACATTACAGCACTTCATATATCTCCTAGATCCCAGGATGTATAAGTGAAAAAATAGCATGTATATAAGCAATTTGTAAAACCTGATGACATATAGAATTTTAAAAAATTCTTACCTTTTTACTTACACACATATGCATGAATGTATATTAGGGAGACCCAACTAAATAAAATTTCAGTTTGTTTGAGGAGACCATTTCTGTTCTGGCACCAATAAGTTTTCTTTGAGAAAAATATGAAAAAAAAATAATAAAAAACGACCTTACTATATTTCGATACAGCTCACCAATTACTTATCTCACAACTAAAATTTTGAGAAACGGTAGCTTAGATTGAACTAAAAGTTTGCGCAATAATACATGTTTCACACCATGACTTTTCAGTCATGCAATTTTAGCAATTCTCTTTTGAATTTGTTTTTAAGGACTGAGATTGAAAAATTCTTAACACACGTTTTTCATTAAAACTTTTAACCCAAGTATTATTTGATTTTTCTTTTTGATCAAGTTACCTTTGTAAAGCATGTCAGTTATTATGTTTAATGTCAATTGTGTTCATTTGTTGTTAATCTGATTAAAATGAGTGACCAGAAAAAAGTGCGTACTAAAATTATTAAATATTTTCAACAAAACCCAACTTGGTCATACAAAAATTAGGCCACACAATCAAAGGTCTACCGTCAAACTGTTTCCAATGTTTTTAAACAGTACTGGGAGAAATTGTCCGTTGATATAAAACCTGGTTCAAGTAGAAGGAATGGTTCACATGATGTTTCAAAAGCCAAAAAAAATAGAAAGCGTTATCAAAAGAGCCCGGTTATGTCAGTACTCGGACTATTTGGTATGAAAAGTTAAAGCCAATGAAGGTTTAAAAGCATACAAGGCTAAAAAAGTTTCTGACAGGAACTCTGCTAAAAATTTAGAGGCAAAAGACAGAGTACGGGAATTAAAGTCAAATTTTATACACAAAATATACCTGCTGCATAATGGATGACGAAATGTACGTATGGAACATTTTTCGTAGCTTTTGGGTACATTTTTTTATGTTGCAGATGATCGAGGGAATGTTGAAGAAAAGTTTAAGACCCAAAAGCAGAAAAAATTTCCCAAAAAGTTCATGATACGGCAAGTAATATGCAGTTGCGCCAAAAAAGCCAAATATTTGTTACAAAGGGCTCTGTAAATACCGAAATTTACATCAAGGAATGTTTACAAAAAAGGATGTTTCCATTCATAAGACTTCTTAATGTGTCCACTTATTTTAAGTGGTAAAAGACCAATAATGTGGTATTTGTACCAAGAGGGGCAAATTCTCCAAACTGCCTGGAGCTGAGTCCTGTGGAGAGATACTGAGCTCTTGTTAAAAGAGAATTGAAGAGCACAAAAAGGTGTACAAAAGTATGGTAGATTCTAAACGGAGATGGACAACCTGTTCGAACAAAGTGGCATGAAGCACTATAAAAACCATATTGGAAGGGTTTTCGAAGAAAGTTCAAAATTTCATCATTAGTGATTAGAACTATTAATATATTTTTTTGTAAATTGTAACAATAATTTCAATCAAACAAAAAAGATTCAAAACTACAAGTTTAGTGGTTTAAAATCATGACTTAATGTCACAAAAAAAGTCATCGTGTGAATCCCGTATAAGTTTATTACTATATAAAGGGGTTTTTTAAGTCCAATGAAATTATAAAAAATTACACAAACAGTTTTTTTGTTCGAAAGAGCGAGGCATGGCTTTAATATTTGAAAATTGCCTCAGCGGCTGTTCTTCACGAAGCACATTTTGAATGTCCAGTTTTGGGACACTATTTCGGGAGGTATGTTACGAATAACACGAAAAATGTTGGCTTCCAAGACGTCAATTGTTGCTGGTTTAACAGCATAAACAAGTGACTTGGGCATAAACCGTAATTTTTAAAGTAATAAGGTCCGATGATGCCACTAGCCATCAGCGTGTAAACCTCAGCAAACGGTGCATTTTTCTGGACGTAATGAAGTCTGTAGGATATGTTGTGGATTGATCTAACTCTATATGAGGCAATGTTGTTTTTTATCGATGACTGATTTTCAAAGTAATTTTGTATAATTTCATAGCATTGTTCAAATGCAAATCAGTTCATGGTGATTTTCCAGTGTATTCTAATCATTAATGTCAAAAAGTGAGCTCAATATAACAGTTCTTTTGACAGTTAACTCTTTCGTAAGTTCTATCGTAAGTTCGGCCTTTATATAATTTTCTAGGCGTATAATTAATATGTAATTGCAGAATTATTTACAATAACGTATACGTCACCATTTGCCTAGTAAAAGTTTTTGCAATTTAAATTTTTTCTTTCATTATAAAATAGGTTGTTGCGAATTTAAAAACAACAAGTAGGAAAGTATGGTCGGGCTTGACCGTACTAATAATAATACCCTACACTAAGTAAATAAGCAAAAACATTTTTTTTTTTTTAAATTTCAATAATTTATATTCGTGAGTGATTTTCGGAAGTGGGCCTTATATAGGAGCTATGATAAATTATGAACCGATCACCATGAAATTTGGTCATGTGATTAGTGACTATATTAAAGTTATTTATGTTGCATTTTATGTGTATACCCACATTTTTAGGAGACTTATGCTCGTTAAAGTGATTATCGGATGCAGGCCTTATATGGGAGCTATGACTAATTATGGACCGATCATAATAAAATTTGGTGACAAGAATTTCGTATATATAAAACTTATTTGGAGAGAAACTTGTGTAGATACCTATATAAATTAAACTTTTATGACCGATAAAGTCCAATTTCGGGAGGTCATTTGTATGGAGGCTAGGTGAAATAATGGACCGATTTCAGCCGGTTTCAATAGGCGGTTTCAAATTTTATCGAAATATCTTCAATATTGCGACCTGTACTCTGCGCACAAGGTTTACATGGACAGACAGCCAGCCAGAGGGACGGACATCGTTTAATTGACTCAGAAAGTGATTCTGAGTGGATCGGTATACTTTAAGGTGGGTGTTAGAGTAATATTTTTGGGCGTTACAAATATCTGCACAAATCACCCGCTATGGTGGTGTAGGGTATAAAAATCGCGAAAACCAATTTTATGCCAATTCCTCGTTTTTTGCGCGCCGCGAAGGTATGCTACATTCTTGTTTTTATAAAATGTGTGTGCAGGCACATGCAGAACGTTTCGTGCGACAAAAAAAGTGATATTTTATTGCGGTTATAAAAACCAAAATTTTGTTTGCTACCATTTCACACACTTGATTATAACCTATGGTAAAATTCCTAGAATTGATTAAGGAAAGTCATCCTTTAAACACTGTTGGAACCATACATTGCATTTAGTACACTGCACCAGGAGTGGCAAGGCTATATATAAGTTTGTCATTCCATTTGTAATATCTACATTTTTCATTTGCGAACACACAAAGTATATATATTCTGGATAAAAAAAATTTAAAATTTAAAAAAAATTTTGAAGAAAATAATTTTTTTTTTTTAATTTTTTTACCTAAAAATATTTAAAAATTTTTTACTTAAAAGTATAATATGGATAAGTATATATAAGTTTCGTCAGAGCCGAATATAGCATTCATACTTATTTTTGGCTATGTTTGTCCCCTAAAGGCATCTTCTGCATTTTTCATACCTGAAAAGGACTAGGACAGTATTGTTGAAGCCCCACTATTGTAATTTCATATACAAATTAATACATAAGGAATAAAAGAAACAAATAAAACAATACAAATATGACATGCATACGTACAAGACATGAAAATGAAGAAATAAAAATATATTTTTATGCTGAAAAGTGTAAAAACAAACAAAAGAGTTGCTGGCATAAAGATTGACCTTAATTTTTCAAGTGTAATAAAGAAAAAAAAATAGAATAATATTTATTCAAAAATTCCAACAACATCAACAAGAGGTTGTAAAAATTGTTAACGATTTTTTATAGAATTTTTACAGTATTTTCCAACTAGCATCAGCAAAAATAAAAAAAAACAACCACTAGAATAAACAAACAAAAAACTTGTACTCATGTGTAAATTAAAGAGAAAAAACTTCTAATAAAAAAATAAAAAAACTGAAAAGCAATAAATTTTCGAAAAAAATTGGTTTGTAACAAATAACACGACCACATGATGAAGAGATAAGTTAAAGAAAATTGGAAAAAATATTGGTCTCTAGTAACTAAATGGTATTGGTGGAGCTTCCTTTTCCTCAGATCCACGGTCGTTGGTGGGGAAAATGTAAACACTCTCGTTTACATACATACATCAGGCAAAAACAGAAATGTTGAAAATAATATTAAAAGTGAAAATATTATTCCTTGGGGTAATTTTAACAATACAAAACTTAAAAAAAAAAACAACAGCAACATCATGCAAATAACGACACACATACTTTTGTTTATACATGTATTTTTTACAGCCCTGCCAGCATACAAATATAAACTTACACCTACAACCACACTCACTTACCCACAGTGAACCATACCAAACCAAACGAAACCAAATAAATATGCTACAATATTTTTAAAATGAAAACAAATAAAATCCGGCAGAGAGCGAGAGCCCAGAGAACAAGTAAAAGTTTTACGGCAACGTAAAATAAAAATACCAGAAAAAGGTTTATTCAACGAAAACCAAACCATTCAAAATTAATATGCCATGCATCACTTGATTTCGTCCGTTGTAAATGAAACGTTAACATATTTTATAATTTTCTTGAAAAATGGAAAAATGTAAAGAGAAATATATATATATTTTCCATTTAGGATGGCCAAATGGGAGTTATAAAAATATTAACCACACAGTTTGTTGGGTATTAACTATGTAGGCTTATGTTTTTTTTTTTTACAGCAACCGTATCTTTTTGTTTTGATCTTCCTGCTTATAATGCTTTTATATCTTTTGAGTCTTTTATTGGTTTCTTGTTGTTTTAAATTAGCATAATTTGGTTTAAAACACATTATTTTCACTAGTTTAAGAAAACATGACATAATTCATGACATATATGACGACTATTATAAGGATAATTTGGGGAATTATAAAACAGAGTGATTACTATTTGAGGGAAGTGGGCAAGGCAAGTTGAAGAATTTACTAAATATGAATTTAAATTTAATGACTGTATTTTCTTATGTCGCCAAACTTGTTCAATTTAGGTGAATCATGCTTGAGTAGTGGCATTGGAGATATAAATGTTCTTGATTTTTATGAAATTCTGAACCGATTTATCTTTCTCCGTCTATTAGTCTGTTGAAAACACTCTTATGCGTAAAATAAAATACTTAAATTAATGAAATTCTCCTTAAATATTTATAATTATCCTATGCAGGGCGCTATTGAAAATCAGGAAAATCGTTTTAGCACAAAAAATGTTACTAATCAAAATAGAAGTCAGTGTTTGAAATGTACATATATGGAAAATTAACAATTTTTAGGAATCTGGTTAAAAATATTTAAAATTTTTTTCTTATGTTACGAACACTATTAAATTTGAAAATTAAAAAAAAAAGATTCTTTCTTAATTGAAATTAAAATTATACCAACTCATAAAACTCAGTTAATATTATTATTCGTTAAAAAGTTACAATCGTTGAAAAGCTGAAGAATTTATCTCCTCGGATTGCAGCAATAAGCTGTATTTACCAATAATTAATCGTTAGTCGACCGAAAGCCGAAGCATTTATCTCGTCGGATTCTACTCATTAGCTAGTCATAACCAGTATCTCATAATTAGCCGATGAGAGCAGAAGAATTTATTGGGTAATGGAGCCTATAATTAGTCGTTAGCCAACCGAGAGCTGTATCTTTTATCTCGTCGGATTATAGTCAGTAGCTAGTCCTATCTTATAGAGCCAACGAATTCATCTCCTTGGATTGCATACGATGCATTTATTTTATAATAAGTCGTTAGCCGACCAATAGCCGAAGTATCTATCTCGTTAGAATATGTGGTAAAGAAGATTTCAGAGGAAGCAGAACTTTGAAGAACCTGTACAGACTAAGCATATCCCAGTTGGAATCAAATCTGTATTACAATTGGTTATAACAGTTATGTCCCTGAAAGAAAGTAATTAATTTCTAAAAGAAACTACATTTAGAATAGAGAGATTTTAGAGACAAAAAATTTGTTGGTGAAACAAATATTGGTCAAATAGGCAAAGAAAATTTTAGTAAAAATGTATTTCCTAAACAATGTATGATTATTAATTCACTATTAATGATTTTTTTTTTTGACTAAAATTCTTTTCACCAACAAACTTTTATTCACCACAAAAATGTTTTTCGCGAGAAATTTGTCTCATTAAAAATTTGGAAAAATTATTAAATATTTCAAATCACTACTCACACCTCATAATAAACTTTGTAATTAATTTGAAAATATAGAGATCAATATTGGATTCTTGGATCAGAAATATCATATAACAACTTTCTATTAACTCTATGAAAATTGGTTTAAATCTTGTACAAGATATTAAAGTTTTGATAAATTATTAAAAATAGACAATAATTTTATTATAGCCTTTGTTTAACTGAAAGCTAGGTGAAGGGAGAAAAGGCTGGATAAATTTGAAGAGATGTTCAAACTCTCTGAGACGAAAGATTTAGCAAACAATATGAAAACAAAGTAATGAATGAATTATTTATTTAATAAATTATAATTGCAAGATGGATTCTTACCAATAAGGAGCAGTATGAGTAGGAAGTACACAGTTGTAAGTTTGATTTGTATTTAGCGGAAAAGAAGTATGCACGACTCTTTACTATTAATTTAGAATTAATGACATGTGGAAGTATACAGCAACACATAAAATTCTGCATTTTCATAAGTGGTAATTTCCAAATTTTTCATTTGCAAACCCCATAAAGTATATCGTCACCTAAAATGCAAAATAACGTAACAACAAAAATACAAAAATCTAATTTTTGATAGCTAATGATGAATAAGTTAAAAAATAGTAAAAACAGTAAGATTTTAGTTTGGAAATGTGTTTGTCATTGTGTTTAATAATCAAACACAGAAAAAAATTACGACAAATCAATTGTCATATTAATTACCAAATTCGTCAATACAATTATTTTTTTAATTGAAAAGGCACCAACAACCGATTTTGTAAATATAAAAAATGTACTTGTTGTTTAAAATTGTTAACACTCAACAATATTTTTCAATTACTAGTTTGTCTTATTGAACAACTAATTGGTTAACAGTAGACTGTTATATTTTAACAACTAAATCGTCAAATTAAACAATTTTGATGTTGGTAGTTAATTACATTTTCTAAAATGGATATATCCCTACTAAGAAAAACACAATAAAATGTTTCTTTTAATTCAATTTTATTAATAATAACTGGACGCTGTCCGTCCAGTTATTATTGATGGAGTTTTTGTAAATAAATATGGTAGCCGGCTTATCTTTTAGTTTGAGTAAGTAGATATATTTCTACATGGATGCACCATTATTACCTTTGGATTTGGTTGGAAATGTTTGTACAATTGAATCTTGCATATCCATTTAGACGGCTGCTTGAGTATGTAGTTTATTCAGGAATCAAAAAACTAAGCATTTCAGGAAGGAACGTTATACATCCTTTCAGACTCATGAACCCTATTAAAAAATAATATTTCTTGAACCGTTTTTTTACAATGATATATGATGAACAAGATCATCTTAATTATTAAGTATACCTCTTATTCTGTCTTGAACAATTCGTCAATATTTATCATTAGTAATCACAATTTTTAATTTATTATTAAAAATTAACAATTTAATTTTTCTTTTATTTTTGTTTTTGACACAAAAATATTTTAGTTTTTTTCTTTTTGAATGTAATATACAAAATATTTTTTAACAAATAAAATAGTTAATAAATAACTAAAAGAAATTGTTAATACGACAATTTACAATTAAGTTAATTAAAAAAATTATTACATAATTTAAACAAGTGTTAACAATTTTTATTAATTACTTAATAACTTTTGTAATTTTTTTCTGTGAATGGGAGATATAAAGTTGATATCATAGATAGTTTTGATTTTTTAATAGTTTTTGACTATCACTTTCAACAATTTTGAAGTGATGTTACGTTATTTTGCATTTGGTGACGATATATATATTATGGAACTTTATAGGTATAGTCGATATAGTTCTCCTTGTCTGTCCGTTGAAATCAACTTTTCGAGTTCATCAATTAAATTACATACATGATTGATACATCAATATATATAGCTATAGTTAAACTTAGAATCCTACATAACATATTTTAAGTAGAAAATCTACCTACAAATGCCTAAGACATGCAAAAAAAAAAAATACATTTATTCGATTTTTTCATCCATTTTTAAAATTTTATTTTTCCATCTAAAATTTTTTTTATCACAAATTTATTTTCTCAAAAATTGGTTTTCGATATCTTTTCACAAACAACTCTCGACAACCTTTTTGTTCTCGACAAAATGTTTGAAAAAAACATTTTTTTTAAATTTTTTTCTTAAAGCATATTTTGGTTAAGGGTATATAAAATTCTGCACATAGTAAAGGCCCAACTATAATATGCATAAGCTAGCTTAAGGTAATGTCAAAACCGAACGAAAAGTCAGTCAAATGCTTAAGCATATCCGAAGAAACTTTTAGATGGCTATAATGAATTACATGCATTCAAAGCAATTTAGCCCCATTTGCTAATTTATGTTCAATACGAATTAAAAAATACGTATTTCTTATTACTTTAGCGAAATAAATTCCTTTTCTTCTTCCTTTTCTTTTTTTCTTTATTTTCTTTGTATAAAAATAACAATCAGCTGATTCCATAGGGAATAATAATGTATGCATATTATAGTTGGGCCTTAAATATTGCAAACTTACTTTTTTTCAAAAGGGACAAATGTTGTTCTATTTTCGCAATACTTTACAGTATGATTTCAGAGCATTTAGAACAGATTTGTGCATAATTTTATCAGGATTGTCGCATAATTTACATATTTATGACTGCTCAATAGGGATAGGTGAATTCATGGACTAGTATGGCCCATTTCAAACGGTGAGTGGAAAATTTGAGCCAGCTAGCTCCTATCGTTTGCCACCTATGTGTTTTCAACAGACAGGACGGACACAGATATATCGTCTTAAAATTTAATTTTGTTGTATGCAATGAATATTTCGATGTTTTATAAACCATGATAAAATCAAAAATCTTTTTTGATTATGGCTCTAAACACAAAGTAGAGAACACTGGTATTTTGTTTGTTTAAATCTTAAATTTTTTATATAATTTGTTGAGCTTTAGGTCAGATTGTGTAGCATATTCAGGGAAAATTAACATTATAACCATATCTACTTAACAAAATGCTTAAAATATTAATATGTACATTAAAACATGTTCATAAATCTGACCTAAAACTCTATACATTTTTTTTATTAAAATAATAAAAAATTTCTTTATTTATTTTCTAATAATGTTTAAATTTTTAATTTAAATATTGTTCTGTTTGACTGCTTTACCAAATTTAATATACTTAATTGAATTCCACATGGCGTATGATTAATATGTAATTAAATTTGTATTAACCAACACTCATACGTTCAGTCAGTCTAGAAAGTAATACATATTATGTACCTTTTTTTAGTTAAAAACAAGTAAGGAGCTATATTCGGCTGTGCCGAATCTTATATACCGTTCACCAAAGAATACTTAAAAAAAAAAGTTAGGTAAACAAAATTAAAAAAAAAATTTTCAAAAATTTAAAAAAAATATTTTTGAATTTATCAGCGAAAAAAAAAATTTTAAAATATTTTTTCAAAATTTTTTTTTAATTTACAGAAAAAAATATTTTAAATTTATTTGTGAAAAAAAGTAAAATTTTTTTTTTTTTTTTTTTACATATGTATGATATGAAATATTTCATAAACAAAACTTTATATAGATTTAAACTAAAAATGTAATTTTAATATATGATGATTTGATTTTTATAATTATAAAAAAAAAAAAAATATCTTTAAAAATATGAGCTGATGGCCTTAGATGCTAGTGCTCAAAAATATTTAACTTTATAATAATTGTATTATTATGTAGTTATTAAATAAATAAATAAATAAATAAATTTTTTTTTTTGGTGAACAGAAATTCGGATTAAAAAATGTTTTTCCGATTTTGACCAATTGTTGGTCTTACTTACTTTGGCCTTAAATAAGCCGTTGCAAAGATCTTTGAAATATCTATTATTGGATATTCATATTGTCTATATTAATGACTTAGTAATCCAGATATAGATTAAAAATAGGTAAAAAATCAAGTTTGTTCTGGGTTTTTCCTTATATCTCAGCCATTTGTGAGCCGATTCTGTCGATTTTAATTAGCAACCGAGCCAGAAGAATTCCCGATATATTGATGTATGAATCATGTATATAAGTTATTTGGCGGCTACGGAGAGTTTATTTCAACATACAAATTACAAACGGAATGACAAACTTGTATATACTCTTGCCACTCATGGTGAAATGTATAAAACCACTGACAATAAATTTTTGATATTTGAGGAAATTATTTGATAACACGTGAAGACATATACAATTTTAGTAAAATGTGACAATTAAGTACTAACAATTATTAACAATGGGATTCTTTTGTGTAACTATATGAGCGTTATGAAAGAACTCAGTTAGTTGTGAACCATTTTTTTTCAATGCTTTTAAACATTTATCATAATTCGCATTAGCACTTATTTCGCCACTTTCATAATTCTTTATATTTCTAAAGAATTTATGAATACTAACGATTTATCTCAATATACTGTATACTGTAATATAATTTTATAATAGTTTATTTACATAAAACCCATAAATCCTACAAAGATTGATTGACCAAGATACAATCAAGAAACTAGTTAAAAGTAAATTTACATTAAATTTAAATTATTTATGGCCTGCACACAAATCCTCCTGCCAACATATAAAAAGGAAAAACACATTTATTTACAGTGATAAAATAAAGTAATGAAACCATACAATATAATACATTCTACTGGCCATGCATGTTTCCAGATACTTCAAGTGCAAGAAATTGTTTAAAAACACATTTTGTTGGTTGTAAAAATAAATGGTGGCTGCAGCATAAGGCACAGTGTTTCATAGGCTAACAGGATATTGTAAACAAGGGGGATATTGAAGGCACACATATACACCCTTGTAGTAAGAGTGCTTTTGTGAGCAATATTTAATAAAAATAAACATGAGCCACTGACCAAGTTGTTGTGTTTTCTCTTCCTCTTTTATAAAGTATATATAAAATCAATTGTTGGGGCATGTTACTTTGGTTAAAATATAAAAAATAATGTTAAAAAACAACAATGTAAATAAACTACCAACACTTGAGTTGGTTTGGTTATAAAGTGCATATGTAAAAATAAAATTTTATTAAAAAAAACTGGTTGAAAAAAAGAAAGCCTTCCAGATGAAGACACTGCCGAGTTTATTTTGATTTATGCTCAAATGAGTGCATGTAAGTTGATGCATGTTATAAATATATTGCAGAGAGAATACTTGAGTGTTAAAATTGAAAGTATTAATAACATATTTACAATTTACTTGAGGAAAGAAATAGTAAAACAAAAAATTATGAAATGGTTTCCAACAGGAAAGTTCATTTGCAAATTTTTTCTACTTTTCTTATACACCCAGATCCTGTATCGAATGCTGTAGCCCAATCAGCTGCTCATGCTAAACTTAATGATTACTTACCTTCTACTTTAAATAAAGAAAACTGACAAAACTCTGTACATAGAAAACTATGAGCTGCTCTCTATGGACCTGATCGCACCTAAATGACCTGATGCTGCCGAGTTTATTACATCTTATATTCTGGAACAATGTCAAATCAGCCCCATCAAGTGTAGTCATATTTTTACTCTCGAGAGAGGCCCATCGGCTTTAAACCGCACTCTAGCAAAACCATAATAACCAGATTACGCACAAATCCCAGCTATGTGATGTGTATGCTGCCCTCACAGATACATTACATCCAGCAGAGAATGACAACCTCTGCAGCAATCTCTAAAGACTGATGTCCTTTAATTACCGAGGAGATATAGTAATACTAATGGGTGATTTCAATATGCATCTGAAACCATATAAAATAAACATGAAAAGTACCATGGATAGATATCCAATTGCATAAAAAGAAAAAATATATTGTTGTATATGTTTACTGTAATCATTTCAACATTTCTACAAGTTTTTTGAACAGTATTATGGTCACTGTAATTATATGTATGATTGCGTTAACCATAATATGGTAAAATTATAATTCACATGATTGTAGCAATCATAAACATGGTTGCAGTAAATAAGTATATGTCTGTGACAACCATATTTATGGATATCATATCATGCTGTAATGATTTATCATGAACATTGCATATACTTACATACTACAATTATATATATGATTGCTACAATCATTTGAATCTTAACTTTAACATAGTATGGTTACCACAATCATATAAATGATTATAGTGACTATAATATTGTTAAAAAAACGTGTAAAAATGTGGAAATGGTTACAGAAAACCTGTACAACTATATTTTGGCACTGGGTGTGGAAGAATGTATGAAAACGGAAAATTATTCTCAAAATGTTTCTCGTCAAAGTTACGTGGATATCACCAGAACATCTCCACTGGATATCTGAGACTAGAGAGGAGCAGATTCCTATAATATGACGACTGCCTTGTAATCCTTGCTTTAGTAGGCATCTGGTGACTAAATTTCATCCTCAAAGACTTAGACTATACAGAGGACATATTACTTTTTTCACTTTAATTTGAGGAAATGTAATCAAAATAAAAAATTAAAGCAAAACCTTGAGGTTTTTGCATAAAAATTTCGAAATAAAGGCTGCGGGTATCAACAAATATGACAGTTCATTTTGCTGCATAATAACAATCACCGAGGGTACAAAAGAGGACGTATAAACCTTACAACTAAGGTCAGATAATCTTAAATTCAACTCAATTTCCTGTGGAATTCTCAGCACATCTCCAAAGGCACCAATATTAATATTATCTTAGGCACTGTTAAGCTGGTTTCAATGATTTCAAAAATTTAGTAGGATAATCGACGACTTGTTCTTCGTTCATTACTGTGTCAATCGATTTGTATTCTATTGTTTTGCCAGGCATTTTCAATTGTATTTGCTTATTGAGCTTGTTAACATCATAATTTTTTGGAGCCAAAATATCATGTTCCCTCAGCCAATTCGAATTTTTGTAGTTGGTTGTAAGACTTGGGAATATCTTGTCGACAACGGCTTGAATATTCATTTGCATTTGGCAGAAGTTCGGGAACGAAATCTAATTTGTGGCGAGATCAATTGGTATTTTTCCATTTCCGATGTCCAACAATTGCTTTGAGAATGTTTCGGCAGAAGGATATTGCAGCAAATACGGACATGTGTCTGTTCATAGCATTCGACTTCTGTAGCTTCATTTCCAGTGAAATAAATTTAAAGGAACTTCGCATCATCATTGGGAAGCAGGAGCAATTATCCAATTCTGTGGTACATTTCGCTTGAATTTCATTAGTGGTAAACTTAAAGATTTAAAAGATTTACTTCTGATCACATAACTGGTACTGGCCAAAAGAATACTTTGTATCACTTACTATTTTCAATATCTGTATTTTATTTATTTTATTTCTTTTGTAAAGTATAAGTAAATGAGAATTATATATATTTCACTACATTTGCTGTTACTATTCTTACAACTGCAATTTATATAATTGATTTGTGGTCTATGTAAATAATTTATGTAATGACTTTTTTAATTCTCTTGTTTTTTATTATTAATTTAATGAAACACACTTTACAAATTACAGTGTAAGAGAGAGGGTAAATTCGGAAGTTAATACAGACATTTTAAAATTGTAACAAAAATATTACTAAAAGTAAAAAATAATAAATTTTTTAAGCAATTAAAAAAAAAAAATAATTTTGATTTAAAGTTTTCATACATTTTT
The DNA here is from genome assembly GCA_942486065.2 of Calliphora vomitoria. Lineage (NCBI taxonomy): Eukaryota > Metazoa > Arthropoda > Insecta > Diptera > Calliphoridae > Calliphora > Calliphora vomitoria. The sequence goes on along the minus strand of OW818033.2, from coordinate 2,768,912 downwards.
TAAAAACTTATTGATGTGCCCTTTTTTATGATTTATATAAAATAAATTTTATTTAATAAAAATAAACAAAATCATTGCTTATAATAACATTTGGTTTTACTTTCGTTGGCTGTAAAATTGACCATTAATTACACCCTCATTAATATATAGGTCACTTTGAGTAATTTACATACACAAACATAAATAAATAAATGCTTGTATAAGTATATGTATATTTGTAAAAGTATTTAAATATAAATTAAAAACAATTATTCATCAGAAAGTTAATAATTAACAAACTAAAGCAATGGGCGAATAGTTCACCACACTTCATATCAACACTGCCCAAAAGTATGCTGTAAAAGTTGAAAGTTTTACAAAGTACTTGTGTTACTTACTGGCAGTAATAAAAATCACTCATACGTCTAGTAATTAATACATACAGACCAATAATTACAAACAAATTGATTTCTTAAGGTAAATCAATAATAAATTGAGAAAAAATTAAACAAAATATATAAATTATCTGTCAGTAAAAACCACTATTTTATTGATAAAAAAAATATACAAATTACTTACAATATTTTCTCTTTTAAAAACAGTTTAACTTAGTAAGCTATATAATTTGAATTATATACCACAATTATTTAACATGTGTGGTTAATTTTAAGTGAAATAATTTAAAATCTTTTCAAGTTATTAATTTCAAATTTCTTATACTTCATTCTTCTGTTACAAATGCATTAAATATTTATTTCACACTTCCATAATTATAGCACAAAATACAATACTGTTTTAATTGCAAATATTTTAATGAAAAATATGGTGTGTGTGTGTGTATTTAAGTTTGATTGTTTATTTCTTTTTTTTTTTTTCTCCCAGCGAAGCATAAATTAATTGTTTAACAAATGAATGAATGAACAATGAAATATGTGTGTGCTTTCTGCAATAAATGTTAATATTTAATTGTTATTGTTTGGCCGTAGATTTATTAAAACAGAAATTGCAACAAAAGAGAAAACTAACATTTAATGTAATTTGTATATACTTGATGTATTCATTATGTTTGTTAATATAATACAAAAACTGATTGTATATATATATAGCATTTGCAATTAATTATGTAATTTGTTGCAAATTTAAATTTAATTTTTTTATGGTTGTCAATTGCACATAAATTTCCTTGAATCCAAAAATTAAGAAATAAAAAAATACATAAATCAAGAGAAATTAAAAAAAGGCTTCTTATAATTGTCATCATTTGTTTTGTATAATTAAAAGTATTTTTGTATAACAACTTAAATATAAATCTGAACCTAATTTATAACGGACCACATGCATACATTTGAAAAACACTCCTCTACATATATGCACAAAACTTATAAAATTAGTTGTAGTAACAAAAAAGTAAATTAGTTTATAAAGGAGGATAGACAGTGGTATCTGGCTGAGCCTACAAACTTAACACTTTGTCGATGCAATCCATTTTCATACCATCTTCCATAGATATATCTATCAAGTCAAAGTCCTTATCCCCGTAAGAGCCAAGCAAAAATATAGAAAACGTGCTCCACCGTCTCCTACTCATTTTCGTCATGAAAACTTACTCAAAGTCATTAAAAGAGAATTTCAATATTTTCGCAAGCATAATTATTAAAGAATGTCCTTTATACAAGCCAACCAGAATATACAAGAAATGTCGTGAAAGCCTCATTAGAGCCGCTGATCTATGAAAGTCGCACAGGTTTGTTGTATTTATTCGATATGAAGTTTGTAGTCAAAATAGACCATCGGATCTAAACAGACCCACAAATTTTCCGGCATTCAAAGCTATTAAAATAAAATTGTTGATTTTTGCAAAATTAGTTTTAAAATTTTTTTTTTTTTTAATTTAAAATTTTTTCGTTTTTCGATTTTTGCAAAATTTATAAGTTTTTGCTAAAATCATTCCTGGTTAAACTTATTTCCATATTTCTTATTTTTGCAATTGTTAAGGCAAACTTATAACCAATTATTTAACATAGTTGTTGTGGGAGTATAAAAATATATTTTTAAACAATTACTGAGAATTAGAAATTTTTTTCTGTATATTTATTTTTCTTTCTATTTTTTCTATTGTATGATTTGTTATTTTGAGATTTCTTTGTTGTAGAAGTGCATGTAAATTAGGGTGGTACACAAATGTTAGCTCAGCAACTACTAGTTTTGCGGTTTTAAATTTGAGAAATAGTATTTTATAGTAAACTTTAGTTTTAGTTGAAAATATCGACTATACTTTTCGACTTTACACAAATGGGGCTAGCCTAATATATACAAACATAAAGTAAAAGTATAAATATGAATACATGTATGCATGTGTGTATGTTAGCTTTTATTTAGTTTTCTATGTATGTATTCACTTACAAATATAAACTAAGAGAAAATTGCATTTCCTATGCTTCTCAAAGAGAAATATGTTGGTATTACTATGCACACAAATACTCTGGCATATTTACACATACAAATATAAATTTTTTTTATAATATGTATGTATATGTTGATACTGCATACATTTCTGTGAAGAAAATAATAACAAAAGCTATGTTTTTTTTTTTTTGTTTACTTTATAAAGCAAAAATAATGCTCAAGATAGCTTGCAGCTAATGGCATGTTCATTAACTATTTATGCGTAACTGTTAAAAGAAGTATGTATGTAATAACATACACATATACACCCTTAAAATGCAACATAATAATTTTATTTACTTTATCATAAAATTGTGCTGTACCTATTGCAGAGACTACAGCGGTTAGTCGAGACATTTGTTTTTCAGGATTTTATAAAGTAGTTTTTGTTTGGAGTAGTTTGCGCAGTTAAATCAATACTATTGCATAATTCATAAGATTTCTTAAATCATGTAAATAAAAAGCACTAAAGTCATTTTGGCCAATAAAAATCAGCTCCATTTCAATTCAAGTTACATAATACTTACATTGAAACAGTGACCAGTAAAGCATAAACCACTGACATAAATGCAGAAAAAGTCATTATATCCGAATCCTCGCTTTTGAGAACAAAAACATCTTGTGATGATTTCACAATGAAATGGCTAAGTTATAAAGAACACGAAAATGTAGAATATCTCCTATATTATTGTCCCGGATTGGCGAGAAGACGAATGAATACCAAGAATTCTCTAAAATTCGGTGATCTCTCTGACGTCGCAGACATTGAACTGCTTTAAAATAGGCTCTAGATGGCTCTGCAGTGAGCTGGCTACCGTGCTATCACAATGCCATATTGGTACAGTTATGTATATGGAGAAGATTGGTTGAGATTCAAAAATGAAAAACAAGATTTTGGTAAACATAATTATATCATCGGAAAGGTAGCTCTTTTCTATATAGAACTCTATGACGCCTGTTAAAAGTGAGACAAAACAACGTATGTGGAATAAAATTGCAACAAAAATGTTTGACTAAGGGCAAAGCAAACGTACATGAGCTACAAACGACATCTGACTAGATCAGGAAAAACTGAGTACTCAGTGTTACTACGTATGGTCTCTTGATTGACGTATATATCGATTTTTTCATGTATACAAATGACTGCTGCAATTGGTTTAACTTAACATAACCCATGTCATCTCTAAAATTCAGCCTGATTTATGCGTTAGAGCCCTAAGACCCCGAAAATATGCTACATGTTTCATCCTCAATTTTATCAAAGGATTAGAAAGGCACCACTTTTTAAAAAGCATTTCTTGTTATTGTTTTTGAAGTTCGTTTTTGTTGAAACAGTTTTTGTAGTTTTGATTAAAAGTGATAAAATGGATGTAAAAAGTATAGTTTTAGAATATCTAGAAGCTACATAAGAAAATTGCATAAAAGGTTATGGTTTTTGTTCTATTGTGTCGTTAAAAATGTAACACATTATAAGGGAATTGGTAACCTTTAATAAATGCTACACAATATGTTGGCAACATCTTATCAGAAAATAAAGCGCCATTAGATTTTTAGTGGTTTCCTTCGAACGAGCAATAGACCAAAAGTTATAATTGAGTCCTTTACGCTTTCGAATGCCACCCTTAACTAATCTAAACTTGCCTGAATATGCATGTAAAGAAATTGTGTTATCACATGTTGTTTTTGTTGCACTGATGAAACTCTCATCTGAATAAAAACTTGAATGTTCAAGCAAAAATAGGAAACCTCTTTACTTTCTTTATAAAGCTTTCCTTATAAGGAATGTAGAGTACTTACAATTCGTATACTTACCTTTAGTTTTCTTACACTTTTAAGACACACACATACACATGCTCATTAATGCAACATGTTTGTAAAGCTGTCAGTTTGCTGTAAGTAAAGGATTTCTGGAGGAGATGTTTGTAATAGAAAAAAATGTTTTTTTTTGAATCTTTTATTGAATAATACCATTTCAAATTTTAAAGACATTTTCTTACAAACAGTTTGTATTAATTAATTCGAATAGTCTTTTAATAACACTAAATTATAAATATTTTGAAACAAGATAAAAACCTTCACTGAATGCCCAATACAAAATTCGTAACAATTTTTAAATGCTTTGAAGTGAAGCCCTTTAAAAACTAAACAGTATTAGTGATTTTTTAGTTTTGAATGTACATTAACTCATCTTTAGTATTAAAACTGTTCGATACAACGAGTAATTTAGGGAGAAGAAATAAATTTTTATAATATTATCCATCTCTACTACGACTAAGTCTATTTTCATGAAACAAAACAAAGAAAAATGAACTTTTTGAATAAAATCAATAGATTTTTATTATGAATTCTAGTTTGTTCAAAGAATTCAAATGGAATATAAAAACATAACACTGGTAGCTTACTAAATACCTACATAATATCAAAAATTTCACCCGCTTTATCTAGTAGGCCTCGTAACAATTACAATATATTTAATAACATTTTATTATTAAATTATAACAATGCTGTTATCGCAAGTATTTCCATAATTATAAACACCTTTACACATTCTCACATTTACCAACACTCTCACAATAACACAGTCCTTCCATTATTGATTATACATAACAAAAAGGATATAGAAAATAAATAAACAAAGCACAACAACAACAAAAAAACAAGCAAGCAACATAAAAATAATGGTGTTTATTTTATAGCTATTGTGTTATTAATAATTGTTATAGGCATAAGTTCTTTTTTTTTAATAGTAATAAACTAAATTACTCTAACAGACATTTACTCAGCAAATTGACCTCCCCTCCCGGCAATAAAACTAAACACACCCTGAGATGTTGGGGCAAAAAAGAAGTCATAAAATAAAATAACACAGATTTACAATAAAATAGAAACAGAGAAAGGCCACAGAAGTAGGTGGTTTTAAGGAGTTTTTGATTTTTGTTATTTGTTTGTTACTACTTTGGCATTGTTAGTTTTTGCTGTGTGCCTGAAAGTATGCAGTAAATTTATGTTTTACACTTACACTCAGATAATGGCGTGTTAAAGCATGATTAGGTTTACTAGAATTATAGATGGAGGGGGAGAGTAAGATAAAAAAAGGTGTTAGTTTTAATGTTTTTTTATTTCTCCATTTTTAGTTTAAATGTTTTTGGGATATATTTATGGTTTAAATGATTTTCTTTAAAGTTAGTTTTATGTGATATAAAGTTTTTTTTAATGAAATATTATTGAGTTGTGGAAATAATTAACAATTTTATGACTAAAACAAATGTTATTGAGATGGGTTCTCAGAATATAATTTCGTCGATTTTCACGTATATTTTTATTATTGAGTTATGAAAATAATCAAAAATATTATGATTAACACAAATGCTATTGAGATGGGTTCTTAGAATATAAGAACTGAGATTGAAAAATTTTTAACATACATATCTGTTAATAAAAACGAAACCACTAAACTTACAGTTTTGATTTTTTTTATTTGATTGAAATTATTGTTACAATTTACAAAAAAAAAAAAAATATTTTTATAGTTCTAATCACTAATGATGAAATTTTGAACCTTTTTAGAAAACCTTTCCATTATGATTTTTATAGTACTTTATGTCACTTTTTTCGAACAGGTTGTCCATCTCCGTTTAAAATCTACCACACTTTTGGACACCTTTTTTGTGCTCTTCAATTCTCTTTTAACTAGAGCCCAATATCTCTCCACTGGACTCAGCTACAGGCAGTTTGGAGGAATTGCCTCTCTTGGTACAAATACCACATTATAGTTCTTGTACCACTCAAGACCTTTCTTACCATAGTGACAGATGCCAAATCAGGCCAAAAATAAGTGGACACATTCAGAAGTCTTATGAATGGAAACATCCTTTTTTTGTAAACATTCCTTGATGTAAATTTCGGTATTTATAGAGCCCTTTGTAACAAATGTTTGACTGTTTTGCCGCAACTGCATATTGCTTGCCAAACCAAGAACTTTTTGGAAAATTTTGTATGCTTTTGGATGCTAAACTTTTCTTCAACATTCCTTCGAGCATCTGCAAAAAAAAAAAAAAAATTGATACAGAAGCTGCGAAAAATTTTCCATACGTACATTTCGTCATTTTTTTTTATAAAATTTAACTTCAATTTCCGTACTCTGTCTTTGGCCTCTAAATTTTTAGCAGAGTTCCTGTCAAGAACTTTTTGAGCATTGCATGCTTTTAAACCTGTATTGGCTTTAACTTTTCGTTCCAAATATTCCGAGTACTGACCTAACCGGCCAGCTTTCTTACCGGAGGTGTTGGGAGCTCTTTTGAAAATGCTTTCTAGTTTTTGGCTTTAGAAGCATCATGTGGACCATTCCTTCTTCCTGAACCAGGTTTTATATCAACGGAGACGTTCTCCCGGTACTGTTTAATAACATTGGAAACAGTTTGATAGCAGACCTTTGATTGTTTGGACAACTTTTGTGGGACCAAGTTGGGTTTTGTTGAAAATATTTAATAATTTTAGTACGCACTTTTTTCTGGTCACTCATTTTTATCAGATTAACAACAAATGAACATAATTGACATTAAACATAATAACTGACATGCTTTACAAAGGTAACTTGATCAAAAAAAATAATACTTGGGTTAAAAGTTTTAATGAAAAACGTGTGTTAAGAATTTTACGATCTCAGCCCTTTTTTGTATGAAATATTATTGAGGGTTAAAAATTTGGTGATAAAAACAATTGTTATTGAGATGGATTCATAGAATATAATTTCCTTGAATTCTAACTGTATTTCAAGACAGTCGGTTCTTTTCGGATTGAACATTTATTATGCTCTTTATTTCTTTTCCAGTTAGAAGACATGTATGTTGAGAACGATCATTGCTATTTCGCATATAGAATAATCGATCAATATCGCTATTTAATTGGTATAACAGACGCGTTGGAAACCTTTATCGGATAGAGTCTTTAGTTGACTCTACATACTCTGGCCCTTATTATACCCTTCACAATGTGTATATAAGTTTGTCGCTTCGATTGAGTTGCAATTTCCACATTTTTCCTTTGCAACCCCATAAAGTATATTTATGCTGGATCGTTGTAGTTAATGGAGTCGATATAGCCATGTCCATCAGTACGTTGAATAATGGAATAAATAACTTGCATTCATGATTGATACATCAATATATCCGCAGTAATTCAACATAAATTACTATTTAAGATCGAGAAAATCAGCCTACAAATGTCTGAGGTATAAGCAAAAAACCACTCATATCTCGCTTTTTTTCAACAATTTTTTTTTCACCAAAATTTTATTTTTTCATTCCAATTTATTAACCTAATGTTTTGCTCCAACATTTTTTTACCAAAAAATATTTTAATATTTTTCTTGAATTATACTTTGCTGAAGAATATATATTCGACTGTTCTTTCGTATCATTTGCCTTGTGATTTTTCGAAAACAATTTAAACAGCTAAAACTAATTAATTTCAATTTAAAAATATTATAATAATGCCATGTTTACTTTTTTTACTCTTCCATGTTGTTATGTTATTCAACTTAACTTACAATTAATTTCATATAAATTTATTATATATATATTTCTTATAACAATATTATAATACTGATAAGAAAAATATATTAATAATTAGTTTAATATTCATTTAAACACATTAAAAGCTCATGGATTATTTTTACTCAAATGTTGTACATATATGTTTTTTATGCTGTTCTTTTTTTAACGTAGTTTTTTGCAATTAAATTGTTAACAATTACACAGTGCTACTCTCTAATGTATTCACCAAGTACTCGTGTTCTCTCTGTAGCTTTGTGTGAAATTTGTATTATTAACAAACCACATACAATAATTTTATCAGTCATAAAAGAACTCATTATAGTCATTAATTTTATTATCAATTGTTGTTGGATAATTATCATGTATATACAATATATTTCATTATGGTTTTTTCTTTAATAATGATCATTATCAATTTAATTGTTTAACTAAATTGTTTTTATAGTACTTATCAATAACATTAAATAATATTACATGTTAGTTCATTTACACATATCAATTTGTGTTTTAGTTCTTTTTAATTAAAATGCAAGAAGTTTTGTACAGCTCTGTTGCGTATGAGTAATATTTATTTTTATAAGGTCTAAAAGTATGCTATGCTAATACGAAATATTGCTCATACGTATATACCATGCACGAAAATGAACAGTTTTCTGTTTATGGTTGAACTTTTAACATATTTGACATTATTAGCCCTATTTTCACTACGATTGGTTATTTTTTAACCTAAAGTTATATTGTCAGTTAAAAAAATGTTTGTATGAGAACTATATACATATAGATTCAAATCTGGTTACAATTAAAACTGTTTATGAACCACACTATCATTTTTATTTCCTGCATAAGTTTATTTGTTTAATTGTAGTAACGTGTTTCTTTAGAAAAGTAATTTTAAACAATAAAATATCATAACTTTTTTATTTTGCTACTATTTCCTGGAATTTTTAACAAATTTGTGTAAAAACTTTGCATAATCTTAAACATTTTCCTCTATAATTTTGATTTTTATAATGCAGTATTCAAGATATTCTGGATTTCCTCTACAATCACATTATAATCTTAAATATTTTAAGGAAATAAATTTAACTCACAATCAAATATAAATACATATATTTTCATACAAATAGACACATGATAATAATGTGACCAAATATTCTCCAATAAAAAATTTAAAAAAAAAACTTTAATTTTAATGCTATAAAACAGAAGAAAATAAACTTTAAATTATAATTGGTCAATTCACAAGGTCTCTTATCATGTCATATTGTCATAATGTCCTAATATTTCACAATGGTTTTTATTGTTTTTCAAGCAAAAAGTGTCCTAAAATAATACTACTTTCTATGCTATGTTTATTGTGTTATCATAACGAACCAGCAGAGACCAACGCCGAATGCCTAAGAGTCGGTTAAGCCGAGCCGAGAAAGAGAATTTTATAATAGAAAACCAGCAAACTGAAATGCGAATTTTGTAGACTTTTTTTATTCATTCAAATCTAACCAATAGCTGGCCACATTTTTCTTTATTTTATAAATTTGAATAATTTCGAAAGCAAATGAGTAATGTATGACAGCAAATTGTTTGTGATTTTTTTTTCGTTTTAGTAAATAATGTTTTATATCAAAAGCCTACAACTCGTTAATCTCAAAAACACTCAAAACCACAAACATTTAACAAATTAAAAAAAAAATTACTCACACTTACAGAAATACTTACAAACATATTTATATATTTTGATATAAATCTAGAGAAACAGTTAAATGTTACACACATAAAACGGAAACTCTCCTGACAAAGACCTAACTCAGTTGCCAAAAACCTAAATGGTGAGAATGAATATAATATTAAAAAAAAAAATATGTAAAAACATTGAGAATTTTGAGAATTTCGTTTTTAGTTTCCTCTCTATGTGTATTTCTCTATGGTTACAAACATCCACACATATTTCAATATATTTATAAATAAAAATATTTTAGTATTTTTAAGTCTCAGGGCACAGAGTTTGGGGAATAAGGATTTTGTTAATTAAAACACTCAATTACACTTGATGTGTAATTAAGAATTTTGTTGTAAAGATAAAAATGCTTTAAAATACATCACCCAACAGAGAGTAAAAGTTTAAAAAAAAGTCTTAAAAAAGGAAATAAAAATATTTATTGCATTTTAATGGTTTTACCATTTTTGTGTAAAAATAAATACATTTACTTTCTGTAATTTAAAACAGTTTTTTATTCTTTTAATTTTTATATAAAAGTTGTATATTTTTTAAAATATATAAGTCTTTTTCTTTCTTTATTTTGTTTTAACAAAAGCCCCAAAACAATATTAGGTTTATAGCGACAATTTCATTTTTATTTATTTATTTTATTTTCCACTGTTTAGCTTGAAATTTTATTTCCGTTTACGGAAATTACAAAACAGATTATCTTTTATTCGTTTTTCTTTTTTTTTTTTTTTTGTGAAAAATACAATTTTATTGTTTCTATTCATGAATAAAAATTTGTTAGAAAAATTAAGTTATAGTATTATCAATATTATTATTATTGTTGCATTTTGTTTATTGTTGTTGGCCAACTAAAATAAATGTAGATTTAATAGCAGGAGATAAAAACAAATTTAAGTAATTGGTTGGATTAAAAAATTTGTATATTTTTATAGAAATTTATGGGGAAAAAGTTAATTTTGTAAACAAAAAAATATAAATTTGTTTTATGTCAAAGTGGGAATAATTGGAGTATAGGCTAGAGTTGTGAGCAAATAAAAGTAATCACAGAATATCGTCCGTTTCTTTTTAGGTTTTCTAATATGTAAGTAATATTATGGAATCTACTTTGGTTTTCGTATAGAACGAGTTTGGGTATAGTTACCCTTAAAACAGCAGTTTAGCTCGACTACTGTTACCCTTACCGCTAAGCTACCGTGTAACCTAAAAAACGCTTACACTCGACTACCGTTACCGCTAAGCTGTCGTTACTGAAATAACTACATTCACCGTTACCACTAAAATACCGATAAAATCGTAATTACCATTGTATCTAAATAACGTTATCGATATTCTATAGCTTGAACGCTATAAAAGAAAATCATTTTTGCACTGAATCATTACTTGTGATGAAAAATTGATCCATTACGATAACCCGAAGCGATCGTATGTGAAGTCCGACCAACGAGCTGAATCGACATCAATGCCTGTATCAATGTTCTGTATTTGGTGGGACCAAAAGGGTCCTATCTATTATGAGCTGCTGAAATCTGGCCATACTATCACAGGGAACCTGTAGCGAACACAAGTGATTCGTTTGCAGCCAGTATTGGCCGAAAAACGCCCTGAATATGCGGCCTGACATAAAACCTTAATATTCTATTATGACAACACTCGGCCACATGTTGCAATAGCTGTTAAAAAGTATATAGAATGAAGCGGTTGGGAAGTTTTGCCTCACCCGTTTAATAGTCCGGATCGTTTCCTGTCTGACCACTATTTGTTTCGATCGATGCAGAACGCTCTCTCTGGGAAACGCTTCACTTCAGAACAAATTATCCGAAATTGGCTTGATTAGTTATTGGCCTCAAGAGATGAGCAGTTCTTTTGGCGCGGAATTCATATTTTGCCAGAAAGCTGGGAAAAGTTCATAGCTAGCATGGCCAATAATTTGATAAAATTTAAATTTTATAAAATAAAAGTTTGAAAATTCCCGCATTTTTAAGGCATACGCCCATTATATACAAATTGACTTTTAATAGAAAATGAAAGTGATCCCAGCTTATTATCCTTTCACATTTTGGAGCAATATTAAAGGAGCCAGGGCCTATTAAAATGTTGGTGAAAAATAAATTTGATTAAAGAAGCCAATACTTATTTTAGGCTTTCATATAAAAAATTGAGTTTTAGTGGGAAATAAAAGTGATCATAGATTGTAGACCTTTTTCCAATAAATAACACTAATAATTAAGCTAAAGCTTATTTAAGGTTTTGATATTATAAACTATAGTGAAATAACAAGAAGGGAAGGCTCATAGAGAAACATATAGCAAACATCTTAAACAAAAAAATGACTCAAAATAATCGCTTTACAAAGTTTTTATTCCTTTCACCATGAGTGGCAAGGTGAAGTCGATATAGCCATGTCCGTCTGTATGTTAAAATCAACTTTCCGTAGGCCCCAAATTACTTATATACATGATTCATACATCAGTGTATCGGAAATCTCCCGGCTCCGTTACACAATCGGCCCACAAATGACTGAGATATAAGCGAAAAACCAGGACAACCTCGATTTTTGACCTCCTTTTGATCTATATCTGAATTACTTAATATAGACAACATGGATATCTAATTAAAGATATTTCAAAGGTTTTTGACAACTGAGTTAGGTCTTTGACAGGAGAGTTTTCTATCAATGTGTACAACAACTTATCTCTCTTCTCACATACAAGTAGTATGTGAATTAAACTCATTTGAGAGAAAGAGTTAAATAAACGCTTTTTCTTGAAAATTAAAAATCCAACACACTCTTTCACAAACCCATAATAAATACATATAACTGTAATAAAATTTTGATTTAATATTTAAGGTAGATTTTTATAACTATTTGTTTTTGAGGAGTGTGGTGAAAATGGAACACCAGTACATATAAACATTCTTAGAGTTAGGGTTTTTATGAAAGTAGACTTAGGTTTTTTAGATAGCGTTTCACTTCTTGTTATTCTTTGGCAATAAGCTTTAGAAATGTTGTTTGTTTTTATTTATGTTTCATAAAATTTCCAGCAATTTTTAAATATTTCAATATTTATTTGGATTTTTATTGGGTTCTTTTTATTTTGTTTAGTAAGCAATTTATCATATTTACATGCCAAATATATGATGAAAAAGTAAAAAATACCCTGTTACATAAAAAACTAAATTTAAATACGGCAGTATTGAAACAACAATAGATAAGTTACATGTATAAATAATAAAACCTTTTAAAATTTATGCATTCTAGTGAAAAATTTGAACTAGTAACCCTTCCACTTACTTCCATACACGCAGGAAAAATAGGGGTAGTGTTACCGCAGGCAATTGTTTAAAATAATTAAACGTTTTTCAACTATATTATGATCACTGTAATCAGTCCTTCTTTCTTCAGTTCTTGTGTATTTCAAATATTTATGAATAAATTTAGAATACCAGCTGTTTCTACTCTTCACTTCTACCCACTTTGTTTGACTATGATGAAAAGCTTTATTTTTTTTATACTTTTTTTGAATTAAATTTTTAAATATAAACATATATAAAAATATGCATTTCAGCATATTTTTAAGGCAACAAGCCAAAAACTTTACATATACATACGTATGTACAATATGTACACTGCAGTTTTTTATGCAACCTCATCATACTCGTGAAGCATGTGTTGTTTAAAACCAACAACGCCAATACCAACATCACCACCATCAACATCATTAAAATCATCATTGTCATCATCACCATCATCGTCCTTATGGTGATGTTCAAATATGATTGATGATTGAAATTTCTACCCAAACATGTACTCATACTTATAAATAGAAATATTGTTAAAAAAAAAACCAGAACTCAACAACGTAAAATTTATATAATTTTTGGTTTAAAGCATATTTTTTTAGTTTAAAGCGTGCATATTTTTTGCAATGAAAATTTAGTAAATAATCAAAATACTGTCTATAATTGTTTAAGAGTTTTTTTTATAGACAAAAAATAGGTTTTTATTAAAAACAAATTAATAGAAATTCATCAAAAGTATGTTTGCCTACCTAACAACATTTTTATGAATGAAAATAACAGTGTTAGGTAAACTCTCGGCGAGATGTTAAGTTTTTCCTAATTTATTTGCCACGAAAAAAACATAATGTAGACATGTTATATATCAATGGATAGAAGAGTTTGTCTACTTTTCAAAAATGTATATACCTTTTGGCAATTAAAAAATTCATGGAATACTTTTTTGAAAAATATGACAAAAACTGCTTTTTATTGAGTTTAAGCATAGATACAAATTTTTGAAATTGAAATTAAATTTTTAGTTATGAATATTTTTTAATGAAATTTTACAGTTATGTAGCTTTTTCTATTGAAAATGGTAAAAACAAATTTTGAAATTTGTTATAAGGAATTCCGAAGTTCCCAAAAAAGTTTTGAAAAATCCCAAAAATTGGATTCTTTAGTTTTTTGACTACAATATACATACCAGGGTCGTGGTTATGGGAACCCTTTACGAAATAATTAAAAACATATTTTGCCATCTATTTGAGAATTTTCGTCCAAAATTTGAATTTTACATAAAAAATAGACGTTTTTTGGATGGATCTAGTCTTATCAGTATCAACAATTTTTAAATTTGTTTTTATTAAAAATATTTAGTGTAAAGTAGGCTTTTGAAAAGTATAAATTCCTTATACATCTTCTCAGAAATTTGTTGAGATAACTTAAAAATAAAAAATTTCTTTTTTCCCGAAAAAGTAGCGAAAAATCGCATTATAAAATTGTATAAATTCAAATGCATATAACTCAGTCATTATTTTTAAAGAATTCTTTTTTAGCAAAAAACTGGAGTAGGGTTGGTAAAGTAGGTAAATTTTAAAATATAATTTTCAAATACGAATATCTCCTAAGCTGTAGTGCTCACAAACGAAGAAATATGATCATTTTAAAAATGTAACATGCCCGAGGTGTCCTAATTTGGAGACCCCTGGCCGCGACCCTGGTGGGCCCTTGAGGTTCAAATTCAAACTTTGAACTTGATAATACTTCCTCTTTGTGCATGTAAATTTTCATTCAATTCCGACTAACCGTTAGAAGTAACAGATTTTTTCCCATCTTTTTTCTTTTCTATACCACTGTGCAACGGCTGTCAACTCAGCAGCCATTGCTACTACAACAAGTAAGAGTGCTATATTCGGCTATGACGAATCTTATATACCCTTCACCTATGTTGTGGGTGCATTAATTGTCCACTTTCAGCGTATAGCATCCTAAATATATCAAGAAAACTTTTAAAAATTGTACATTTAATTGCTGACGAACAGATTATATTGTTGAAGTTACAAACGAAATGACAATCTTATATATATTCTTCTCACGAAGGTGAAGGGTATAAAAGCAATAACTTCAAACGAAACGAAACACCAAAAAAACAAAAACAAAATACGCAAAGCAATGAAGCCAACACACATCCAAACATACTTTTTGTTGTTTTTTTGTCAAAGCATGCAATAAATTGTCTTTTTTCATAAAATTTTTAGAGGATGTCTCGGATTTTTGCTCATATCTCCGTTAATTATGGAAGGATTTTGCTGATTTTTAATAGGAAACTTCTCGAAATCATGTCTGACAGAATTATTCAACATTTGGATCCCGAAGATATCTGGGGTCCTCTGAAAATTGATTTCAACAGACAGACGGACGGACAGACAGACGGACATGGCTTAATTGACTCCGCTATCTCTAATGATCCAAAATATATATACTTTATTGGGTCGGAAAATTATATTGTGGAAATTACAAACGGAATGACAAAATTATATATACCCATCTCACGAATATAAATATTCCTTCTCACGGTATAAAAACAACAACCTCTAAATTTTATCCATTTCTGCTCCAATTTTCGGTATTTAGTTATAAGATGGGTCAATTTTGGACCGATCCTCATAAAAGTTGTTAGAATGATTTAGGTTCATTTAAGACTTGTTTATGTCCAATTTCATTACGATATTGATTATTGTGAGACAATTATGAATGTTCCATACAAGGGGAAACTTTTACGGAAACCACGGATAAATGTTGCCCAAATGTTTTCGACAATACATTTGTGCAGAATTGTATCAGTATTACCGTAGAATCAACATATGACTGCTCAAACAGAATTTGGGGGATATTTGTATGGTGGCTAGGTAAAATTATTGACCGATCTTGCCCAAATCTTGTCATCAGAGAGTATTGTGGAAAATTTCAGCCAGCTAGCTTCTTTCGTTTGAGACCTATCGTGTTTTCAACATACAAAAGGACAGACGGACGTACATCTTCTTAAAATATTATGAGGATCCAAAATATATATACTTTTTGATTCTACGGTCAATATATCAAACGGAATGATGATGGCTATAAAATGTGCAAAATAAATACTATCCTAATGTACACGTGTTCTTTTGAAGTATACATTTCATTTAAACTAAATAAATTCCCAGTGGGTGTGGTTTTAATTAATTTCTTTCCTTTTTCTCCAAAACATATCATCCAATTTTCCTAACTCGTTCCAAAAAAAAACATAAAATTCTCCATATCCCAAAAAGATAACTTTAATAACAAAATTACAAAAAAAACATTTCTCTTTCATTTTAAATAAAACCAATATTTATGTATGTATTTTAATACATCCTACCAAAACCAGCATATTCTTGAATTAAATTCCAAAATTTCCAATATAATTTAATTAAAAGAAAATAAGCACTTGTTTGCCTTTAACAACTGTCGCCTGTCAGGCCTTTAACCTTGTTTGTCTAAGTAAAGCTCATTGAATAATATTTAAAATTTATGGCCTTTTCATCAGTTATCTTTTCAACAGCACACAAACAGTCTTAATAACTAATCTAATGAAATAAAAGGAAAATTATTTCAATATAAAATGGTTACTTTGATTCGTCTGCCTTTTCCTTAGCCACTTAAGTGCCCGCCATCACCACCACCTACAGTGAGCGAGCGAGCTGGAGGAAGGAAGGAAAAATGCAAAAGATTTTATTACATTTAATAAAAACCCAACATCTTTTTCATTTATTACCCGCAAATGAGCATTTAATTTATATTTGAATTTGTTTTTCTTACACAGACTCATCACAAAATCAAAATTTTTCTGTTGAGCAGCGGTAAGAGAAAAATATAAAATTCTGTTTTCAAACCAATAAGTTTTTGTTTGTATAAGTGAGTTGGTGAGTGTGTGTGTATGTATTGTTTTTAATGTGGTTGTAAATAAAATACGAAAAATATTATTTAACTCCTTAAAATTTGATTTTATTTAAATATTTGTGTCATAGAGAAATACACATAGAGCGGAAACTAGAAAAAAAAACTCAAACAGAAAAATTACCCACACGAGTGTTGTTTCACAGAGCTTTTTTATACTAATACATTCTCACCACTTAGGTTTTTGACAACAGAGTTAGGTCTTTGTCGGGAGTGTTTCCGATCTATGTGTTTTTATCTATGATTTGTGTATAATAGCTACAGTAGGCATATTTGTTTTATCATAGCACTCGCTTGATCTGGAAGTCATATAGGTCCGGATTTAAAAACAC
The DNA here is from genome assembly GCA_942486065.2 of Calliphora vomitoria. Lineage (NCBI taxonomy): Eukaryota > Metazoa > Arthropoda > Insecta > Diptera > Calliphoridae > Calliphora > Calliphora vomitoria. The sequence goes on along the minus strand of OW818033.2, from coordinate 2,751,621 downwards.
TCAAAAATTATTTAAAAAATGTGTGATTTTCATACAAAGATTTGAAAACTGTTTTTCTTTCGTGTTTCTGAATCAGGTTGACTTCTCGGGAATAACATTCTTTCCAAGGTGAGATAATAATGCCAAACGATTCCTTCTTTATACAAACATTGTTTGATATCACAAATAAACTGTAGCATTTTCTCAAATTCGTTAACTAGCTCTACAAACATTTATTATTTGCCTAAAATGTAACTGTTGTATTGACTACTTGAAAAAAGCCACAATATTTGTGTTTGTACTTTATTTTTTAGTTTTGTTGGTCTGCATTTAATTCTCTGTTGGTATTTACTTTATGGTTGGACCATGAAAATTTTCTTCTCATTCTTCTACATTTCATAATGAATGAAATGAAAACTTTGGCTGCTGTTGATTTTGCTTGTTTTCATGCTTTTTGTTTGTATTTATTACAATTTTGAAGGTTGCTGCTGCTTCTTTCTCTTTTGTATATTTCCAAAACACATTTGAATTACAAATTTTATTTAACGCGCTCCGCGCCGTGCCGTCCGTCATATTTTCTTTTATTTGTTAGAAGTAAAGGCAACAGTAAACAGTATAAATAATAATGACGTCTCAAAGATGGAGTAGGAGAGGCCTGTGTTTTTGATTAAATCTTGTTAAAATGTAATTAAATGGAAATTTTCTTTACGAATTCTTCTCTCTATAGATTTGTGCAATAAAAGAAAGTTCCAAAAAATTACAATTTCTAAAGAAAATTTATTTACGGTCTTCTACAGTTGTACAAATGAAAATGTGAAACAATTAAAGAAAATATGAAAATATTAATAAATATAATGAAATATGGTAATTAAGTAAATTGATGACATGTCAGTTGCACAAGATGCTTATTCAAATAAAACAAATTAAAGTGCTTTTTTCCGCAGTATCGGATATTTTATAATCTAAACATTAGTACGCAGCAAAAATTTAAAAAAAATTCATTAAATGAAAATTCGGTTTTTATGAAACATTTTTTGGAAAGAATCTCATAAGCTTGTCATTCCATTAGCGAAAAAATATAGTTGTAAATATGTACTGTAACCATTTCAAATTTGTTTAGCAATATTTTGGTCATTGTAGTTATTTATATGATTGTGGTAACCATAATATGGTAAATTTAAGATTCACAAGGTTTTCGCAATCATATATATGATTGTAGTAAATAAATATATGTTTATGGCAATGTTCATGATGAATCATTATATCTTAATATGTTGTACTCAGATTGTGATATCCATAAGCCGAGAACAACATAATATGGTAAATTCTTCATCATAAAAATGGTTGGCACAAACATATACATTTATACTGCAATCATATATATGATTGCTACAGTCATATGAATCGTAAATTTGCAATATTATAATACCGCAAATATATATACATATAATTACTGTGACTATAATATTGTTCAAAAAACTTATAAAAACGTTGAAATGTTTACCGTAAATATATACAAGTATATTTTTTCTCTGCGTGTAATTTCTAGAATATTTTACGATAACGATGCCCTCCTCTGTTGGGTGAAATCAATTTATGTAAGGCTCCAGATAATTTACTGAACAAAATATATCAGATATACGTTTGGAAATTTTGGTATTGAATATCAGCAAATTCAACCCAAAAATGTTTGAGATATAAGCAACAGAACACGATTTGCTCTCTTTTTGAAGAATTCAATTATTGCCGGTTTACCTGACAACAGCATCAATATATGGGACATGAGCTGTCATACAAGTAGTCAATGTATTCCTTTAAGACAGTAATTTTGTCTATACTTCAAAGTGCAAAGATAAGTTATTTGGTTACTTTATATCCCCGGTAATATAGGAAGAAGTCAATTGTCACGACAGTGTCTCTAAAAAGTATAGAGCGTAGTCACTTATAACCTTTGTGTGATCCACTTCAGAAAGTAGTTATTTTACACACCGGAAATAATCTGTTAGAGTTCCAATTATCCCTTAGGACCATTTTGTAATCTAAAGTGTAGTCTAGTTCAATTTTGTATTATACACTTCACCATGAGTGGCAATGGTATACATACGTTTGTCATTCCGTTTGTAATTTCCAAATTTTTCAGTTGCTTCCCCACAAAGTATATAGATTCTGTATCGTTATAGATAGCGGAGTCGATATGGCCATGTCCGTCTGTTTGTCAATATGTTGAAATCAACTTTCAGTAGCCCTTTAATAACTTAAATACATGATTCATACATCAATTTATCTGATATAGTCCCGGTTCGGTTGCTTTTTAAAATCGAGAAAATTGGCTTACACATTTTTCACCTCTTTTTCATCTATATCTAGATAACTAAGTCATTAATATAGACAATAAGGATATTTTAACGGCCTTTGCGTATATAAAGCCACAGTAAGTCGGACCTACAATGGTTCAAAATATTTTTTAACCCGAATTTTTTTATTCACCAAAATAATGCATCATTGAACACATTGAAGACAGCAGACTTCCAACTGTAATCTGTCAAAAATAAAATACACACGTTTATATGAAGACGATTCTTTTGAAGACAGCACAGCTACACGACCACTCGACTACTTTTGCCGCTGCAGCCGAATTAAGCCAATTTCTATTTTTGTCAACCACAAACCAGAAATAGTGCTGCTAGTATAATAAAAAATGTAAATCAAATTAGTGCTTAAAAATACAAAAACCAACAAAAATAAAGTGACAGCTTTGTAGCTGTCGTCTTTAAAATAATTCAGTAGCTGCCACACGACTACAACTACAGCCAGCAGCATTTGTGTTCGTGTAGTCGTGCAGTCTGCTGTCTTCAATGCATACAGTTTTTTTATCATACAACTTTTCTCTCAAAATAAATTAAAAAAAAAAAAAAAATATTCAAAAATTTCAAAAAAAAAAATATTTTTTAAAAAAAATTTTGAAATATTAAAAAAAAATTTTGAAAAATTTAAAAATTATTTTGAAAATTTTTTTTGCCATACAATTTTTTCGCTAACAAATAAAAAAAATTATTAAAAATTTATTTTACCAAAAATATTTTTAATTTTTATTGTGAAGTATTGTATAGAGAAGGGTATATAAGATTCAGCTATTTGTTTTCTCCAATTTGGATAGAACTTCACGGCATCTTCTCAGCCTCTGTATAACGATATTCTTTATACTTTAGTTAATCTTTTTTAATTTTTCCCAAGTGCATAACCCTGCAGTTCACTGGACTAGTTCCGAATTCTTTAATCACTAAAAACTGCTACTAGTGAATTTTCAATGTGTTTGACTGACTGGTGATGTCAATGCAGGTGGACGACTGACACACCCATCTTAACATCTCACTTTTAAATTCACAAATTTTTGATTTGTACTCCTCAAGGCGAATTCATATAAGGTGTACTCGTCCCTACAACAAATACAACAATTCAAAAACAACATACATTTTGTTTCTGCTTTTCACCCCATCTGTCAAAAAACACAAGTACGGCGAATTCAATATAAACACAAATTATGACAGTTGGGGTGAAACAGCTAATGATCAGTTGGGCTAACGAGTACACCTTATATGAATTCGCCTTGCTACTGCTCTTTATTTAATATTGAGAATTACAATATGAGTCTACTCTCAAATTTTTGCATCATAAGTGTGGTCTTTGAATTTGTATTTTTTATAGGATTTTATTGCACTTGAAGCCATTTTATTTTAGAAACATAAGAGGGATATCTTACTATTGTTTATTACTGAATATACTGGCGAAATGTAGTGCACATGATAACCACTTTACCATTTTAGCAGCCACATCAAACTAGTTCGTTGTAGAAGTAGTAATATGTAGCTAGTATAAGGATTCAAACTGACACATTTCAAACTGCTGGGACCTTACTGTTGCTTCCGTCCTTCTTTCAACACAAATATACATACACAAATACACAAATATAAAAAGTAATAAAAACATTGGTTTTTCAAAATAAAAACAAATACTATAGCAAACGCGACACACTTTAAAAATCAAACTATAATATCCCTCAAATTTTATTTTTTTTCATTAAAAAAATATGCTAATAACACCCTCCTTTATATTCACCTATTCCATAACTAACTAAATAATGAAAATGTTCCAATTTCCCTCAATCTTCAATAAAAACACATTTTTACATACATTTTTTCCAGTTTAATTTAATTTCTAATTCCAACCAGCATTAATTTCATTAATAACTGTATAAATTTTGGTATTTTTCATTTCTGATTCTATGTTCAAAAAGAATGTCTGTACAAAATAATAAAAAAGCACCGCCTCTTCCGGATAATCCAAATCGAAGAGGAAAAATAATTCACACACCAATTGCGCAGCCGAAACCACAGAATCCATGGGAAAGCGTACACCTTCGAAATAAACAAATATTTGATCAATTTCACCGGCCAATTCGCCCACTATAAGAACCATGGGTGGAGTGCCAGAGCTGAGTTGGGTTTCTAAAGCTGTCTCCAAGGAGCTCAAAGAGCCGCGTATACATATGAAGGCATTTTGCGAAGATTGTATGGAATAACGTTTTTTACGTTTATTTCCCATTTCATCAACCACAACTTTTTGATTAGGCGGGAATAGTTGATGCATCATCCATAGTATGAGAAGATTTTGGGACTCTGAATCGAAAAATATATTTAATTTTAGTATTATAATACAAAATAGATAATGTTATAATTACCTGATGAACATTTTTGGTATTGCTGTAGATATTTATAGCCGGCGGAACATACAGACACTTTGCTGTATAACAGCTTCTCTAGTTTTCCTTTATTCTGGTGGAATATTTCCACAAAAGAACTGGAGTCGGGATATTTGGCTTTGAAATCCATATTGATCTATAAAAGATATGATATTGAATAAATTTACTTTAAACTCTTAGGGACTGAATCGAAAAACATGACCGGAAAACATGATTGAAAACTGAATGATTTTCTGAATCAGGTTCTAAACTTAAATAATTATATATTTGGTTTATTGTTACTTACATATGTCACTGCATTGTGTTGTTTATATTCAGGCCATTTTTCCAATATTTGAGACAAGGATTCAATGTTTTCTATATGTCTTAAACGCATTTTTTGGGAGTTTTTCCAAAATTCCAAATACTTTTCCGGAGTATGGTTTATAGAGCGAAATTCGCCTATGGAATAGTCATCGTATTCATCATTGTCTTCCTCTTCTGAAAAACAAAATGTGGTTAGTAATGATCTCGGAGGAGATGCCAAGTCGCCTTTTAAACATGTTTACAAATGTAGAATGCTTGAAAGTCTAACTTTGACTGCTGGAAAATCTTATCAGTTTACTCACTTATAATTTCAATCGGTGAAGAAGGTGCAGAATAGGCAGAAGTCGACGAATTTTCCCTTGAAGGTCCAGATAGCTCTTCTGGTGGCATGGTAAATTTCTTGTAAACTCTTTTCATATTTGCCACTTTATTGTAAATACGGCCACGTTTGTTGGTACGATAAAATTCCTCTTTTTCTGTGGGAAACAGCTCAACAATTTGTCGCTCCAGTTGATTACTTTCCGACAGCGATAAAACACCCCCATTGGCATCTATATAACGACCAATCACATTGATCAGTGCTGTACGATGTTCTTCACGCAGAATTTTATGCTTTTCATAATAAGTCATAATCATTTGCCCGCCACTGGTATCCTCCAAAATAGTGCGCAAGTTATAGCGTACTGGCAGTAAAGCCATACCTGGGTGTTTTGTCGTGGCCGGCGTCATAGGTGAAGCTGGAGTTGACTTGTTAAGGGAGGCAGCGGGAGATGAAACATGTGAGGAGGTTGGTTTGGCATGATCCAAACTTCTACGTACCCCAGATGAAAATTGAATAGAGGGTGCCACTGATAATTGTGGCACTATAACAGCAGTAGTTTTGAATTCTTTTTCTTCAGGTCGTTGTAAATTATTTGGCTTATCCTTAATTTCTTTAGTGGTTATGGTTTTGGGGGTAACCATATCATGTGATTTATAAGAAAGTAACCTATTTTGTTTCCATAGCTCTAGTTTATGTTCGAAACGAGCTTGATCGCCTATGGGCAGATTTTGAAATAATTTTTCCACATGCATGGGCTTCAAAATGGTCAACACATATAAATCAATTTTTTGCTCTAAAACAAAAACACAAATAAAAATTATTAAAATTTATAAAAAAAAAAATTATATTTTATATTTTACCTATAAAATAATCATAGTGATGTATTAAATTCCATTCATCAAGAAGATTTTGTAAGTCCAAATCATCACCATTTACCAAAGTAGTATTCATTGTATAGGAAATCTGCGATATAACTAAACATATGTTAAAAAAAATCAATAAAAACAATACAAATACATTTATGTACTCAATCTGTGAGTCTAAATATAATGAGCATATATTATTGAGTGATTACTTTCAATTAATCATTTATCAAACAATTTAATGAATCACAAACATTGCTACTACAACTGGCTACAACGCTGTCTGTTTTTTATTCATTAATCAACAATTCTGTGTAATCAATTTGAACGGTGTGTGTGCTGGTGTATAGCTAAAATCATGGGTTTGTTGTATTTGTGTTTTGTATACAAAAGCAATAACAACATGAGATGAAGAAATACGAAAGCAAAACAAAACAAACTCAATGAAATATTTAATCACTCTCCAATATTGTAAACAATTCTCTTGTTTTCTTCTCTCCGGCATGGTGAATAGAGTGTGTTACTTTTGTATGCATTAATGTACACATATAGAGGTCTCTCTTATTCACATATTGAACTCATAGTGAGTGTGTGTGTTTGTTGTAGAAGCCGGTTTAATAAATTTCACCACTGTATACCTACACACATTATTTATATTGTTGCTTGATTAACAAATTGAAAGAAGAAAAAAAAAAACACACAGCACAGTCACACAAGTATTTATTTATTATTCATACACATTTATTTTAATAGTTTTAATTAAAATAATTTGATTTATTTTTATTTGTTAAGGCTTTCATTTGTTATTGAGTATGCATATATACATTTGTACATACAAACTTACATATAAATATCAACATTTTTAAACAAGACAAAAGCATAACTTGTTAATCAAATATAACAAAACAAATCAATAGTTGTTTTATTCAGATTTTCTAATTGATTTCTTCATGTCACCCACACATTGTGTTACTTAACACTTACTTGCTTTAATAACTTGACTGCAATTAAATATTAATAGTATTTAGTTAATTGTTATTTTAATTAATTATTTATTTGCAAAATGTTTCACTGTTTAACACACACATGCTATATTTCCAAGATCTCACCATCAACTGTGGTAGATTTGTTAGGCTCTAAGCAAATATACCTCAACAAAAGAGACACCGTAAGAAGAGAGCATATAATAGGTAGCGGAAAAGTGAGGTAGGGCAGTTGGAGACTGTTTTTATGTATACATATAAGAATATTTGAACCAGTTTTACATATACACAGTATTTAATTACTTGTATGTACCGCAAGCTGATGAAGAATTTTAATTAAAAAGAAAAACAGTAAATGATGGTAATGTTGCTAACTATAAAACTAAATTTAGCGATTTTAATGGAATTGAATGAACATTTCACACTTTTTAGAAAACACATTTTGCAGTTTTTTTTTTTAATAAATTTAAATATGGATAACAATTATAACGAATTTCCGGTAAAAATATATTACAGCGTGCAATTTTTTGGGGTCACACTTTGTTTGTTATAATCAGGTGTAGCAAATTTCAATGAATACTAAAAAGAAATAACTGCATAACAGAAACTTTAATTTTAAAAAATTGACAAAAAAAAAATACTAAGAAATTTAAATTTTACTTAATTTTTTAAAATCTTTAGATTACCGAATCCAAATTCAAAGACTAGTTTCTGTAAAAAAAACACTTTTTAAATTTGCACAAAAAGCTCTATTATGGTTATTTGCTACTGACTTTATATCAAATCAAAAATTGCTTAAAAAATTTCAACTTTTTTTAGAATTTAAAATAAATTTTTTCTATTTAGAAAACGGAAATTATTTCAGAATTTCCTACAAAGGAATGATTTCTAAATATAATTAGTATAAGCTTTAATAAAATTAATCACAACACAACCAATCAATATAAATGACAATAATAATTTTAATTCTGATAAAGGCGTTTTATGGTCAGGAACGCGACATTCGTAAACCTTTGTGTAATAAGTAAAAAACCCTAAAATATTTGCTTGTTTAAATTTCTCGATAACACAATGAAAAAACCTAACAATGCCACTAGGTTTTATTGTTTTCAACATATTAGCAATAAAAATAGGATCTAGAACGCTACAAAAAATATAACTCAAAATATTCCAGATGCAGACGAAAAAGATTAAAAACTATTTTTGTTAAAAAAAAATTGATTTAAGTGAAAAGAATTGGTATAAAAAAAATTTGGTAGACATATTTTTGTTGAAAAAAATGTTGATGAAAAAAATTTTTTCAGTGAATTTATCAATAATTAATTGGGAAATTTAGCACAATTCTTACTAAAATATTAATTTTGTATTCCCGTATAACTCTTTGAAAAAATTTTTTTTTTACAAAAAAAATTGGTGTAAAAATCTAACTAGTCGCGGTTTTTGGTTATAATATTGCAGTCCCACTTCTGATACCAATTGTTATGTTTTAACTTTTTTAAAACGTTGGTTTATTTCCATTAAATAAACCGGATACTTTTGATTGCAAATAAAAGCCGTTTAGTAGTTTAAAATTGTAACAACTCTTTATTTATTTAAAATGTACAACAACAACAGTTCAAATAGTCAGTGTCTTTATACACGTTTATCAATTCGCAGAAATGCACACACACTTTATAATGTACAAGACAGTTGATGTTAACTCTAACACTCACGACTGAAACCTCTGCCACAATTTATACACACGCCATCTTTCGTGAATCTTCTACAATTATCTTAATGGACAACTTTCCGTAGCCCCCAAATAACTTACAGACATAATTGATACATCAGTATATCGGGAATTAATCCGGCTCGGTTGCTATATAAAATCGAGAAAATCGGCCCACAAATAGCTGAAATATAAGGAAAAAACCGGGACAACCTCGATTTTTGGCCTATTTTTGATCTACATCTTGATTACTAAGTCATAAATATAGAAAATATGGAAACTTAATGATAGATATTTCAAAGTCCATTGCAACGATGTATATAGGGCTATAGTAAAAAAAATGTAAAAAAAATTTAAATAAATTTTAAAAAAAATTATTTTTTTAAAATATTGTTACAAAATTTAATTTTAAAGTATAATTCGGTGAAAGGTATTAAACATTCGGCACAGTCAAATATATCTTACTTGTTTAAAGTATAATTTGGCGTAGGGTATATAAGATTCGGCACAGCTAAATATAGCTCTGTTACTTGTTTATATTAAAACTTTTCGGTTTTGTGGGGAAATTTCCTTTTTTCAATACCCCTGGTTTAAGTCACTAAATTTATATTTTAAATTTGTTAGCCCCTTGATTAGTTTAGAACAAACGAGGATTATTGATGACAAACGATGATTTAGTTACAAGAACGCGACATTATAACATTTTTAACAAAATCTCAGAAAAAGTGGTCACAGTTGACCTTTCTGTAGAAAGGCCCATATATAAATTATAGTTTTTCAACATCCTGAAATTTAGTGTTTTTTTATTTTAATACAATACAGTTTTGCTGAGGCACACATAGTCAGTTGTAATCACTGTTCTCTAATAAAAACCATACCATAAATAGAGTGAATAAAAAAGGAGGGGGAAAACGAAGATTTGCATGTAGAATTTGAGTTGAACGTACATTAATGTAATGTACAAACTGTGTCAGCAATACACATTTTATTCAAACTATGTGTTCATCAAATATACGGAAAATTATACGGCTGGGCCAAAAAAACTAAAAGTATTTGTATAGAACATTAGTTTTCGGTCAAACCGAAAGTAAAAAAATCTTTATAATTGACAATGTTTATAATTGAACCAACAAAATTGTCTATATATAAACTTAATTAACAAATTATTATTCGGCTAGACCGAAAATATTTTCGGAGAAAAACTTTCTACATGCACAACAAAAAATGGTTGTGCATGTTTACTGTAACCATTTGAACACTTTTATAAGTTTTTTGACAATATTATATTCGCAGTAACTATTTGTATGATTGTGGTAACAATAATATGGTTAATTTACGATTCACATGATTGTATCAACCATATATATGATTACAGTAAACAAGAATATGTTTGTGACAACCATTTATATGATGAAGGACTCACCATATTATGTTGCTCTCGGCTTATAGATATCATAATCTGAGAACATCATCATAAAAATGGTTGTCACAAACATATACTGTTTACTGTAACCATGTATATGATTGATACAATCATGTGATTCGTAAATTAACCATATTGTAGTTACCACAATCACATAGTTACTGTGACTATAATATTGTTAAAAATGTTGAAATTGTTACAGTAAACATGCACAACTATATTTTTTTCTGCGTGTACAACATTATACGTCTGAACCCTGAAATTTTGTCTGAATACGAGTATTTAAAACTATTCGGGATGACCCTAAAATATGTTCTATTTTTAAATTAAGCTGCATAAACATGTTTCGTCCTTGACCCTGTCCTTCATTTAAAACAATATTTAATATTCGTAAGGAAAACATCTGAATAACTGCTACATGATTATTTTCTTTCTAAAATCTAAAACTTTCTTGGAATTTAAATTAGAATTTTATGCATTTCTTCCATAACCTTCAACATTTTTTTACACATTTTTTTTTTGCCAATTCACAATGAAACTGACTTTAACTTTTTGTTATCAGCATCTCACAAAAATTTCTACAAAAGAAAAACTAATTTTATATTTTTTTCTAGTTGGAGTTTTTCTTTATGTGGTTTTTGTTGCCACACCACTATTTGTGGTTTTTCTCTACAAATTTTTATCCATTTATTCAGATATGAAAGGTTTTTTTTTTGTTTGTTGTTTCTGTTGCAGATGCATCTTTATGTTGTTTGCAAATAAATTGCTGGGCTTCGTTTTTTTTTTTCTTGCTTTTTTTCCACCAGCAATTTTTCTTTACATGTTTCTTTTTTTTTTTTGTGTTGAAAGAAGAAATGTAACGATATTTTTTCTATTTTATTGTTGTTGCTATTACTTACTTCTTGCTAGCTGCAACGCGAAAAAATTGGAATATTTTTTAAAATGCCGCAGTAATTTTTTGTAGTTGGCGGCATAAAAAATCTTGAACTGAACACCGAAAATCATTTTATAACGTGAAAACTTTAAAATAAATAAAAGTACGTGTGAGATGTGTTGAAAAAATTGAGGGATTTTTTTGTAAAAACAAAAGTAAGATTTCCTAGAAGTTCGTGTCTGTTAAAAGGAAATCCTCAAATTTGTTCTCAGAAATTGCTGAGTAACGTTTAGTTGGGTATTGAAGACATGGCGATAAGACTACCTTAAACGTTTTGCAAATTCAACCTTATCAAATGATTAATAACAACGCTCTTGTTGTTCAAATGTTTTCTTATAAGTATAGATCGTCGATCTCTCAGGCTACCTGTGAGTCGATCTGGTTTGATCTTGTTTAGCATTTCTGTCTACCTGAAACTATGCACATGCCTAGTGTCCTAGAAAATTTGAGGGGTATTTCAGGAATTTTCTTTATTCTCTATAATATTTGAATATTTTCCTCAACTTTTTTCAAGTTACTGATATATGAGTAGCGCACATTTATTACTTAAGAGACTGATTTAATATTTAAGTATGAATGTGTTGTTTAAACTATAAATAAAAAGTAACACACGGCAGGTGTCTTTTAGTTGAAGGTACTGCAAAATATGATTTTATTCTCAATATATTTGTGCACTAACGTTTGTGTGTCAAAATGTTCAAATATCCTTGAAGGAAACATGAAATTGTCATTTGCTACTTACAAACATCCTGTTTTTTTTTTCTTCTCATTTTATTAACTACTTTTTCTCTGCTTCTCTTACTTATATTGCAGTGCGTTACGCTGACAACATTTTATACAATTTTTACGAATCGTCATACATTTTTTATATTCATGAACATGTTTTAAAAGTAAAGTGACTGAATGAAAAACTACACAAGGTTCGTTGTTATGCAAATGTGTGGATGGATAGTGTGTGTTTGTGTGTGAAACATTTCAATACATTGTCAGCAATACTTCTGCAAAAAAAAACTTTCCAGGAAAAAAGAAACTTAATACAAATGTTTTTTGTTTTTTACAAAATCTTATAAAATCGTAAAACAACATAAAACTCTTAGCTGGAACTAGATATTGAAGTTTGTGTTAATATTTTAATTTTCTTAATGATATTTCTCTGCTACTGCCACCAGATTGTTGCATGCAAGAATATGTTTAAATTTTATTCTTAATTTGATATTAAGGGGAATGCTAACCAAAATGCTACCACATTAAGATGATCCTAAGAAGGACAGTCCAAAAAGTCTATTCGCGTATAAAATCTGAACGTTTCGTAGTTATCTGTTGCGAAGCTGGAAGAATGAAGGAGAAACTTAGTTAGATATTGTTCAATGATGCGAACTGTAAGAACTTTTACGGCGAATAATTTGATTTGACCTTGAATTCCAAGAGTCAGGCTTTGATAAATATCTAATTAAGGTAAATGAAATATAGCAAAGTTTACAAATTATGTGTAAAACAAGTAAGAATGTTATAATCGGCAGTTCCATATCGTATATACCATTCACTTAACTATACTATAGATAAATATTTAAACTATTTTTGGTAAAAAAAATATTTTGGTAGAAGAAAATTTTATGAAAAATAAGAAATTTAGATGAAAACTACTTTTTGGCAAAAAAAAATGTAGTGAAGTGCTGATTTTGGTGGTCGCTGTTTTTTGCTTATATCACAGCCATTTATAAGCCGATTTCGTCGACCTTTAATACCAACCTATGTTGGACTATAGCAAATATATTGATGTATCCTACATATACGGAAGTTATTTGGGGACTTCAGAAAGTTGATTTCAAAGTTGCCACTCATGGACTGATGGGTGCTCGAACGAATCAGTCAGAGGCGGTTTTTTATTTGTTAAGTATTAGAGAGTATAAACAGCAGAATAACGACTAGAGCTTGCAATCAATTAATTCAATTTTAGCTATTGGGTGTATGACTTAACAATGGCGTATCTCTCGAACGCTGTTTTTGTTTTTAATAACTTACATGTCATTTATTACATTATAGTGTAAATAACAACTTTTTTATGCTTCGAAAATGTCGAATCTTGTAGCAACAAAGCGTCATGTGCGGGAAGTTTTGCTTTACTTCTTAATTTGAAAAAGACAAGTGTCGCTGATTACTGAATGTGTTCCATCGGTTGCAACGTGCGAGAGGATGTTTTTGCGGTTCAGAAGTGCAGGCCAGCCAAAAAAGTTTGAAGATCAAGAATCTGTGGCACTACCCCATGAAGATTGTTGTAAACCTCAACAAGACCTTGCAAAATCAGTGGAAGCTACTCAAGCAGCAATTTCAAAATGTTTGCTAGCAGCTGGATTCATCCAAAAGCAGCGAAATTAGGTACCATAGGAATTGAAGCTGAGATAACTTGAAATATGATTTTGTATGTCCGAAATAATGCTTGACCACTATAAAAGAAAATCCGTTTGACACCGAATCATTACTGAATCCATTAGAATAACCTAGTCCGATATTAATAAAATTTCACATGATTATAGAGGAAGTATAGACTAGTTTAAAATTAAATATAATGCCAAATTTTTGATCTCGATCCGATATGAAAAATTTAGTTTCTTTCTGTACCCCCACTGCGACAGAGCTGAGTAAGCTGTTCAAGCGAGTCAGCAGGATTCATTCAACAGAGTGGAGCCAAATGATGAGCAGTAATTTTGGCTTACAGTAACCTGCTTTGTAAATCAGCAGAAGTGAACTTAACATCACATACACAGGAGTACAGCGCGATCAATAAGCAGCTCACATTTAACATTTGTGTGATGGTAATTAAAATTTAAGAACAACGAATAGATTTCAGGAGTTTCACCGTTCAGTATAACTGATATTTATTATTTGTCCCAAAAATTTTGCGGGTGTTAACTAGAAGACAGGAGGGTATATCGGGGACATCGCCATCTTTTTTTGGCTTCATAAAACCTGACCACCCTAATTCACAACCATTGTGAAAGAACCATCGACTGTCAACAAACAAGAATTCATTATTTGAAAGTTCCGTTAGCAGCAAATTCAGTTAAGGGATGGGATTTTTCTACGAAGTATTTTTCTATGGAAAAATGTATGTAAGTAGTTGTTTGTGTGTCAATTGCATGTAGAAGTTTGCATTTTACCTCAAAAAAATTGCATGCAGTTTATTGTCATTCGTCTTGTGTTCTTCACTGACATTTTATCTATTATAGCAGTTTTTTTAAGTTTTCTTTCTTCTTTTATTTATCTAATTCTTTTTGGCTGGCATGTTGTAGTTCAATCCTATAATTTGTAACTGTTTTACATGTTTAATTTAACCTAAACCACCTTTTGAGTAAAATGAAGTGTAATCGTGTACTACTTATAAATATTACCCTAAAATATCACAAGGTATATTCGTAATTTTTATGATATGCTAATTCTATTTAGTTATATCCTTGTATATGTCTGTGTAAAACACTCTCAGGTCTAAAATACTACTGCAAAATCAATTAAATTGGCTCAAACTATTCATCATTGCTGTAAGCAGTTTGCTATTGAAAAACTATAAAATCTGTAAAGTATAAAAATACTTATGAACCAAAATGTGAGACAACCTCGAACTAAGTTGTAAAAAAAATTTCAACTTGTTGTTGTAAGCAACATGCTTGCTTGTGGTAGTTCTGATTTTATTGTATTTCTTGTAAAATTTATGAAACAACAACATACATACACTGAATATCTGACTTCTCGTCTGAATTTGTGTAATTCTAGTTTAAGGTGCAGGGTATTTATATTCCGGCAAGTACTTGTCAGCTTTTCTATTTTTATTCCGTTTCAGTTTTATTCGTTTTCATGTCTTCTCCTTATTGTGTAAGTCACTTTCTATATATTTTCATTTACAAAATGATAAATGAAACTTTATTGGCTTTTGGCCCAGTTTATAAATATTCTTTGAAAAAGTTTAAAAAAATAGAAAACTCAACGGCCGTCAAACGTCTTCTAAGGAAATCAAGCGACAGGTAAAAAAACAATGTCATCAAGAAACTATTATCAACCTCGAGAAATAAGTCTAAAACAATTAAAATATCTGTACTTATTTTAAAACAAATTTAATGAATTTCAAAACAAATGAAGGATATTAAACAAATTAATATTGTTTGTTAAAAATGAAGTACTTTAACTGCACACAAAATTGTCAGTTAAGTGTCTCTAAGTAACCTAGAGAGTAGTTATTTTAAACGTTTGCTTTGTATTGCACTTTAAAAAGTAGTTATTTTACCCACCATTACTAATCTATTGAAGAGTTGTCGGAAGAAGGTTTGTTTACAAACAAGCTGATTGGACGGTCTATGAGCTGTCTATTTAAGGTCAATTAGCATGTTAAAGTTACTCGTTATTTAGCCTATCAAGTAACCAGTTAGGAAGCTAGTAAGGTAACTGACTCTATGTAACCGGTATGGAAACCAATACGTTGACTGCTTTGGACTAGCTATCAGACAGTCTCATTGTAATCCAAATGGAACAATTAACCCCCTGTTTAGGACATGAACGTGTTAAAACAACTAGTCACGTAGCTAGTTATGTAACTAATTGTCACCCCAACTGATAGGTAAAATGACTAGTTCGGGACAGTCTCCTAGAACTGCTGGATTAATGGTGAACTGGATCAAAGGACAAATATGTGATTATTCATGTACTGGATTAATCATATTTCTTCAAAGGCCATAAATACAATTTTCGTATCGCATGAATGATCATTAAAAGGCGATTGAATACATTATAATGCTTGGATTTACAGGGAAATCTGTATCATGCCGTTCGTTGCGTATTTCATAGCCATTTCTTATGATAAATCATACAATAAGTTATTTATTTACATACTATTTAAAATTCTTTAAACTAAATCATAAATATAGCTTATTTGAGAAAATAAAACATCATTTTTTGAAACACGTATGAATAAATCTAAATCTAATTATGCAAATAAATTAGAAACACACACTCACTCAAGCAAACAAACCAACATATATCTAGAAAATCAAAAAAATAATTCATGTGTACGTTTAATATAAACCAAATGTTGCCAACTTTTTAACATAAAGGACACATTTGTTGAAAATGTATACAGCAATAATAATAACACCATGCTACAGTGAAAAACTACTACATGAATGACTAAATGAAGGCGGTAGTATTGGTTTAGATTTAATATTTTGAGTTGAAGTCAAAAATTTTGATATAGGATATTTTATTTCAAAATTTCAATAATTGAGTGATGAAAAAAAACGACATTGATTCCTTTGGTTGGTATATTAATTTGTAGCTTTGTGTAATTATGTGGAACAATTGCAGCACTGATTAGATTTTAAAATAAATACAAACCTACACACAATCTCCTGTAAGAACATTAAAACAACAGCTACGTGACATATAAAATGACACATAGATATTAAATTTCCTGTTTCAAAATATACATATGACTGCTAATGGCCGCACAAATATTTTAAAACAAATGAATTAAAAAAAATAAATATAATAAGCTAAATTATTTTAATTTTAAGTATACATATACATAAATATGATCATTTCCATGGTCAAGAATGCGACATTATCACGAGTTTGAAGTGAAAAAATAAATAACCAATTTCATTCATGTTTCCATTTTTTTAAATTCAGTATAATTTAACATGTGACATATTTTCCTTCACGTTTGTAATAAGGATTAGTTCATGTAAGTTTAGAGCAAAAGGAAGCTTTGTCGTTGTATTGATTCCAATATATTAGCAATAAACATGGGTTCAACAACACTAATTGATACAAATTTTAAAAATCGTTTTTTTTTTTTTAATAATGTGGCTCTTTGTTGATAGTAGTCATGTTGAAATATTTAATTTCTATTTTTTACCACATACAGTATGATTTAACACGCGACATATTTTTCTTTCACGATTGTAATAAGTATTAGTTTAAGTATGAGTGTATGACTTAAAAATGCGGGATTTAAAATAGATGGCATTATTTTTTGAAAACGGTTTTTGTTTTTAATAATTTATATGTAATTTTTAAGGGTAAATATTTGTCATTTATTCTCTCTTAGTTATTGAATATTACAGTGAACATAACAAAGTTTTTTTTTTTTGATTGGAAAATGGTTCTGTGTCAATGAAGCGTCATATGCGGGAAGTTTTGCTTTACTTCTTTAATTTAAAACAAGTAAGAGAGCTATATTGGCAGTGCCGATTATCTGGGATGTATAAGGTAACAAATTGAATTCTCTCTGCATAACAAAGAGCCCATACGTATCGAATGGCCAAAAGTATATAAATTGGAGGGATTTATTGACTACTTACATAACTGCTGTTGACTAGCGTAAGAATTCGAAAATGAATCATAAAATGTATTAGAAACTAACTGAAGTTGAAAAGACCTTAATATAGATCTCTATGTATAAGATTTTCTACTTCTTGTCATAAATCTTTTACTTCTCCTTTTGGAAAAACTCAAAGATTTTTGCTTTATTTAGCTATTTATATTATAACAGCTAAAGAAATACTCTTTATTATTTTATCATTATGTTTATTTCCATAAATTAACTTTATCGAAAAGTTTTTAATAATTATGTCATAAACACATCATTTGTAGTTCATGCAAAAGAATCTGTTACATTCAAAAAGTTTATTTTTACAACTCACTCACTCATATGTAGGAAATATGTGCTCGTATGTAACAAAAAGTATTCCAGTATTTTATCATGGCAAGAAAACAAGAAAGAAAGTTTTTGTCTTGCTGGTTTTTTTTCTTCTTAAAGAAAAAGAAACATTAATTATCGTGGGAGTTTTAACATATAAGGAAAATACTATATGAAAGTAAGGGTTTGTGTTAATGGGTAGATTACAAACAAAAATGTAGAATACATTAAAATCTTTGGCAAAGTTATGATTTGCCTGTAGTCAAAATAAGAAATATATAAATTTAAATGTAAATTTATATAGTAAATTATTAATAACATTACAACAAGCTAAGCATTAGCCATTAAATTTAAAATTATTTTCCTTAAAAATATGAAAATTTTTCAAGGTTATATTTTGATTCATAACTTTTTGGCCTTTAAACCAATTTTGCTTATTTTCAATACCAAATAGCCTAGAATAATTATAAACATTCTAGGTGAATTTCATTAATTTGTTGCTACAATTGTGGATATGAACGTGTTTTACACACACTCATCAATAATTTGTCTGTTTATTTAATTACTTGTTGGTTTGTGTCATATAGGAGCCTAAACCACTGGACCAATCCTCTTGAAATTTTTACTGTATGTTCCTCTATATCTGAAAGAAACAATATGCTACATTTTATTTTGAAATTTCAAGTGGGCGTGGCACTTTCCATACAAACTGAATAGTTATTATGGAATAGCTGGTGAACTATAATTGCGAAAGCCGCAAAACATGGCAGAATTTACTTCGGTACCATTGTGCGCATCTTGGCTGAAAATTGGATAAGTGGGCGTGGCACCATTCATACTAAGAAAATAGTTATTTTCGAATATCTGCAGAATTATTATTGTGACAGTCTTCAAACTTTATACGAATCAATTTCTTATAACTGCAAGAAGTTTAAGTAAAAATGGGACGGATCTGAACAGGGGGTGCTGAACTTCCCATAAAAATTAAATAGTTATTTCTAAATATCTTGAGAACTATAACTGTGAGATTCTTCAAACGTTGGCTCTCTTATCATTTTACATAATTTCCATGAAAATGTTCGTGATTGGATTAGTGGGCATGATACCTCCCAGTATTTTTAAAATCACATTTATTTTGAATGCAAACTTAACTGACACTAGTAAACTATATTTAATTTTACATTTTTCATTCTTTAAATTTTGTAACAAACCTTTTATGAAATCCCTTTGTCTCTCATTACTTTAAAATAAGCATTTTAGAAAATCTTTAACAACCTAACATTTAATATTTATTGCAATTTCCTTAAAAACATGTTGTTGTAATTTTCTGTAAATAATTTTTGAAAATTTCTTATGTTAAACTTAAAAACTAAAACTTATGTAAATCGAATTTTAATGACTTAAATAACATTTATCATTGTCATTGTGGTGGCAAGGAAAATAAAAGGATTGTATTTTTAGCAACATGAAAGACAGGAATAATGTGAATAACAAAGTATTTAGTAGGTTAAATATGTTTTGAATATATTCAATCATTTATTATTTATTCATTTTGGTAGTTTAAAAGCAATTTGTTAATAAATTACTATACAAATCTTTAGTAGATTGTTAGGAGTTGTTATAAACCAGAGGGTCGTTTGATAGCTGTAATTAAACGATCTTTAAACTGTCTCAAATGCTTTCAAAGCTATGAAAAATTAGTAAAGAGTTCATTATGTTTCTATTTAGAAATATTTTAAAATTACACTTTTTTTAGTAGAGGAGTAAAAAATTCCTGAACATTTCTGGAGATTAGCTATTCGTTTAATTAGGTAAACTGATAACGAACCGATTTCGTTGAAAACTAGCGTTCTACTGAATGAAAAATGTGATTATTATCCAGCAAAAACCTTTAGTTACCAAGTACGGAGTTAATATCTCAATTCTGTCACTTCTCTACTTACACAATAGCATTTCATAATATTGTTTTACCACGGAGATATCATTGGAGGCAATTACTTACCACAATCCCTTATAAATACTATATCATTACTTTAATATCACAAAAACTTCTAAGTAATGACTTAAAGGATTGATAACTAGCTTTCAGTAAAAACATAATTTGCTCTTGTAAATTACTAAAAAGTAAGCACTTATATAACAGATAATAAACAAGTCATTACATGGCTACTTCTAAGTAATTCAGGTGGTATGCACTAGTCATTGTAAAGCAAGTTATTGAGTAATTGGATTTTTTACAGGATATGAGCTTTTTATTGATAAATTTGTTGCTTTCGTGCTGTGTTTGATTGAGTAAACTGCCAATTTGTATCGTGCACCCAAGCAGTGTTTACTTCTCATTGGTATAAACTTATGGCTAACTTGTGGTTAACAATTTGAAACTATAATTATAACAACAATGAACTAGCAAAGGTCTTATTCATATAAATTAAACAATATAAACCTTTATTCATTTGTGAAAGTTCTAAGGAACTTTTATTATAATATTCTTTACAAAAGTAAATAAGAAGATTTAATTTAAGAAGCAAATCTTCAATTAAAATTTCCATATGAATAAAACAAATATATATATTTAATAATAGTAATAGTAAAAACGGAAGGAAGTACTTACCAGAATTATAAGAAATAAAAATAATAGTCTTGCTAAAAAAACCATAGAGAAATACACATAGAGCGGAAACAAAAAAAAAACTCACTCAAAAAATTACTCCAAAAAATCACACATACGATGTTTTTGTTTTCACTTAGGTTTTTGACAACTGAGTTAGGTCTTTAACGGGAGAGTTTTGTATCTATGTGTATTTATCTATTGAAAAAACTACTAGCAAATATGTGGCAATATCGACAAACATCTTATGGTGTTTTCTTTTCTGGCATAAATGATGCATTTATTCTGCCTTTTACCCTTCTTTGTGTTCTTTTCTGAAAAAAATGTAGTTTGGTAAGCGTATAACGTGTTCTTTTCAAATAATGTTGCCATAAAACCCTGAATATATGCTACATATTTCACCCTCAATTTTATCAAAGGGTTAGAAATGCACCACTTTTTATGTAAGCAAAAAGTATAGTTTTAAAATATTTAGAAGCTACATAAAAGAATTTGCATAAATGTAATGATTTTTGTTTTATTGTGATCGCTAAACATACAACACATTATAAGGATATGGGTAACCTTTAATAAATGGCACAAAATATATAGGCAACATTTTGTGTCAGAAAAGAAAACACCATTAAGTTTTATGTTGAAATTTCAATTATTTATTTTCGTGAATGATATTTGGAAGTTGGCCTTATACGGGCGCTACAAGAAATTATGACGAAATCTTTTATATGTTATTTCAATTGTAAAATATTGTCCCAACATCCACCTGATAGTATACGAGTCTGGTCAGGGTTACTTTCTGAGTGGATTGAGCGATGTCCGTCCGTCTGTCCTTCCGGCCTTTGCAAGCCTTGTAATCAAAGCATTTATCTCTTCGGATTGTACACATTAGCTAGTCATAGCCAATAAGTTGTAGTTAGGCGATGAGAGCTGAAGAATTTATCATCTCGGATTACACCCATAAGCAGTATTCACGAATAATTAGTCATTAGCCGACCGCGAACCGAAGCATTTTTCTCGTTAGATTGTACTCATTAGCTAGTCATAGCCAATAAGTTGTAGTTAGCTGATGAGAGCTGAAGAATATTTATCTTCGGATTGCATCCATTAAGTGTATTTACGATTAATTTGTCGTAGCCGAAGCAATTATCTCGTCGAATCCTCTATTACAAGCTGCGCCCATTAACAAAGATATTCCAAAGATCCAAGACAGCTCTGTGGTAAAGATTTCAAAGGAAGCAGACCTTTGAAGAACCTGGACAGACTAAAAATTATTCATCATATAAATGGCTGTCACAATCATGTACATGTTTACTTTAACCATATATATGGTTGATTTAATCATGTGAATCGAAAATTAACCATATTATTGTTACCACAATCATATATAGTTACTGTGACTATAATATTGTTATGAATGTTGAAATGGTTACAGTAAACATGCACAAATGTTGAAATGGTTACAGTAACCATACACAACTATATTTTTTTTTCTGCGTGTAGATTTCCAAACCAAATTCAGCACAAATAAGTTTTAAATAAGACGAACTCAAACAAATTTTGTTATGATCGGTCCATAATTAGTCATAGCTCCCATATAAAGACCACTTCTGAAAATCACTTTAACGAGTATAGATTTCTTAAAAATGTTAGTATTCATATAAAATTCAACACACATAAGTTTCATATATATAGAATGACGATTGGTCTATAATTAGTCATAGCTCCGATATAAAAAAAAAAAAACTATTAATAATTATCTTCTCGTTATAGCGTATCATATGGTCAGGCTTGACCGACTATACTTTCATACTTGTTTAATTTAGTTTTTTAAATCACATTCATAATTTTAGAAATTTGTATTTTATATAGTAAAGAATCTTAAACATCTCAAAACTATAATGTTTTAGACTTAAGCAGTTTTGTAACATTGCCTCAGAAATACACCCAATGGATTATTTTGCATACATTATATTATTGTAGTTTGTGTGTGGAAAAAAGTTTTATGTGGAAGCATCTTAAGCTCTCTTGCATTTATTGTTTGGTATTGCTTTTATTTTTTCAAGAGATAAACAAATGCAAAGAAATATTTAAATAAACAATGAAACGCAGACATATTGTGATTATTAAGTAACCAAGGAAGGAATGTATGTACTTGCATAGTTGTCGCACCTACAGCACTCTTCCGAAATGATGTACAATATTTAAGGTCTGTTTCACGATGTCGAAAGAAAAATGAGTCCAACAAATTTGTATGAAAACTATTGAAAAGAATTTTAAAAACTGAGTGTTTTTCGTAAACATTTTTTCACTCATTTTTCTTTTCACATTGTAAAACAGACCATTACATTTCATCTAAGGGTCCTAAGTAAACATTAGGGAGGAGATATGTTAGAAAATCGACTGCATAAAGCTTTTATTCTATGGGGAATTTAATCTTTCTAAAAATATACAAAATTAAAAAATGGGTTGTCATATTTTCAAGTTATTAAAAAATTCCAAGATTTGTAGAAACTCGTATGTGCATTTATGTCTATTTTTTTCAGGTAAGTGTAACTATCTTTACACTATTTTTAAAACTCCAAATCCAATTTGAATTTTAGTCCTTTCAATAACTAAAAATTGTTACGATTTGTTGTTACTGAAAAAACGCTAATGTACTTAAAAATCTATAATATAATAGACCGATTTCAACCATTTTCAATAGACTTCGTCCTTGGGCTGCATGTGCAATATCATATCGAAATATCTTCAGATTGTGACCTGTACTTTGCTAACATGGACAGCTAGCCAGCCGGTCATACATACGATCGAAAGTGATTCTTAGTCGATTGATATACTTTAAAGTGGGTGTCAGTCTAATATTTCTGGGCGTTACAAACATCTAAACAAACTCATAATACCCTCCCCATTATGGTGGTGTAGTTTTAAAACACTTAATAGTCGGCATAAACACTGAATAGTCTTTAATTTAACAATTTTTTTTTTTTTTAAATTTCCTCTTAATTTCTTTTGAATGACCATAGAACTTTGTTTAATTTTCGAAAACATGTGTAACTAGATTTACATTAAGCTTTCATTTTCATTTGTTCTTATTCTTAGCATATAAATTAAATTATAAAAAAAAAATCAAAAAAAACTTTCTTTTTGTCTGCCATGTCTAGGAAATCAACGTGCTAAAAATTTTGCTTATTATGCATGCGACAGCATACCTTTGATTTTTTATGCTACTTTGTATAGAAGTAAAATTGTTTTAGATGGTTAAGGGTTTCTTTATTTTAAAAGTATATTTTTTAACATTTAGTTTATATTCCTTTTCTACTAAAATGTTTGAATATTTTATTATTCCAGGAGATGTGTCCTGTAATAATTTTGTAACCAGCAAAATCAGCAGGATTTTTTTTCCTTCCATTGTTTTTATTTATACTAACAATACATTTGTGATTTTACTTGTATTACTTTTTAATATTTTGCATTTTTTTGTGTTATTTTTTCCTCATCTTTGTCTTTGGAGCCGTTGAGCTCTTTCTGTTTAGCATAAGCCTTTTTGCATTTATAAGCTGACAGCTGCTACTGTTGGCTGGCTGCATTATAGGTTACCACGGAATGAGTAGTAAATGGAAATTATTTAGAATATGTTGTCGAATTTAAAATACCCTGCATCTAAAACAAGAAGTTTTGAAATTACACTCGTCTCAACATTGATGACTTTGCCCACATACTTAAGCTTGTGTGCAAAGAGTTTGTTATTGTTTTTCTCATAAACAACTGCAAGTAATAAAATAACTATCATAACTACAACAATATGCTTGGTTTTTTTAATATTAATCTCAAACACATATTGCAACAACATTAATAAGCAAATAAACAGGTGGTCTCACATGTTGACTCCCAACTTTTTTTCTACTGAACCAATTTGTCAGATTTTCAATACCAAACAGACTAGGACATTAGTACAGATTTTGGCTAAATCTCATTGATAAATTCCTATTACTTGGGATGTGATCGTGATTTACACAAACTAGTTAAATTGGCTTAGAATTTCATAAGAATCAAACAACTTTTTGAGGTAACTATTACACTTAGTGTTATACTCTGAGAGATATATTTCCATACAGTGCTATTCACCCCAGGTTGTGTTTGTGTAGCGCATTAAAATTATGAGTCTGGGTGTGGAAAAAATATGGTAAAAACAGCGTGCTTATGAATTCATTTAAATGTTTTATAAATGTTTTAAAAGTATTTGTATGCGTTGTTTTTCTGGTTTTGTTCTTGTAAATTGTACATTATAAGATAAAAGCAACAATGCAGAAAATTTGCACATTACACTGAGGCCAATTTTAAATTCAAAAATCATTTTTTCTTAGGAAATCGCGTTTATTTAGATTTTTTTTTTTTTTCTTAGATTTTTAGGTTTTTTCTTGTTTATAATGAAATGAGTGTTAGTTCTTTACACACAGAAAAAAAATATAACTTACAACACCATTTACAGATCACTGCACGCAGGAAAATATATAGTTGTGTATGTTTACTGTAACCATTTCAACATTTGTGCATGTTTACTCTAACCATTTCAAAATTTTTAACAATATCATAGTCACAGTAACTATTTATATGATTCTGGTAACAATAATATGGTTAGTTTACGATTCACATGATTGTATCAACCATGGTTACAGTAAACAAGTATATGTTTGTGGCAACCATTTTGATGATGAATAATTTTATCATAATATGTTGTTCATAGATTATGATATCCATAAGCCGAGAGCAACATAATATGGTAAGTCCTTCATCATATAAATGGTTGTCACAAACATATACATGTTTACTGTAACCATATATATGATTGATACAATCATGTGAATCGTAAATTAACCGTATTATTGTTACCACAATCATATAAATAGTTACTGTGACTATAATATTGTTAAAAATGTTGAAATGGTTACAGTAATCTGTAAATGGTGTTGTAAGTTAAAATGTTTCTTATTACGTTTTTGTTGTGTCTTCTTGTTATGTTTGCCGTCTGTATTAAAACAGCCATTGGATTATATTGAAAAAGTAAGACCGTGTTAGTAAGTGGTTGGTTAATATATGGGATGCCAGGAGTTTTTATATATTTTTCCACAGATTTTGTGGTTTAACTTCTGACAACAACGTTAAGTGCTTGATTCTATGCTAGCAGTTTTCTTCGTCCTGTATTATTATTTTGGTATTTGTGTGTGTTTTGCTGTATGTGATTATTTTTCCATGATTTTTGTTTTATTTTTAAATAAAATGATTCAATTCCTGCATTTTTATGCTGTATGTTTGGTTTTTTTTATGCTTTTGATTTCATTCCTTGTACGTTTAGTCTGGTTTTGTGTGTTTAAATTCATTGAGATTGTTTTAGCTTTTGTCGAATGATAAATAAATTATTGTTGACATATTTCATCCGTTGTCGTCCTTGTCGCTGTTGTTCAACAGAAATAGAGACGGATGTCGTCTGCAGTATTTTTTCTCGCTATTGTCTTTCGTTATTTTCTACAAACCGCTTTCTGTATTCATTGTTCATCGTTAGTGTTTTTTATTTAATTATAATTGTTGATGATGCTTTTCTAATTTTTTTATTTTATTTTTGAAACCTTCACTTATTTAATCCTTAACCCTTTAAGATTATGAGCCAAATATCCATATTTTCTTCAACTATCGTTCAACATTGTATATCTTCTTTCAGTAATGAGTTATAATTTGAAAAAAAAATAAAAAATTCCGCCAAAATTCTCCACTTTATAGCTGCCCCAATGTACGCTGTCATTTCTTAACCAATATAAATTAGATATTTTGTAGCATAATTAAATTAAAAAAAAATTTGGTTTTCCTCCCCTTAGAGGGTTAAGCTGCTATGAAAAGAAACTAAAAGTAATCTACTAAAACAGCAAATTTACAACACGATTTACTCATCAACCGAACTCATTTTATAATAAATTTTTATGTTTTTCATTCTTTCCTAATTTGCTGTAAATATTTTTATATTACTTAACTTTAATATAAATGTAGATACAATTTTCTAGACAAGTTATTAGTTTTTTTGTTCGAAACAAGAAACCATACAAAAAATCATATTATATTTTGTGTAAAACTTTATCGCCTGTCATCGTATTATCAAACATGTCAACATGTTTTTTTACGAGTACATTCTCAAATGCAATAACTTAGCATTTTTATTTTCTTTTGCTTTATGCCCCCAAAATCACCATGACCTCTTCAAGCTGAAGTATTAAAATTTTGAGATTTTTTTTTTTGCATGCTGTCACTGCAATCAAAAAAATATATATATAAAAAATAAAATAAAGTCCCTAGTAGTTTTCTTTGCTCTTGAGCATGTTTAAGCAGTTGTTAGTAAAGAAATGCATACGAGCCACAACTTATGAAAATAAAATAATAAAAAAAAGTATTGAATTGAATTGCATTCTTTTGTGAGCTATAAGGAATAAGAAAACTAAGAAGAAGCCAGTTTGTATATACATAGAAACAAAAAAAAAGAAAATACAGCATAAATTTGGCTGCCAGCCCAATTTAATAGTTTTGCAATTTCATTGTGCAGTTTTTCAGTTCTTTTTTTTTTTTGGTTAGTCAAGATGAAGAAAACTTGTTGTTGATAATCGTTTGTAATAACTCAAAAAAACTTATAATTTTTTTAAGATTTCTTGATATTGACAATAATACAAAAAAAGACTTTAAGGAGTTGGGAAGATTGTTGGCAGTCGAATGAATATGAGGGTGATGGTCTTTCAACTCTTTGGTTGCTTTAAACATTAGAAGTTTATTAAATGACAAATTAGGAAATACAAGGTGAAGGAACTTTCATAATGGTATATAATTATATATGTAAATATAATATATATAAGAAACTTTCCTGAGTCAAGAACGCGACATTCGAATAGTGATACTAAAGTGCTATTTCTCGTTAGCATTTTAGTAGCTCTATATTTAGTGCAAACATTAGGTTTCGTTCGTTTTTGTTTCAAAACAAAAATTAGCAATAAACACGAGCTCAAGAGCGAGACAAAAAAATTGAACTTATTTTCTGGGAAACTACTAAAATCTGCGAATTGGAACATCATTTTTAAAATAGATTATAATAATGTGACTTTCTTTTGATAGTTGGCATGCTGAAATACTTGCACTCTTTTAGTATGATTGAGCACGCGACATTTATAACACAACATATTAGCTTAAATACACATCATCAGTATGCTATATTCAGGACAAGTTCAAATATGTACAAAAAATAGAAATAAGCAAGCAAAAGAGCTCAAAAAATCTGGAAAATATGAAGACAGACAAACCGATGGACATAGCTAGATGATCTTTAAGTATCATAAAGACACATAATATATATAAGTTACGGGGTCTACAACCAATTATCGATGAGTGGTACTATTTTCTTCATAGAAATTACAATGCAACTTTCACTGGTTATATTGAATTTAAATATGCAAACAATCATACAACTAGTTTCTCCTATATAGCTTATTGTTATGCACTTAAGATATTTTGGCGGTTAGGGCTCGTTATATAATGCTTCAATAACTTTAACTGTAACTCTTTAACTAAGCACTCTGGCAATGCATTCTCTGCATTTTTTACTGCTTTTCACAGTGTTTGCTCGCAGGTATAAGACTCAGACGTCTCTATTTCTTTAGTATATTAATACCCTTCACCATGAGTGATAGGATATATATGAGTTTGTTATTCCGTTTGAAATTTCTTCATTTTTCATGAGCATAGATAGCGGAGTCGATATAGACATGTTCGTCAGTATGTTGAAATCAACTTCCCGTAGCCCCTAATATAAGGAGATATAAGGAAAAAACCAGGACAACCTCGATTTTTGATCTACGTATGGATTACTAAATCATTAAGTAGTATAGACAATATGATAGCTATTTCAAAGACCTTTGACGTATATAACGGTATAGTAAATCCGACCTACAATAAGTCAAAATCGGGAAAAACTTTTTTTAACCCGAATTTTTTTTCACCAAAAAAAATTTTTTTTTATAAAATAAATTAAAAAAATTAAAAATATTGAAAAAATTAAAAAATTTTTTTTTTTGAAATTAAAAAATAAAATAAAAAAAAAAATACTAAATTAAAAATGAAAATAAAAAAAAAAAATTTTTTAAAATTTTAACAAAATTTGTGCTTAAAATTTTGTTTACCTAAAAATATTTAAAATTTTTATTTTAAAATATAAATTTGTAAAGGGTATATAAGATTCATCACAGCCGAAATAGATCTCTTTGTCTTCAACCTTTTTGCTTTCATCAGCTTGCTAGTTTGTTTTCTCTATCGCAATATTATATATACAAGGTGGCGCAAAAGTAAATTTCCGATGTTTTTTGGCTGTAGTTAAAAAACAAAAATGAAAAACTTTGATAGTCAGCAATATTCCGCGTTCTGGAGCAGTGTAGCGTAACATTGTTTATTAACGTGTATTTCGAATGTGTTTACTACACAAATGTCAAAACAGAACTGACATTAGGGGCCAATCGCAAACTTTATAGCATTTTCTGATAGGAGAATTTGCGCCACCTTGTACTTCAGTGGAACTCTTAAAATGTTACTGCTTTTTCGATGCCTCACCTTCTTTCGATCTATGTTTTACACATCTCAATCAAACTGTCAAAAAATAAAAACTTTAGTTTTTAAAAAAATTCCCTTACGATTGCAAACGTGACACATTTAATAAAATATTTAGTGTGATTATTACTTATATGCAGTAAGTTTTCTTAAATTAAAGCCATTCAATTTTAATTAAATGTTCATCTTTATTAGAACGATCGCATAGTACTGTTAACAAACTATGATTTAGCAACAAGAACGTGACATTGGATCATAAACAATTCAAATGGAAAATTTAATGGCAATTGAGCTTTGTTTGGCGTCTTTGTTTGTATTAATAGGTTGTCGATTGGATAGTTGAAGGCATCAAATACTACAGGAAACATTTGTTTCATATGGAATAAATTCTTATGTGAAATAAGCTTCCTGCTGAAGTCTTTTCACAAACACCACCATTTCTGTATCCTCCCTAATATAGTCAACTTTCCTAGTTCCAACATATTGCTATGCATGAGTACTGCTCCAAATATAAAAAAATATGCCAAAATATATTAAACCCTTAAAAAATTGCTCACAAATTCTGAGAATTTTATTAAAATTTATTGCCATGTAATTCAAGATAAATTTTATTCATTTTCATCACCTCTTCTCTTATGCTTTTTGATAAATCTTGCGACATTAATTTTAAACTTTTCTGTAAAACCTCATGTCATGATTAACAACAACATTAACCCCTTATTGTTGTTTGTATTGTTTTTGTTCACCATCACCATCAGTTTTTTTTTTTTGTATTATAGTGAATCGTACATGAAATATCTAAAAGTACAAACATTTATATTCATTAAGTGCAAATTATCATTGGTGTTACCTTGGGTTACGCATGTGGTTGATTCCTTTTGGCTGGTTGACAGGAAATAAAAGAGAAATACAAAAAAAAAAAAGAAGAAGAAAATAAACAGACAGATACAGAAATGTGTAAATAGATCATGCTGTATGAGTAAAATTAATGATAAAACAATAAATAAAACAAGGTAATGTTATACTACACAGGGAGAGAGAAAATACTATATTTTTCTCTTTAAAATTTTTTAAGGTAATTTTTTTAATAACAAGGTTTATTGTAATAATAAAAAAATTATGAAAATTTTTCTTTAAATTTTGAATATTTCAACTTTTGTATGTTTTTAGCCATGTTACACTGTATGTTTATATTAATACAATGACATGTTTGTATGTATTTCCGTATCCCACATTGTCATTATGTTTATTGTGACAATAAACATTTTGCAATTTTCTGCCTTCTAAAGGTAGAAATGAGTTTATTTATCATAGTGTGTAGCCTTTGATATAAAGAGTATACATATATTTGTGTTTATGTATGTAAGGGTGTCTGTATCTGTTGTAATGTCTCTGGGATATAATGTTGCCAAAAAATGCCACAAACAATAACATGACTTTACAAACCGTATGATATAAAATGAAATGCTTTATATAGGTATATGAGTGCCAACATTATACGGTTTTTGTTTCAATTTTGTTGTGGTTGTCATTTTATTCCAGTCTCATGCCAATGCAAAATATTTATGTATAAACGACTATACGAAAGCAGATCGCAAAGTTCTAATTGATCTTAATAATAAATATTTTATCCTCTCTTATCCAAAACAATTTAAAGATAACCTCAGCTTTAACGTAAAATACAAGGTGGCGCAAAAGTAATCCTCCTATCAGAAAATGCTATAAATTTTGCGATTGGCCCCTAATGTCAGTTATATTTTGACATTTGTGTAGTAAACACATGCGAAATACACGTTAATAAACAATGTTACGCTACACTGCTCCAGAACGCGGAATATTGCTGACTATTTATTTGACCAATAATGGCAAAATTTATAGCATTTTCTGATAGGAGGATTACTTTTGCGCCACCTTGTATGATTTAAAACCAGAAGTTAGTTAATAGAGAATAATTCCTGTTCAATTTGAATTAAATAAGAAGTATATTCTTGAACAACTAGGATAATTTTTCATAAAACGAGATTCGGAAGGTTTTATTAGAGCTGATAAACTTCCAAGGTTCTTTTTCAACGCCGATTAGACCTAAGAATCTAACAGAGTTTTCTAACCTGTAGTAAATTGTGATGTATTCTTGTCCATACAAACTTGTCCTTACAAAATTAAAATTATGATAACAACTCCTTTGATATTGTCAAGCCGTCTTATAAATAACATTTTACATCAATCCTATCTACAAAAAAATGCCAGCATATTTGTTTAACTTTAAAAGAACTTTTCAGATCGCTTTTCATAGGAAAAATGTATAATTATGATTATTATATTGCTGGTATGTTTGGTTGCTGACATTGTCATTGCTGGTGTGTTGCTGTCATTCTTATTGTTGAGCTGTGAATATGTAGGACATTTTTGCTCTATATGATGTTTACCTTGACAATACACATACACCGGCATAAAATAAAAATATGTATTAATATAAATAACCATGTAGATTGTACATGTAAATATGTATAAATGTATGTATATTATAGTGGCCCATATTTTGCTCCCAAAGTTTAAAATTATTTTTCGTCATTTAAATGCTGAAAATTTCGTCCAAAATTTTTTTTATAAAATGATGAAAAAAAATTCCAATTTTAAAATTGTTTTTGTATTTCATAAATAAAATATAAAATATAATTGGTCAATTCACAAGGGTCATATTGTCATAATGACTGATAGGACTCGGCGGCTCGGCTTAATCGACTCTTAGGCATTCGGCGTTGGTCTCTGCTGGTTGGTTACGATAACACAATAAACATAGCATACAAAGTAGTATTATTTTAGACCATTTCTTGCTTGAAAAGCAATAAAAACCATTGTGAAATATTAGGACATTATGGCAATATAATATAATAAAAGACCTTGTGAATTGACCAAATACATATTTTTTGACATCGTAAAAATATTGGCTAAAAAATTGGTACTTAAAATCGAGAAAATCGGCACACAAATGGCTGAGATATAAGCAAAAAACTACGATTATATAAATTAGTTCATCTATTTATTTCTTAAATTTTGTTTCAAGAAATCTTTTTTATTTTATATTGAAACATCTATGGGTAAAAGAAGTACAACAACTATTTTTAATACAAATTGGTTTTTTCAACATTTAATTTTTTGCAAAATATTGCTGCTTTAAAATGAGCAATCTCTAAACATCATCGGAATTTTCAGCATTTGGTTTTTAGACCTTGGTAGCATTTTAACTCCAAAAAATTTAAAATAAGGGCCACCCTAATGAATATGGATGTTAAAGTATGTAACTTATCATACAATCGCTTTTACATTAAACCATAAATGCTATAAATACAGTGAGTAGCAAATAATCTAAAGAAATTTTAACAAAACTCAATCAACTATTAAAAGCATACAATTTGTTTGTTTGATATAAATTTAAGTTAGACTTAAATTTATATTTCGTAAAACTCTTTGCAAAATAATATTAATTCAAAATCTTCCACATATTTCTATATCATCGGAGATTATAATAATCAGCGCAAGTTTTTTTCGAATTTGAAAAGTTTTTTGCATATTTGTAAAAAAAAGCATTATTTGCTAAATGGGCTTATTTCGCACGTCGCACAGTGGCACATACTTTGAGAAGGCGTCCAAAAATAATTATTTTATGGTCACAGATTTTAAGGTCTCATTTGAAAGTAAATACCAGCGACAAAATATTATCACTCTATTTCAACCATCAGTATTATGCTAAAATTAAAACGATGCTTAGTAAATTTTAATTTTTAAATCACTATAACTTTTTTTGAAAGATTTTGAAACAGGATACATTTTTTTAGTGCTTTTAAGCTTTTAGTGTTAAAAAAATAAAGCCTTTGTATTTTATTTGAGGTCCAAATTTCTTAAAAGTCTCCTTCTTAATAACGCGTAACTCCATCAAAAACCACGCCAAAAAAAGTCTTGCTGCCTCTACCCCACTGTATATCCAACAGTTTCCGCTCGTGTGCCCTGATCCAATGTCAGATATTTTGGGCAAAATTTATAAATAATAACGTTAAAAAAAATTATGTGTTTTATGTAAGTTGTATAGTATATTCCTGTATCTCTGAAAGGAGCTATACATAGGCTACTTATTATTTCGATAGCAGCAGAAGGAGAGTGTTGCCCCGATAGGAAGAAAATATTAAATATCGCACATCGCATATCTAAAGAACCATTATAGTGAAAGTCTTCAATCTTAGTAGGAGCCATATCCTCTAAGAAAATGAAAATCATAGCTATTTGAATGAAATGTTTACTTAGAATGTTTGATTTACAGTGGCTTTTTAGTATATTTTATATAAGGACTGAGATCGAAAAATTCTTAACGCACGTTTTTCATTAAAACTTTTAACACAATTATTATTTGATTTTTCTTTTTTATCATGTTACCTTTGTAAAGCATGTCAGTTATTATGTTTAATGTCAATTATGTTCATTTGTTGTTAATCTGATTAAAATGAGTGACCTGACAAAAGTGCGTACTAAAATGATTAAATTTTTTAAACAAAACCCAACATGGTCCTGCAAAAAGTTGGCCGAACAATCAAAGGTCTGCCGTCCAACTAATTCCAATGTTATTCAACAGTACCGGGAGAACTTGTCCGTTGACAAAAAACCTGGTTCAGGTAGAAGGAATGGTCCACATGATGTTTCTAAAGCCTATAAAAAGAAAGCATTTTCAAAAGACTTCCCAACATATCCGGTAGGAAAGCAGTCTGGTTAGCTTAGTAGTCAGACTATTTGGTATGAAAGATTGTAGCCAATGCAAGTTTAAAAACATACAAGGCTCAAAAAGTTCGTGACAGGAACTCTGCTAAAAATTTAGAGGCCAAATACAGATCACGGTAATTGAAGTCAGATTTTATAAAAAAAATATACCTGCTGCTTAGCGGATGACGAAACGTATGTCTGTTCTTGGTAATGCAATCAATATGCATTTGCGGCAAAATAGCCAAACATTCGTTACAAAGGGCTTTATAAATACCGAAATTTACATCAAGGAATGTCTATAAAATGAATGGATGCTTCCATTCATAAGACTTCTTAATGTGTTCATTTATTTTTGGCCTGATTTGGCATCCTCTCACTATGGTAAGAAAGGTCTAGAGTTGTTAAAGGACAATAATGTGGTATTTGTACCAAGAGAGGCAAATCCTCCAAACTGCCCGGAGCTAAGGCCAGTGGAGAGATATTGGGCTCTTATTAAAAGAGAATTGAAGAGCACAAAAAAGGTGTCCAAAAGTGTGGTAGATTTTAAATGGAGATGGACAACCTGTTCGAACAAAGTGACAGAAATCACTATAAAAACCATAATGGAAGGGTTTTCGAAAAAGGTTCAAAATTTCAGCACTAGTCCCAATTTTAAGCCTTCAGACAAAGTTTAGAGTAAAACTCGATTTTAGATTTTTCCAATTTTCCAACTTTTCCGGAGGGTTTTCCGAAAATATGAAAAACTGGCACAAAATTTTACAGAAATCGGTCGAGCCGTTCTCATTTTATGAATTGCTATACATTTTTTACACCATTTTTATTTTATATTGCCTCCTTTTCACTTCTCATTTTTCTTATTAAGATACATTTTTTTGAGAAACTTGAGGAACTATACATTTGTAAATATCTACCGAGTGAAGCTGCACGCAGAAAAAAAATATAGTTCAACATTGTTACTGTAACCATTTCAAATTTGTGCATGGTTACTGTAACAATATCAAAATTTTTAACAATATTATAGTCACAGTAACAATATATATGATTGTGGTAACAATAATATGGTTAATTTACGATTCACATGAATATTTCAACCATATATATGGTTACAGTAACCATGTATATGTTTGTGACAACCATTTATATGATGAATAATTTTATCATAATATGTTGTTCTCAGATTATGATATGAGAGCATCATAATATGGTAAGTCCTTCATCATATAAATGGTTGTCACAAACATATACATGGTTACTGTAACCATATATATGGTTGAAATATTCATGTGAATCGTAAATTAACCATATTATTGTTACCACAATCATATATATTGTTACTGTGACTATAATATTGTTAAAAATTTTGATATTGTTACAGTAACCATGCACAAATTTGAAATGGTTACAGTAACAATGTTCAACTATATTTTTTTTCTGCGTGTGGGTCGGTGAAAAATGGTGAAAATCTTGCAGTCTAAGTTCGCAAAACTAAAGCATTTTTGGGTCATCGTGAAGCACCTTGAAATTGGGCATTCCACAAACGTCTTTACACCATATCTTATGGTCGGAGTTGGATGATATTGATCTGGACAACGTTAACTTTTAACAAGACAGCGCTACATACCACACAAGCAACGAAACCATTGCTCTTTTACGGGAAAAGTTATCTCTCGAAGAGGTGATCACAATTGGCCACCGAGTTCTTGTGATTTAACACCTTGCGACTTCTTCCTTTGGGGCCACGTGAAAGATAAGGTCTACACCAACAGCCCAGCGTCGAGTCAAGACCTCAAAGATGGAATTCAAAAACCTTCTAATTTAACAGATTTCGAGTAGATGTCTGGTAATCTACCGAAGGACATATCAGTTAGTGTTAAGCTTGAACTAGCTTCAAAAGTTCTTCTCGCTTTGTCATTCATTGTGAAACTATATATTTATAAAATAACTGCAGCTTGTACTCCTTAACGAGCATAGTTTCAAACTGTACTTCTGTACATCTGTATTCTTATATTAGAGCGACTCATTTAGTATGCAGAAGAAAAACGTGATTTTGTTTTATGATGTTTTCGTAAGCTGGACAATTTAAAAATAAAAACTTTATTTAATTATTTTTACAAATATTTACATTCTCTCTTAAGACAACATATACAATATCGAACATTCTATCTTCTAAATATCATGTTTCCAATATGCTCCATATGGCTATCAAAATGTTTTCCAGCTGTTAAGCAAGTAGTCAATGTATCCCTTATAGACAGTAATTGTCAGTAATGTGTAATCACTTGACTGACTCCAATCGATACATTTTCGCTCATTTGACACGTATGTGCTCTTTGTAGTGAAGAGACAAATCAGTTGGTTATTTTATGCATCCCAGGTAATCTAACGTGAAGTCAGTTATGACTTAAGTGTCTAGAAGTAATCTAGAGTGTAGTCACTTTAAACATTTGTTTGGTACTGAAGTTAAAAAAGTCTTTATTTTACTCACCTGAAGTAATCTGTTGGTGAGTTGTCAGAGCAAAGTTTGTTTACAAGCAATCGGTTATTGGACTGTCTATGAGATGGTTTTTTACTGGCTATTTGAGGTCAATTGGTACCCGTACATGTTAAAGTAACTATCTATGTAGCTGATCGAGAAGCCAGTTAGGTAGCTAGTACGGTAACTGAATCTATATAAACGGTATGTGAATACAAAGCGTTGACTACTTTGGGTCAGCTATTAGACAGTCTCATCGTAATCTAAAAGGGTGAATGGACCTCCTGCTTAGGACATGTACGTGTTAAAATAACTAGTCACGTAACTACTTATGTAACTAGTTGTCACCCTAAATGATAGGTAAAATCACTAGTTGAGGCAGTGTCTTGGAACTACTGAATAGATATTCATGAGTCGGACTAATTTATATATACATTATTACAAATACATATGCATATTTTCTGAATGTTAATGCATTTCCATATTTTACAATAAAAAAATTGGCAATGTCAATTTACATCAGACATTCAGTCATAACATGTAATAATTTAAGGCCCAATAAAACAATATTTAATATCCAAAGTTGCAGATTCAAAATTGGCAAATTTGCAAACAAAAAATATGAAATTAAATCAAAAGTAAACAAGTAGGCAAATGTTGAAAAAAGGACTAAGGGGCAATATAATGTGCAAATAGAAATTAATGATAAATTTTAATTAATAGACAGATTTTGAGATAGTCCCTAAGATCCAGCTAAGAGCAAGACTCCTATTACTAGTTAATAAGGTAAAGCTCCTGGACCAGTAACGGCGAAAAAGAGCAAATTAGTTATATAAATAATGAACATCATTAAAAGTAACTAAGAGCAAACAAAAATATATTTTCAGCTTTTAGGCCAATTTTCAAATGATTATTAGAATACAAAAGGTTTCCTATTTTTGTAGTGCACTTTTCCAGTACAATTAAACTTTTTCAGTACTTTTTGATATTCAATAATAATGCTGTACTACCAAAACCAGTTTAGTACTTTTATTTCTTTAAAATTAATGCCGAAATTAATTATATTTTTTACAATTCATTTCTCAGCCTTTGAAACTAACAGCTTTTTAAGACATTTTACTTAATTCAGGCGTGGTTCCAGGTCAACTATTTGGGAGGGGGAAATCAAAATGTGTTCTACCTTTTTTTTTCTTTTTTATATGAAAACTTTTCGGCTTTTTGAGGGGAAAAAATCCTATTTCACCCCCTCTGGATCCGCGCCTGTCTTAATTTATTATCTTTAACATATTTATTTGTATTGTATGTATATACCCTTGTATTTTCTTTCCTTTCACTTCTGTATTTTATTTTCTTTGATTTTTGCTAAATTAGCTTTTATTGTTTCCAACTTAATGCTGCCCTATAATTAGATTCAGTGATTAATTCTGAGTCATTAATAGGTCATTAACATAGAAATTGCCAGCAAAACAAATCATTGTTTTCGGTTTAAGTTTGGCGTTCTATTTTATTAACTTTTTTTGGAAGGGGAGCTTACATTTAAGATTTTTATTTTGATTTGTAATTTATTTGCAAATTTGCTAAGATTTATTTCACAGAATGTACCGAAATGCTGTCTTGTTACTGTAGCATTTGTAAGTGAAGCTTTTAAATTGACATTGACAACAATTATTTGCTTTTTTTGTGTATTTAGTGGAAACAATAAGTTTGTGGAAATGGAAATTTCAATTTTGAAGATAAATAGGAAAACCAATATAAACACAGTTAAGCAACAAACCTATAGGAAAGTAAAGGTTTTAGTGTGTAATTTAACATATTTTTGTTGGAAAGTGTCTCAAAGTTCATGGTTTGATTTATACTGGGTTACACATTGTTTTGTTAACCAGCCTTTGGGTTGTTGCCATTACTAATTGCTAAGCTAAACAAAAATGCCTATTTTTGTTTAGCATAGCAATTCACAGAAAGTTTCGAATTTTTCGAAATTTTAATGAAAATCTTTCAATATATACTTTTAGTTTTTCTTATTTATTATAATTTTTTTTAGATTATTTTACTGATATTTTTCTCTTTATTGCTCACATATTTATGTCTTGATTGCATACATCTTATGAAATCTTTATATAAACAACAAATTTATACAAAAATGTCAAAAGATGCCAAAAAAAAAACTCGATTAACGATACATTTTTTATTTTATTTTTTTCATATTCTTATGTCGCATTCTTGTACCTAAATCGTTTATTGCAGCTGCTTTGCGATCGGTCTAGTTTAGTGGCTGACAATTTTAGTTGATAAAAACACTAAACTGTTTATTTAAATTTTCAAAATATGTCACGTTTGCTGTAGTAAATGTAATTTGTTTCTAAAAAAAAAATGTTTTTATTATTTTAACATTCACATTTAGTTGAGTAGATTGCTAAGCAATGTTGTAATCGGCAAAAATTAAAAGAGAACCTCTAAAGCATACTATCAGTCGCGTTCTGGATTCAATATTTATTGCTAATATATTGAAACATAATATAAAAAGCTAAATCATTATGCCTTTGCATAAAATAAATCTATTTAAAAAATTGTGTTTCAATCCGCAGATTTTTTAATTTTTCTATTAGCACTCGAAAACTAGTGATATTTTCTGTCGTGTTTTCTATCACTTATTTATTGCTTATGTATGGAAAACAACATAACGGTAAAACATACCTTTTGCACTACATATATCTCTTTTAAAATACTATCTTAAAATGGAAACAAGCTAATATTTAAGATGTCCTTACTTTTTAATTTTAAAGGCTTACGAATGTCGCGTTCTGGATCATGGAAATGTTCATATCTAAATACCTTCTTGTTGGCCCAATTTTTCTTTTAATTGTAATATTTAATTGTGTATTTCTTTACAGAAATGTGGTATTATTATCAAACAACTAGGACAAACTAACAATGAACAACATTAAGTTGCATCCAAACCAGTGTCAGGCAGTCATTGCCGCAGTGCACAGAACACGATAGCCTATCGTAGTATGGCCTATAGAAAAGAAAAATGTTGTCTATTCAATTTCCAATATATTCCAAAATACCTCTACTGATTCCAAAGTTATCACAAAGGACCATATGCATATTTCTATAATCTGATTTTAGGTTTTTCTGAAAAGCTTTAACAAACCCATAACCATTTTGCAGGCAAGACGACGATATTTGTGAGTGTACTAGTGTGTTTGCACTGAAAAAGTGTGTTTCAGAACAGAACATATAGACATACAAATGTTTAATATTTATGTGGCCCATTTTATACCCTTCACTTGTTTTTCAAAATTTTTAAAAAAATTTGTTTCCAATTTTTTTTTTAATTTTTTTCCAATTTTTTTTTTAAATTTAAAATTTTTTTTTTTAAATTTATTAGTGAAATAAAAAATTTATCACAAAACTTTTTTTGTGGTCAACAAAAAGTTCGGGGTAAAAAATACTCTGATATATCTATCATTAGATATCCATATTGTCTATATTAATGACTTAGTAATCAAGACGTAGATCAAAAATAGGCCAAAAATCGAGGTTGTCCCGGTTTATTCCTTATGTATCAGCCATTTGTGGCCCGATTTTTTAGATTTTAAATAGCGACCGAGCCGGAAGAATTCCCGATATATTGAAGTTTGTAAGATATTTGGGGGCTACGGAAAGTTGATTTCAACATACAGACGGACATGGCTATATCGACTTCGCTATCTATAACGATCCAGAATATATGTATACACTTTGTGGTGTTGCAAATGTGTATATCAGCCACTCATGGTGAAGGGTATTAAAAATTTTAAAAATAAAAAAAATTGGAAAAAACGTTTTTTAAAAAATAATTACAAAAAAAAATTAAAAACAAAATTTTGAAAAAAAAAATATTAAATTTTATTTACCTAAAAATATTTAAACATTTTATTTAAAAGAATAATTTGGTGAAGGGTATATAAGATTCGGCAGAGCCGACAAATGTCGCATATTCTGTTTGTGCCGACCACTGATCTAAAGTGTTCGTTCTAAGATTTCACTATGCAGATTGGTACACAAACGTACTACACAAACGTTTATTTACATGCTGGTAATAATATTTGTTTAATGTCTGCTTTTGTTAAAACAGTAATGCTGCTGGTGGCAGCTATGTGCCTCGTTTGATTCTAAGACTAGACAAGATTATAGTGTTGCAAACACTGCACAATTCAACAGTCTGGCAAAAGTTATTAACATAATCTGTTTAATTATTATGCGGATTTTTCAATGATTAAAAAATCATTGTAGGTTTTAATTTATATATGGAGTGAGTATAAACTCCCAACACTTAAACAAAAATGTGTTAAAATGGGTTTTTAAACAGTGATTATTTATGGCATGAACTTTTTAAATACCTGCTCTATTTTGAAACATTTTGTGTAATTATACAATTAAAAGTAAATTTTCATTTTGATATAATTTATCATTTGTTATATTACACTCAGAAAAAGTTTTTATGTAAGTATGTGCATTTAGTTTAATTTAAAACCACCATGTATATGTGTATTTCTCTTACACATTTCTGGCGTTCTTATGCAGACCACGCATTATTACCATAAATAAATCAGGAAATAATTAAAAGCAATCTTTGGCTTAAAAAAGTTAGAGTTTTTTGTTGAGTACAAAATGTACGCACATGTAAGAGCGTAACTAACATCCTCTTTTATAGCAATAACACACATACACATACACATGTTTGTGTATGCATATTAGGGTTTCACCCATAAACATTTTCTTGATTTTTATATAAAATTTACGATTTTTGAAGCAAAAAATATAAAAGGTTTAAGCAACTAACACTGGGCAACAAAGTCAAAAACATTTTAGAGGCTTTTTAAACCACTACACAATTTTGATGTTTGTAGTTCCAGTAGTACAAATATGGTAGAAATTTTAAATTCTATGATGAGGTTTTTTAAAAAAATTTTAAGTTAAATTGTGAATTTCTTCATAAAATTTTGTGAAAATGAGCGAATTCACTTAATTGTGTATAAATTCGAAAAGAATCCATCGATTTTTATGATCGATATCCCATTTTGTTACTATTACATGTGGATTTGCGATAAAGCCAGAAACTTGAGCAATTTTTGTCGTTTTCGATTTTTCATGATTTTTTTAACACAAAAAAAAATTCCTTTTTTCACGTAAAAATATATTTTTTGCTTAAATTTATTATTATAACTCCGGAACTACTGAGCCGATTGAAACGCAATATATATGTGAAAATTAGTATATAGCATGAGGAAAATGTTTTCAAAATTTAATCAATCGCAGAAAGAACATGAAGTACTCAATTTTATGTATATCAAACAAAAAACAAAAATTTTGTGAAAATGAGCGAAATCACTTAATTGTGAATAAATTGAAAAAGAAACAATCAATTTTTACGATCGATAACTCATTTTGTTGCCATTATATGTAGCTTTACGATAAAGCCATAAACCTGAACAATTTCTTCCGTTTTCGATTTTTCATGATTTTTTTAACAAAAAACCATTGCAATTTTCACGCAAAAAGTATAGGTTTTGCTTCAAATTGTTATTCTAACCCCGAACCTACTTAGCCGATTGAAATGCAATATATATGTGAAAATTTGTACACAGCATGAGGAAAATGTTCTCAAAATTCAATCAATCGCACGAGGAACATTAAGTACTCAATTTTATGAATATCAAACAAAAAACTAAAATTTTGTGAAAATGAGCGAATTCACTTAATTGTGAATAAATTCGAAAAGAATCCATAGATTTTTATCATAGTATCTCACTTTGTTCATATTACATGTGGCTTTGCGATAAAGCCATAAATGTGGACAATTTCTGCCGTTTTCGATTTTTCATGATTTTTTTAACACAAAAAAAATTTCTATTTTTATGAAAAACTTATATTTTGTTGCTTCAAATTGTTGTTGTAACTCCGAACTTCTGAGGCGATTGAAACGCAATATATAAAGGTTATGTAAATCTCAACTAAAGGTTATGTAAATCTCAACTAAGTTTATTTTAATAACATCGGACTGATCCTATTTGAGATATCATTAGTTATGTGGAGAAACGTCTAACAAAATTTAGAATTTTACTTCAAATTTAAAAAAAGGAGTGACAAATTTGTTAATTTTTGTACTTAGGTAGCCATGCTGCTTCAAATCTATACAGTGGTTAGTCAAGCCTTTTTTTTTGCTGTTGACCTGTGTAATCAGTTCATTTGAGCACACCGACAACTTTATTTGACTCAATACAAAGTGGAGCTCAACTAATGAATTACTTATATGGCTATATTTCTATACTTTTGGAATACTTGTGTTAATAACGCTGATTTTTTCCTTATCTCTAGATATTATTCAAAAAACACATACTGTGAGCAATGGCCACAATACTATTGTATGATAAAAAGTAACTTCATTTATTATTTTTCGAATAATTCCTTCTTTTTCTTCCGTTTGTAATAAAACTGATATTCGGAGCACTTATTTCAGTGGCACTTTTAGCTGGACGACTCTATTTGAAACTTGTCGTTATATAAAGCAAAAGATTAAAAAAAAATGATTTGGAAACTTTTTTTCACTTCAAACTTATAAAATCAATATTTTGTAGGATATCTCCCTCACTTCTAATTCCCCCTTCCTCTACTGTTTAGATGAGCTATCAATGATGCCTTCATCAGAGAATATAGTTAGTTTACCTTGGAAACAACGGATGTAGTATAAGTGTACTGCTGTTTACTTCTTGGATATCACATTGGGATCAGTTTCAGAAATAGAAAAAACTCATGACAGGTCTAAATAGAGAAAAATATAGCTTTTCCGACGATGTAATTTTTTTTTACTAAAATCTCCTTTTTAATTTTTGAATTTCTGTCATTCTTCTCCATATAGCTAACCCAGGCGAGTTTAACTTTATTTTTCCAACATCATTTTCCTAAACAGTTTGGTATAGAAAATCATCAAATTCAATTTTCAAAAAAATTAACTAACTGTATTTTTTTGTAACACTAAAATTTACCATATGATTCTTGGTCTACATTTTCTTATTATTTATTTCACATATTTTACATTTACACTTTATCCCAGCAATAACAACAAAATCCCTATTTACAAGTAAAAACAAAAATTCCATACAAAATATAATGTTACTTTTATAACAATAATAAATTTATAAAAGGATTCAATATTTCAATACAAGCTTTTTTCTTTATTGTTATAAAGTAATGGTGTACGATTTTTCTCCCTCTCTCTGAACTCTCTTATAGGGAAACAATACACAATGCAGCATATACAGCATATGCACTCGAGTATATGTGAAGCATATGCTCGTGGGTGCATTGGTGTTGTTTAAAATAGAGTAGTATGTATATTTTAAGGCGCATGTGAGTGAGTTAGTGTGTGTTTGTGTTAAAACCACATTAATCATGTGCTTGTGTGCAATATTGTGACTGTGTGTTGCATTAAAAGAACATCATTGTAATTATATTTCAACTTAA
Organism: Calliphora vomitoria; assembly: GCA_942486065.2. Classification (NCBI taxonomy): domain Eukaryota; kingdom Metazoa; phylum Arthropoda; class Insecta; order Diptera; family Calliphoridae; genus Calliphora; species Calliphora vomitoria. The sequence continues at coordinate 2,707,695 of OW818033.2, read as the reverse complement.
ATTGAAAACCATTTTTAAAAAAACCTCAGGGAATAAAGAAAAAATAACAAGAAATGAAAACAACTGTGACAATAAAGTGGTCTATTTGAAATAATAGACATAAATGGCATTGGCAATGACTTAAATATAAATGTGAAAAAAAGAGTAAACAATATTATTCAAATATGTCTAGTATAAAATATAATAGTTTAAAACACTGCTGAGAAGAAAGAAAAACATGTAGTTATATAATAAAAATTATAATATTTTGATTATCTTTAAAAATATACTTAAAAGCACATCTAGGGATGATCTTTATTTTTAAATAAACTATACAGAAGCATACTTTCTAAACAAATTAAGTTCTCTCCACTCATATCTACATTCAATATCGTAAAGTTTCAATTTCATTTTATAAAAGTACTTGGTTGTTCAGTCCAATTAGCCAGTTTAATTTTATTCAAATTCGTTATCCATTATCGTGGTAAATTTGGTCCTGGCCATCACCTAATTTCCTTGAAGAATAAATAAAAAATCATTATAAGAAATTTTCTTTTTTACTTTATATTTTACAGAGTAAACCTATTTGCCAATAAAGAATGTCGAGTTTTTAAGGAATTTCTGCTTAATATGTACTAATATTAATAATAGTTAATTGTACTTTTATTTAGACATTGTATACTTTTCAGTTTACTTACTTATGTTCCTCTCAAATGCTTTCATCTTTTCAAGTGTCAACATGCACATTATTTCTCAGTATTATTAAGTTTATAGCTATGTAAATGTCAATTACATCTATTGTATTGTGTTCCATTGAAAATGTGTCATATTTTATTTATCTTACATATTGCAAATTCTTGTTACAATCGATCATCAAATTTTAATAGAAATATTGTAAAAAATAAATGAATGACAAGATGGGTTTAGTGACTTTATTTGACAAGGGTATGAGTGTAAAATATGCATGTATATATGTATGCGTTGAAATAAAGATGGACATTTTATAATGGTAAACAATTTAAATAAATGTAATCATAATTTAAAACATCCTACCATTTTTGGTGAATACAAGTTTATCGTTTCGAATGTATTACTAAGATTTTCTCAGTTAAGACCCAAATTAAAATATTCTTAATCCTTATGAAATTGTTAGTCATGTCCTATACGTGTGTGTAAAACACGCTTACATGCAAAATACAAATTCAAACTTAATAAGATCCATGTAGAATGTTCCTTATTGTGCTATTAAATTTGATATTGAAAATCAGAACGTTTTGTGCTATGGAACCAAATTTATGAACAAAAATGTGAAAGAAAGTCAAAGCGATTTTATAATTTTGAAAAAACACTATTTTAAATAGAATATCGTTGGTCACATGATGAGAAATAGTTCCACTAATATATAGATGTTCTTTGGCATCGTTATCTCATTTTGGAAAAATTGTAAAAACTTTAACATTGCGACGAGTGTGATTTTGGTTCTAAGCGGAGTTTATTTAAAAGTCATCATAGCCAATAATAAACAAGTAAATTTCAGTCAAAAAAACCAGAGTGAAGGAATTGACTAAAATGTAAATGACAATTTAAGATGTCAATTATAATTTACAACTAAAAAAAGTATAATAAACTGCGTATATATCCTGTAAAGGGTGTTCCAAAATTTATGCAAGATAAAAAAGTTATAGAGAACTCAGTTTTTATACCCTTCATCATGAGTGGCAAGGTTATGCATTAGATTGTCATTTCGTTAGTTATTTCTACATTTTTTATTTGCGACCCCATAAGGTATATTATTCTGGATCGTCATAGATAGCGGAGTCTAATAGCCATGATGGTCAGACTGTCGATATCAACTTTTTGTAGCCCCCATTCATATTTGATACATCAGCTATACTCCAACTTAAGTTGCTATTTAAAATTGCAAAAAAAAAAAAAAAAAAACTGTGACTACCTCGAACTATCACCTATTTTCAACAAATTAAAAAAAAAAAAAAAAATTCACCAATTTTTTTTTTTTTTTTCATGAAATTTTTTATTTTTATCATCTGTCTGCTGAAACCAACTTTTTGTAGCCCCCAAATAACTTAAATGCGTATTTGATACATCAATATATCCGCTTTAGTCCAACTTATGTTGCTATTTAAAAAATAGGTAATAAATCGCCTGGATTACCTATATGGAGAAGAATGACAGAAATTCAAAAATTAAGAAGGAGATTTTAGTAAAAACCAATTACATCGCCGGAAAGGCTATACTTTCCTATATTTAAACCTGTCATTAGTTTTTTCTATTTCTAAAACTGATCCCATTGTGATACCCAAGAAGTAAACAGCAAAATACTTATACTACATCCATTGTTTCCAAGGTGAACCAACCAGATTCTCTGTTAGATGCATCCTTGATAGCTCATCTAAACACTAGAGGAAGAGGGAATTAAAAGAGAGGAAAATAATCTACAAAATCTTGATAATCATCTTTTTAATCTTTTGCTTTATATAGCGCCAATGTGTGCTGTTAGCTTTACATGTAGCGATCGATGATGGCCACTCAAATAAATGCTCAGAATTTCAGTTTTCATACAAATGGAAAGATACAATTAATTGTTCGAAAACCGATTCACCAATTTGTATTTCTTTGTCATGAAATATCTATTATTGGGACATATTATCATGGGCATGAGGCGGCACCTTCTCCTGGAATATATGTTTATAAACTTGTTCGTCCATAATACCGTAAATTTTGTGTAAGCTTTCACCAGAAAGGCAACCCCACACCATAACACATCCGCCTTCATGCATAACTGTTTCTATACAGTATTTGGGATTTAGTCTGTTATTGACAGGTTGTCAAAATCTCCTCATTCCATTAGAATCCACTAAATTTAATTTAGATTCATCGCAAGAAATACTGTATTCCATTTTCTAGTTCAAGTGTTCTCGATCAAATTTAAGGGGAGCTTTACAGCTTGGATTGCCCTTCTTTGTACAGAGCCACCAAATTTTTTTTTTCACCAAAATTTGTTCACCAAAAATATTTGTTTAATATTTATCCTAAAGTGAAGGGTATATCTGATTCGGAACAGTTGTTTTTTTATTGAATCATAAAGTGCAAGGTGTAGGGTATATAAGAACCAAAACATCAGACAAATCTTCCCCGATTTTGCTGCATACGCACTTTTGTCGAAATTGTCCATGACAATTTTGCACATAAGGACTGAGATCGAAAAAACCTTAACACACGTTTTTCATTAAAACTTTTAACCCGAGTATTATTTGATTTTTTTTATCAAGTAACCTTTGTAAAGCATGTCAGTTATTATGTTTAATGTATATTATAATCATTTGTTGTTAATATGATTAAAATGAGTAACGAAAAAAATGCGTACTAAAATTATAAAATATTTTCAATAAAACCCAACTTGGTCCTACAAAACTTTGGCGAAACAATTAAAGGTATGTCGTCAAACCGATTTCAATGTTATTAAACAGTATCGGGAGAACTTGCCTGTTGATAGAAAACCTGGTACAGGTAGAAGGAATGGTACACATAATGTTTCTAACGCCAATAAGTAGAATGCATTTTTAAAAGAGATCCCAACACTTCCGGTAAGAAAGCAGTCCAGTTAGCTCAATACTCGGACTATTTGGTATTAAAAGTTAAAGCCAATGCAGGTTTAGAAACATACAAGGCTCAAAAAATTCCTGACAGGAACTCTGCTAAAAATTTAGAGGCCAAAGACAGAGCACGGAAATTGAAGTCAAATTTTATACAAAAAATATACCTGTATTTGTATGTTGCTGATGCTCGAGGGAATGTTGTAGAAAACTTTAGGACCTAAAAGCAGGAAATTTTCCCATAAAGTTCTTGGCATGGCAAGCAATATGGAGTTGCGGCAAAATAATGCAAGCATTTGTTACAAAGGGATCTATAAATACCGAAATTAACATCAAGGAATGTTTACAAAAAAGGATTCTTCGATTCGTAAGACTTCTTAATGTGTCCACTCATTTAAACAAGGCCTTGAGTAGTACAAGAACAATAATGTGGTATTTGTACCAAGTGAGGCAAATCCTCTAAACTGGCTGGATCTAAGGCCAGTGAAGAGATATTGGGATCTTGTTAAAATAGAATTGAAGAGCACAAAAAAGGTGTCCAAAAGTGTGGTAGATTTTTAACGGAGATGGACTACGAGTTCGAACAAAGTGACAGAAAGCATTATAAAAATCTTAATGAAAGGGTTTCCGGAGAAGGTTCATAAATTCATCACTATTGGATAGAACACGACTAAGAAATGTATCATGTCGAAATGTTTCATGAATTGAATGACATATGGCACCGTTTTTTCGCCATATCGAGGCCCAGTAATAAGTAGTCACTATTTGGGCAGCCTCATTACTGAAACAAGTAAAATTCAGTAATGACTCCATGTCAGTGATGAGGCTTCTCTGAAACCCAAATATGTAAATTTAGAAAACTAACAAGATCATCAATCTCAATATATGCTTCATTGCCTAAGATGGCTTTGTTCGAACTGTACTTTAGTTGTAGCTTTATATACTTATTAGTAAATAACTTGTTTCAATATATAACATAAGTACTTTATTATCATTTCATGCAATTAGTTTCAAAAGCAATAGCATTAAATCTTCTGTCAGCTTTAAATAATTTTTCTTAATTAAATATCTCTATGGTCCCTTAAGATTTCAAAATATTATATTTTACATAGCTTGTCTCTAGAATACTCGTACATATAATTTTGTTCTCTGGATATTTTCATTAACATAATTTTAATTACAATTTAAGCTCACAATTACATTTGAATCCTTGCAACTTAAGGCATCCCCTTGTTTGTTGCCAGAACATGAGTGTGCTATTTGCCATTGAAATACTCTGATAGTATTTATAAAATTATGTACTTAAATGTAGGTATGTGGAGAGTCTTGTGTTTTTGTTTGTTTATGGGGCGTAAAATTATTAACTTTTTTTTTTAAAGATGATTAATTACCAAGAATAATTTATGTTTAAATACCCTTATTTGTTTACCTTATAGTATGTTTTATAATTTTATTTATTGTAGATACGAGTATTATTTTTGTTATCTATTGTTTTCATGTTTTTCTGCTGTATAGTGTTGCTCCTGCTTCTCCATTTAGAAAAATTAAAGACTAATTGCCAATGAAAAGTTTAATCAGGGGTGCCATAAATAAATATTGCCAGGGTGGCAATGGAAGTTTTTGTTTATGTTAAATTGAAGTTCCTTATTTAATTCAACTAAAAAAGGGGAAATAAGCAGAAATAAAGCAAATATGGTGACATGTTTACAAAAATAATATGAATATTTTAAGGGAGAATGATGTAAAGAATATTAAGTCGTGCTTTATAAAAGTTTTTTTTTATATATACTTCTATATAAACCAATTTAAAATACTTCATAAAAAAGTTGAAAAAAAAATACCCATACGAACGTATGCGCAATATGTAATTGCAAATTAGTGTTCATAGTGATTATACGTATCAACAAATTCGAAATTTTTAGAAAAAACTTTGAAAAATCTTAAAGTTTCTAAAAGCTCAACCAAACTTCAAATCACCTGGTTTTCTAAATGAATTTGTATTTTCTAAAATACAAAACGAAAATAAAACTTTACAAAAATATTACTCATACCACATGTAGTCCTAACATTACTAACATTTTGATAAAAAACAAGTAAGAGAGCTACATTCGGGTGTGCCAAATCTTGTATAGCCTTCTTCAAATTATACTTTAAAATACAAATTTTACATATTTTAAGGTAAACATATCCAAAACATAAAAACATCTAGCTGCACAAGAATATTTCTTCATATATGTAAATAGAATTATTAATTAAACAGACATTTGTTTATTTTCTTAAAAGCAATCTCAACATAAAATTGTTGATTTTGCAAGACCAGAGTATCTTTCTAGATCTTATTTTAGCTTAATTTATAATAAATCATAGTTTTAAGGCACTTTATTATTTCCCACAAATTTGCTTAAAAATATGAAATGTTTCTTGAGACAAAAAAGCAACACAAAAATATGATGACACCAATAGTTCTAATAAATATACACACATAAGGACATGTAAAGACTAACCCAAAGACAGCTCTTTTTATGAAAGAACTTTAAGATGCTTAAGGTTTTTTAAAGTGTTTACACTAACATTTAAATTTAATGTGTTTTAAAATATGTATTCAGTTATATTTGATGTTATAATTTAAACTGGTATTGAATTACAAAGGATATTTAAAAATTTGCTCCAGATTTGAATTAAATAACACAGTTTCTTTCATTAGATTGTTTTGGTAATGTATCCTAGATTTAACATATTGTTACGAAATTGCATTGTTTAATGCGATCTTGAAACTTGGAATTTATCCAAAAAATTGGAAAATTTCTCAAATAATAATGATACTGAAACCGGGTAAAGATTTAACCCTGCCATCTTCTTACAGACCTATTAGCCTACTCCCTTGTTTGTCGAAGCTATTCGAGAAAATATTCCAAGAAAAGATCAAACCTTTTTTGAATGATGGAAATATCATCCGAGTACACCAATTTGGTTTCCGTGAACATCATAGCACCATTGAACAAGTCAATCGTTTAACTGGAGAGATTAGAAAATCTTTTGAATTAAAGAAATATTGTTCTGCCGTCTTTTTAGATGTTTCTCAAGCTTTTGACAAGGTATGGCATAAAGGTCTAGTACATCAAATCAAATGTTTACTACCACTATGTACTCATAAATTGCTGGAGTCTTATCTATCGAATAAACTCTTCAGAGTTAAGTACAATGATTATGTGACGAGAGAATACAAGATTAGAGCCGACGTTCCACAAGGAAGTGTACTACGACCTACGTTATATTTGATTTACACCTCTGACTTGCCTACGTGTGATAAATTAACAATTTCTACATTTGCGGATGATATCTCCATTATTAGTACACACGAAAACTATCTAGCCAACTACAAATTTATCTCGTACGTGTGGATACATGGTTGAAAAACTGGCGAATAAAGGTGAATGAGCTGAAAAGTAAACATGTTACCTTCGCTCTAAGGAGAGGAAATTGTCCACCTGTCACACTCAACAACGTTAATATACCGCAATCTGATTACGTCACCTTCCTTGGTATTCATCTTGATAGACAGCTTACTTGGCGCCGTCACATAGAAACCAAGAGACTTCACATGAAGCTAAAAGCCTCTAGCTTTCATTGGTTTATCAGTGATCAATCAAAAAATTAAGCCTTGAATATAAACTCATCCTGTATAAGACCGTTTTAAAACCAATTTGGACATATGGAATTCAATTATGGGGAATGGCTAGCAACACCATAATTGATCTTATGCAGAGGGCCCTATCTAAAATTCTTAGGACCTGATGGGAGCACCATGATATATAAGAAATGAAAACATCCACAGGGACTTAGAAGTGATAATGGTAAAGGAAGAGTTCAAGAAAGTCCATGAGAAATATATTGTTAAGCTGCAAAACCATCCGAATACGCTTTCAAGACAACTTATGCAGATCCAAACCCGATCCATGCTCCGTAGAGCTGATCTACCACCCCGCTAAGATGAGTGCCAGTTAACCATTTAGGCTCTCTTGTTGGAGAGCAACTAGTTTTAATTTTAGTTATAAGATTTAAATACTTATTGTTAGGCCTATAAAAGAAAGATTCAATAAGTTAATAAATCGTTAAAAAAAAAAAACGAAATTGCATTAACACTTTGAGTTCTGTAACGGGTGATAATAACATTTATTATGTTATTATTAACATTTCCATGGGTAGAAACTTCAAATTATCAACACGCTTTTATTAACGTTGTTTATAAGTATGACAACTTTAACTGTGAAGCAGCATTGAAAGCTCTAGGTGATCATTGTGGAAATAGAACATTCGAGTCTTTTCCGTTAGAATATTCATAAGACTTCTAGAAGATGGTGCTGTATATATAAATAGTAACAGCGAGTTGCTGAGAAGTCAGCAAATCATAGGCGCTGTTAGGGTTAACATCTACTGTATTACCAGTGTATTATTGTAAATTATAAAGTGTGTTTTTAAAGTGTGTGTACTAAAAGAGAGTTACTTTATAATTGTTTTGTAAATTTAAATAAATAAAGAATTGATAAAATTTTTAAACAACTGATCCTTTTATTTGCAAAAAAATCCGGTTTATTCAACGAAAATAAATTTAGTAATCGATTTTTAAAAGATTAAAATATAGCAATATTGTCCTAAACTCAAAACATTGTCCTTTAATAAAGGATATTATTACTACTTTTATTACCAAACATATTTATTTAACCCTCATATTCTAAACTTTATAAGATTTGTGTTATTTCGAAATGAGTTTAAATTATTTAACACTCTGTTTTAAATTAGTATATCAGAACAAAACAATAATTGTACTCATCAATACATTAAATAAAAAATATGTTAAAAAGTAGACAATATGTAAGAATTTATATATTTTTTTAAAATTTTAATATAAAAAAAATGTAACTAAAATTCAACCATTCATTATGATGAATAAAAATTAAACTGTGTTAACTCTCCAATTCAAACTTTTTTAAAGTGCTCTTCAATTGATAAAACAAAAACTAATACCTTGCTACCGTTCACGTAACTAGTTTTGCCAATAAAAATCACACAAATAAATAACATTTAATAATTAATATTAATCATACGCCATGAGTGATTTCAATGCAGTTTCAATAGTTGAAGTTTAAAAGGACCACCAATTCAGACCGAGTCGAACCATATTCAATACCCTGTTAGATGTATAAACAACATAAAGTTTATATATTTTGAAAACTTAACTTTAATTTCGAATAATTGACAAAATTTTGTTGACAAATCTTTGATTCTGTTGATGATGTGTTATCACATAATGATTGGCTTTACTGTGTGTGGTGTAAACCTATTCTTCTTATGTTTGCATAGTGATACATCTCTGGCTGTATCACTTTGTATAGAAGCTGTTCTGGTATTTGTTTGCTCTCTCTGGCTGTATCATTTTGTATAGAAGCTGTTGTGCTTGTGTTTGTTTGCTCTAAGTCAATTTCATTGTTATAATTATGGTGACAATTTGATATGGTAAAATAGGAGAATAAAAAAAAAAAAAACAATTAAAACAAATAATAACTACAACACAAACAAAACGTGACTATGTAGACAAAATATAAACAAGCTCTTATTTGAAACATAAATCAGAACAATTCATAATTAGTAAATAAAGAAACCCAGCAAATAATATGGTTAAAGAAAACTTAGCTGAGAATTAGTATCAAGTGTAGGTATGTTGATGTTTCTTACTTAGTTAATGCTTAACTTAATTTTAAGCTATAATTTCATAAAGTTATAGCAATAATTTTGGATCCATGAATACACATTTTTCCATTTAAATTCTAAAAAGAACATCGGGAAACATCTGTTATGTCAATCAATAGACATTTCAAATAGCTTTCGTAAGATACTTAAATGATGCTTCTGCTCCTCAAATTATACAATTTTGATTCACTTGGTTGCCTCTTTATTGGTGGCTGTTATTACACTAATGTATGTTTGAATGGATGTACATTAGGGTGGCACGTTTCTATGGAGAAATTTCCAATTAAAATGGAAGTTTATTTTTGTTTGAGGAAACCGAGTTTTGGTTTTAATAAATTATATATCATTTTGTCATTTATTCTCACTTAATTATTGAGCATTATTGAGTAAACAACAACCTTTTTTTTTCCTCGATAGCGTCGAATTTTGTGCAAAGAAAGAGACATATGCGGCATGTTTTGCTTTACTTCTTTAATTTGAAGAAAAGCGCCGCTCCATCACACCGATAGCTCACCAAAGTTTATGGTGAATGTGTTCCATCGGTTTCAGTGTACTAGAGATCATTTGTGCGCTTCAGAACAGGAAAACAAGCCCATGCTTGTCAAAAAAGTCTAAAGAGCAAGAATTGGAGGCATTACTCCATGAAGATTTTCGACAAACTCAACAAGAACTTGCAAAATTACTTTTAGCTACTCCTCCTGCGAGCAGCAGGATTCATTAAAAACAGGGAAATGGGGTACCATACGAATTGAAGACGAGAGACCTTAAAATACGATTTTGTGTGTCCAATATGATGTTTCAACGCTATAAAAGAAAATCACTTTAAAACCGAATCATTACTTACGATAAAACATGGATCCATTACGATAACCCAAAGCGTAAGAGATCGTATGTGAAGCCCAGCCAACCAGCCAAATCGACACCAAAACCAAATATCCTTGGGGCTAAATTAATGCTCTGTATTTGGTGGGAACAAAAATGTCCTATCTACTTATTATGAGCTGCTCAAATATGACCAGACTATCACAGGAAACCTGTACCGAATGCAACTGATTCATTTGAATCGGACATTGACCGTAAACCGCTCAGAATATGCGACCAGACATGCAACCATATTATTCCATTATGAAAACACTCGGCCACGTGTTGCAATACCGGTTAAAAAGTATTTAGAATGAAGTGGTTGGGAAGTTTCCCCTCATCCGTCATATTATTCAGACCATGCCCCGTCCAACTACTATTTGTTTCGATCGATGCAGATCGCTCTCTCTTGGATACACTTCACTTTGGAACAGAGTATCCGATATTGGCTTGACTCGTGCTCAGCCTCAAGAGATAAGCATTGCTTTTGGCTCGGAATCCATATGTTTCCAGAAATATGGAGAAAGGTCGAAGCTGACATTAGCCGATACTTTGAGTAAATTTCTATTGAACAAATGTTTCAAAATAAAAGCAACAAATTTGAACAAAAATCCGGAAGTCGTACCCAATAGTTTAATAAAAATACAAGCTACATTTCATGCAAACAAATGTCCAAATAATATAGAAAACAAAACTTATCCTATCTTTTTTTTTTTTTTTTGATTCGATAGCATTTTGGTAGCTCTATGTTTAGTGCAAAATATGGATTTCATCGAGTTTAAGTTTTCATAATGATAGTTATATACATGCGGTAACGATATAATATAATATAAGAATAAATGTGGTTGCTATACAATATGGAGTTTATTGGTTTACGACTTTATACATATTTAAGATAACATTATTGTGTCTTGACTCTGAACGGGATGAATATAGGTTTCCTTAAATTCAACTAACTTCAAACTAGTTTAAATATCAAAAAACTGTACAACCCGTTTCGGTGAAACGATATGAGGAAAAATACACGATAATACACGAACGTTTCAAACGCCTTTCATCTGATACCACACAGAGAAAACAGATTCGTCATAGCAACCGAATTTGTTGCGAATCAAATGATTCGGTTACACACATACATAGAATTTTACGGTTCTATCAACAGAAATTCAGCTGATAAAGGACAATTACGGTTTAAGCATCCATAATTTTATTACCCCTTCTAAAATGTTGTAGCCACAACTATAAAATTCTGTTACTAAGGTAACATTATTTTCATTAATTTCATTCGATTGGCAACAAATTCGGTTGCTATCACGAATCTGTTTCCTCTGTGCAGTATTTCAGAAGTGTCCTTTAAGAGAAATATGAAAAAATCGTACAAACCCTAAAAAAGAAACTTTTTATTCTCTGATCCAGCTCATCAAATACTGACAACATGACAACCATTTTAAGAAACGGTGTCTTGGAACGAACTAAATCTTTATTATAGTTGTGAACATCCACAATTTTTAGACCACTTTAGTATACATAAGTGTTTTCTCGTAAGATACATAGACAAACACAGTTTTGTTTAACAATATTAAGGTTGTTATGGTAGTTTTTTTTTATGAATAAAAACAGATTTTTATTTCCTTTTGTAGTATTTGACGTTAAATTCCCTGCCCCATTTACTTTTTAATTGGTTTTGTTATTTAAATTACCAGAAATAATTGTTAGGCAACTGCTACTATTTAACAAGCATTAAGAATGTTTAGGTAAGGGAATGTGAATATTAAGGAAATAAATTAATTGATGTTTCTTTTTTACATTAAAAGGAAAAAAGTCTTTACTTTGATGACAATTTTTTGTAGACATGTGTCTTAATATGTTAAAGTAAGTTTTTAATGACATGTCAGAAATTTAACAGACCTTTTAAGCTGCATACAATTTATAAATTCCATCACTTACTTCAAAAAAATAAAGGGCATTCCAACAAGAGGTGTTATTTTGAATAACCCGGTATTTCGGTAGCTGTCACTTTTGAAGCTTTTTTCTTTGACATTTGACAAGCGGAAACTACACCATTACTAAAAATTTAACGATACACGCTTCAACAACGCATTGAAATTATTAAAATTCACTACAAAAATGGTGAAAATCTTGCAGTTACAGTTCGCAAAACTAAAGCTTTTGGGTCGTCGTGAAGCACCTTGTCGGACAGCAATACAGAAATTGTTGGAAAAATTCGAGCTGTTGGGACAAGTTAGTGATGTGAAGAGTATAATCCGTGCACGTCGCTCAAGAACAACTGAGAATATTGCTACTGTACCCCAAAGTGTTGAAGAAAACCCAGGTTCCTTTTCGTTCTTTGGAATTGGGCATTCCACAAACGTCATTACACCGTATTTTGGATGATATTAATTTGGACAACGTTTACTTTCAACAAGATGGCGCTACGTGTCACACAAGCAACGAAACCATTGATCTTTTACGGGAAAAGTTTCCGGACCGTGTTATCTCTTGAAAAGGTGATCATAATTGGCCACCGAGAACCTGTTATGTAACACCTTGCGACTTCTTCCTTTGGAGAAACGTGAAAGATAAGGTCTACGCCAACAGCCCAGCGTCGATTCAAGACCTCAAAGATAGAATTCGTGAGGCTATCGAGGACATAGGTCAGCCACTTTGCGATTTGGTTATGGAAAATTTGATGAAAAGGATATGGTCATGTAAGCGTGGTCTTGGTGGCCATTTATCTGATGTTGTTTTTCATTATTAACGGCATACCTTCCTCTTTATTATGAAATAAACATCCGATCATTTATCTCAAAAAATGCAATTTTTCTTTGAATACCAAAATAACACCTCGTGTTGGAAAATCCTTTAGTATTATATACAAAGTGTGCAAACTCCAGGGAAAGTGCTTAAAAGTTTTAAAGACAAGTCCCATGTAAAGAATTAATTCTGAAACTGTACTGAAATTTGTATTTAGAGTTAAGATAAAATTTTTACAAAAATAAGATTTTATTTACAATAAAGAGTCTTCCTTCTTTATACTACAACCCACATGTCGCTTGCAATATATTCTGTAGCAACTTGTTTATTTCAACATGTTTCTGACAATATATTCATTTGCAAAGTGTTTCTGACAACATGTTGCTGGTAACATTTTCACTAACTACATGTCGCTGGCAACTTATTCGCTAGCTAAATGTTCCTGGCAACATATTGCCAGATACATGTTGCTGGTAGTTTATGCATTAGCAACTTGTTCCTGGGAAAATATTCATTAGCAACATGTTGCTGAAAATATATTCATTAGCTACATATTACTGGAAACATATTCACTAGCAAAATGTTTATTGTAACATGTTTCTGATAACATATTCACTAACAACATGTTGCTGGGAACATACTAACATGCTAACATATTCAGTAGCTACATGTTTCTGGCAATATATTTACTAGCAACAGGTTTATTGCAATATGTTTCAGTCAACATATTACCTAGCAACATATTTACCAGCTACATGTTACAGGCAACATATTTACTAGCAAGATGAACATTGAAACCTAAACGATTTAAAAACTGATGTTGTTAGGACTGTAGATAACGAGAACCGCCTACCTATTTTACATATCGCACTCATTCAATAATAGTGTATTAACTCAAAATTTTTTTATTTTGTCTTTTTGGCAATAAACAATACATCACACTATCTGCAGTGAAATCCAAGAATTGATGGATTTTCTAAATATTGCGGAATTTTTGTTAAAGAAAACTTTCTTAAGCATAAGGAAAACAGTTCTTTGTCTCTCCTGAATACTTAAAAAGTTTTTGAGTTAATACAGTATTATTAAACGAGTGCGATATGTGTTTGATATTTCGTTTAAAGGTTCGAGGAAATTCTTTCATAGTTCTTTACTGCATTGTAAATTTATTTTAAACTAAAGCTATGTAAGGTATTTTCACATTTAAGGATTTTTATTAAATCCTAGTGCCACATATTTTGTTTAATATATTGAAAACATTTTCCGTTTATCCTTGTTTCAGTGAATATTTTATTTGCTCTCTTTTGTGGTTAATCAGATCACTTACAGCATTTTTCATGTCTGGTTTTTTTTTACTTCCACTCTCTCTTTACAAAAACTGTAAATAACTGTTAAAGACTTTTGACTTTATCCAGATTATGGTCTATTTATTATGCTTTCAGTTTTAATTAAAAGTATTAAAATATTTCCTATATAGAAACAAACAAAGTGAGAATGAGAATGAGAAGAGAGAGAGCAAAATGAAAATGTGGGTTTTCATTACAATTCAGGTTAGTTCAACTCATATGAATTTTTAATCTTTTAAATAACTCGACTTGTGAAAAAGGAAAAAAGCAAACAGAAATGTCATACATAGATATACACCCGCACATGAGCTTGAAAAAAATACAGCAACGTTGTTAATGTGGTTCGTATATAAATCACATGCTGTCTTAAGTGGCCTACGTTTGTGTCATTGCAACACTTTTAATCTCTTAAATTTAATCCTTGAAAGGCTTTTATTACATTTATGTTCGTTGGCTGGCTGGACAAGAGTGAGACACTCATTTTTTTTTTGTGGGTTTCAAAGTATTATTTTATATTTTTTCCATTTTGTTTGTAATGCAAAACCTAGACAAGTCGCTGTAAAGGAATCCTTATGCATAATTACGTGTTTGTATGTGTTTTTTAAAAAAAATTAACTATTTGTGTTAAATCAGAAACATGCTACTGTACATGTGGCTCCATTTGTAGTTGGCTCCGTAGAAACGAAATCACTCTGATGTACAGTGTTGTTCATTATTTATTACTGATATCAAGTGTAGCTGGGTATGTTTTGTAAATGAAGTGGATATCAAGAATTAAAATAAAGTTACATTAGTATGTGATAGTATTAAGATTTGTTCCCGTCCTACAATTTTGCTTAAAATTTTTGCGTACTTTCCAACATCTTAAAAAAACTCTGAATTTTTTAGAATTTGCTACATATCATAATGAATTAAAAATTACGAGCAAATTTGTATCTCCACTGTTCAGTTCATTATGTTGTACTTTATATCTATTTATATACATATCTACTTACATAGAAGCATGAGGGTATAGTTCTTTTTTTTAGTTAAGTTTGTGGTACAATATCTTTCAAAGTCCAGACAAATTAATTTTCATTTAGTAAGCTTAATGTATGTTTTTATCAGCTTCATGTTGTATGATGTTTTTTTTCTCTATTTTTTTCATGACTTTCATAAATTTTTTCTTACTTTTCCTCTACATGTTTTAGTCTTTTGTGTAAAATTCTAAACGTATCCTTTTTTAGATTCTCCCTTACTTTTGCTCTTATAATATAAAGGAGGGCAGAGGATGAGTATGTACTTTAGTTGGCATGTGTGAGTTTATATTTTTGGCACAAAGGGCACGTGTTGCTTGTTTATTTTAAAATTAAAAGCAGAAAAAAATATACAATAGACATACAAATAATTTTGCTTGATATATAGTGTATACCATAAAGATGTTATTTGAAATATCTATAAAAGATTTTACCTCTTTTTTATGTTATTTGTGGGATACAATCAGAAAAAACTTGAAGTGAATATTATTTTTTGTAAAACGGTATTTTCTTTGCATCAAAAAATATTTACTTGAACTATTTAATATAAATTTAAAGAAAATAGTTTTAAAAAAATTTTTATTGAAAAAAATATTTGATGAAAAAAAATGTTGGTGATAACAAAAATAGTCTGGTGATTAATAGGTAAAATACCGAGGTAGTCATGGTTCTCAGCCATTTATTCGCAGATTTTCTGGATTTTTAATAGTGTTACGATTTTGCAATAGCGATTTGAATTTAACGGTCTGTAACGACTGCCTGCAGCATTCATTATGTTTATAAACACTACTTTTCAACAATGTTGATATCATGTTGTTATTAGCATTGTTTATAAGTTGACAACACTAAATGTTTCAGCTGCTAACATTGACATCGAAAGCTCTAGAATTCGAACATACTAGTTTGTTCTTTAAGAGCATTGTTAAAGATTCCCGAAAGATGGCGTGTGTATAAATAGTGGAAGAGGTTGCAGTAAAGAGTGAGTTTATCATAAGTGCTATTAGCGTTAACATCAACTGTCGTGTACATTTGAGTTTGTACATTATAAAGTGTGTGTGCATTTTTGCGAATTGATATAACATTAAAAAAACGCCACCGAAGTAAAATAAATAAATAAATAAAGGTTGTTGGCTTGAATTATGCGCCATCTCACCACCAGAGGCGCTTCAACCTGCATTAATAGCAAGCATAATGCGCAATTGCAGAGTTGTCAACAAAAAGCCTTTCTCCTCCTTTCACCACCTTTCCTTCTACAATCTATCGCCTTCCAAAGAAAGTAACACAATAATATATAGCCTCTCTTTTTGAAAAAAAAAAAGACACTGAGTGACTATTTAGACTGTTGTTGTTGTACATATGAATAAGTAAAGAGTTGTTACAAATTTTGAACTACTGCTTAAAACTGCTTTTTATTTGCAATCAAAAGTATCCGGTTTATTTAAAAGAAATAAACAAATTTGAAAAAGGTTAAAACGTAACAATAGCAACTAAACTAGGAATATATTGATGTATCAATCATGTTTGAAAGTTATTCTGAATTTCCACAGGCAGATGAATGTGTTAGATCGCTATAGATAGAGTTTTATTGATCTACCTTATATGGCCTCAAATGAAAAACGGTTGAAATTACTAACAAAGGTAATCAAATTTGATGATAAAAAAGTTTTGGTAAAACTTTTTCGCGAAATTGTTACATTATTCTCCAGCAACATGTTGCTAGCTACATATTCACCATCTACATGATGCTAGCAACATTTTCACTAGCTACACGTTGCTGGCAACATAACCACTATATACATGTTGATGTCAACTTATCCACTAGCAACATGTTGCTAGCAACATATTCACTAGCTGCATGTTTCTGTCAACATATTTACTACCAACATTTTGCTGGCAACATATTCACTATATACATATTGATGGCAACTTTTCCACTAGCAATATGTTGCTGATAATATATCTAATGGCATCATGTTATTGGCAATAGATTTACAAGTGACATGTTGCTTGCAATATATTTAGTTTTCACTAAAATAAAATTGTATTTCTATCAAAGGTGAATGAATGTTTTCTTTCTTTCACGCACAATTTAACCATTTTCCACATACATATTATTTACAGCTTAATGTCAAAGGTCATCATTCCGTTTTTTTAAAATTCAATGTGTTTTCAGGTACTTTCTTTAAACTTTCTTTTTTTAATTTTGTGTAACAAATTTTAAGATATTACAAGTTTTTGAAAATAACAAAAAAAAAAAAAAAAAGAAATAGCTCAACATTTACAGGGGTTGAAAAAGTTTTACAACTTTTCAATAGCTTTATTTAAAAGTTTCTTATTTTTTACAATTCTTTTCTAAATATTTTTTTCTATTTAAAAGTGAAAAATAAGAAAAAAGAAATTTAAAAACAAAATTTGCATGATGTCTTTTTATAACTTTTTCTTTCACTTTGTTTTTTTCTTTTTGTTATGTTATGTTCAATATAAATGGATTTATTTGGAAATAAGTACATACGAGCCAAAGTACTCAAGTATATGCTGAGGGTGTAAGTAGATATTGGCAGCATGTGTTGTATTGTATTGATCAAGTCTTTTCCACTCCATTGAATTGTATTGAAATGTTGTTATACAAAAAAAAAAAAAAAAAAACTTTTCTATACATAAAACTCCAACACTTAGACATACTCAGACATTTATACGAGTATTCAGCATTCTCTCACATTATGTAGAAATAAAAGTGTTTGTGTCAATTATTTTCACACCATTTAAAAAAAAGGAAAAATAGGAGATTGAAAAAAGCTAAATTGCGCATCAAAATCTTAGATAAAGCAAAGTAAAGTTTTCATATTTAGTCATAACAAAAGGCTTTTAAAATGTTAAGTTTTTAGGTTTTGAATTTCTTTAGCTTTCATTTCTTTAGCTTAATTGTTAAGGGAAATAATTTCTTAAAACTTGTTATGATAATTTTTTATTTTTTTTTTTTGCAAATTTTATTATTTCATATAGTTTGTGTTCATTGATGTTTGTTATTTAAATTTGTTTGTATGACTATGTAGAAATTTGGTTTATTATACAATACATTTATATTAAAAATAGTCCTACATTTAGGAGTAGGAATGAAAAATTATACTAGTTTTTATAAAGGGGAAACACAGCATGATGTACACTAAAATACTTATTATAATAAATACGTAGATATAAGTAGTTACAAAAATGAGTAGCTGTAAACATTCCCTGTAGAGAATGCCAATATTGAATTTGTAGTGATTTACTAGTGACATTGTTAGTAGTACTACTGAACAGATGTACCCCAGTCAATGTAATCTTCTATTGACATTTAACATTAGCTTGAAAATCCACCAGTAGACTGTAGATCTACTGACTAGGTAGTTATTTTCTATACCTATTGATTGCACACCATAATAAAAAAACCAAACTATTGACGTGTTCGTTGACAATGTCATCAGAAATACACTAGAACTGTTGTCTCTAATGTATCTCTACTGACACTTAATTTGTCGACATTTTAACTAGTGCAATTGTGGATAGAGAAATAGAGTTAACATAGAGATATTTGGTGCTAGGCTGACTACAGGGTTGCTGCTTATTGTATTTATATACTCTAGGGAGAACCAGAAATTTTGTTTGAAAATCTTTCTGAAATGAAATCTATTTTTCATAAAGTAAGAAATAATAAAACCCAAAAATCATCTGATAAATTTCCAAAAGCACACTATTTATTCACTTTCATTTACAGTGTATGTCGCCAGCATCATGAGTATAGTATAACTGTTGCTAGATAATTCTAGAAAATCTTAGAATTATTACTGAATGAACACCATTTGGATCTCTCAAAATAATTTAATTATTAAATTGTGTTTCTAACAATACAAAAATCAAACATGTAAAAGGGCTATATTCGCATCTTACATACCCTTCACCAAATTATACTTTAAAAAACAAATTTTTAATATTTTTGGGCAAAAAATAATTTTAAAATTTTTTTTTTTTTTCAAAATTTAAAAAAAAAAATAAATTGTTTTTAAAAATTTCATTTTTTTTTTTTAATTTTGAAATTACTTTTCAAAATTTAAATTTTATTTTTTCTAAATTTTTTTTTAAATTTAAAAAATTTATGACAAAAAAAAAATTCGGCTTATGAAATATTTTTTTCCGATTTTGACCCATTGTAGTTCCAAATTACTATAGTCTTATATAAATCGTAGCAATTGACTTTGAAATATCTATCATGAGATATCCATATTGTATCAAAAATAGGCCAAACATCGAGTTTGTCCCGGGTTTTTTCCATATATCTCAGACATTTGTGGGCCGATTTTAAATACCAACCGAGCCGGGAGAATTTCCGATATATTGATATATCAATAAGTTATTTAGGGGCTACGTAAAGTTGAATTCAACATACAGACGGACATGGTTATATCGACTTCGCTATCTATAACGATCCAGAATACATAAGTATACTTTGTGGGGTCGTATATGAAAACTGCCACTCATGGTGAAGGGTATAAAAATTCCAAAGAATTTTTTTCTCTAACATTTAGCTAGTCCTTAATATAACGCTACGTTGTTTAAGAAAGTGTTCTGAGTCAATAATTTAGGAATATAGTATTGCACATATTAAAACATTACAAAATAATATAAACTGTTACAGGCAAATGCGATTTTTCGTCAAAAATGTTTTTAGTAAATTTGTTGCTGTTGTAAAAGTTTCAAGAAATATGATGCCAGCAAGTGAATATGTAGACAGCAACATGTTGATAGTGCACTTGTTGTCAGCAGGACGCTGCTAGTAAACTTGTTATCAGCAGCATGTTTCTAGTGAATAGTTGCCAGCATCATGTTGCTAGTCAATATGTTTCCAGCTGAATGTTGCTAGTGGATATGTTGCCAGCAACATTTTTATACAAAAAATGGTGAAATTGTTCTACAATTGAATCAAACATAAACCTTATAAATGTTTGACTTAGATCTCTGTCATAATAGCTGGCACGTTTACTACTAGTGCAAATTTACATTTACATGAACCCATTTAAAGTAACACATAGCCATACACATATACTACAATACATATGTATGTACATTTAAAATTTTTATTCGCAAAATAATATAAAATTTTTTACAATGAACGACATATGAAAATTTTATTACCAAGAACAAGAACTATTCAAGTGACACATGTACATGCAAATGAAAATGAAATTTCTATCTAAACTAAACTCACACTATCCTTTAAACAATTTACAAACACATGCATGTAATACACATACATACATACATAAATGTAACATTTCAAAAAACAACACAGTGAAAAAATAAACAAATGAATGAATGTATGTATGTATTGAAGGCCCAACAAAAAAAAATAAAAAAATTCATAAAGTAGGCAATTCATGTCACAAAATGTTGTCATTGTGACAATTTCATAATACATAAAAATAATATTTTATGTAAAAATATCTCTCATATATGTTTGTCTAATAGAAACACAACATTCATCATTTGTCAGAGATTATTTTTAATACATACTTATTTGAGAGTAGTATTTATATTTGCTGTAAAATTTTAACAATTTCACTTGAATATGTTTAAGTTTTTCTATTTGTTTTTAAATAATTAATGTTTTTATTTGTAACTTAGATGCAGAGATTTAAAATGTCTAACTTTAAATTCCAAAAATTAGTTTATAAGCCTTTGAAATACTTAACTAATAATCAAGGTTGGCAACCGATACGAATAACGGTATCGGTAACGGTATCGGTATTAATTTTATTTTTATTTCGGTATCGGTATCGGTAACGGTATTTAAATTATATCGGTATCGGTATACCGGTATAAAACTAATATATCGGTATTTATACCGGTATAAAAATTAAGTACATCAAACCTAACAAAAACTTATAAAAAATCGAAATATATGAAAGAGCTACAAAAAATACAATATGTCAAAACAACAGGTACTTTGTTTTTGTTAAAAGATAATTGAATTGTCAAAGTTGCCTGTTGTTGTTTTTGCTTGAATTGACAATCCAATTATATATACAAGTGACAAAATAATCAGCTGTTCTTCTGAGGTCACCTGCTATAAATTCGCCTTGGTATGTAAGTAAACAACTAAGACAGAGTTGCATTAGTTGAACATCAAGCAGGGATGGACAAGGCTCAAATACTATTTTCTACTAGCAGCAAAGTTGTTAAATTATGTAATTTTAACAATTTTGCAAAATTTAATTATAATGCCGGTATGATATCAGTATTGAAACTTGTATGATACCGGTATTGATTTGCAATTGATACCGGTATAATAAAGGTATTGATACCGTTATGATAACGGTATTGTACCGGTATGATACCGGTATTAAGGGAAACGGTATTTTAATACCGGTATTTTACCGAAATAATTATTTCGGTATCGGTATCAATACCGGTACTCAATTTTAAACGGTATTTAATCGGTATCGGTATTAATAACGGTATCGGTTGCCAACCTTGCTAATAATTGTTAAAATTGTGTATAATGTTTTTAAGGTTTTTCTTTCTAGGATTTAATTTAATGTTGTTATTATTAGTTTAATTTGTAAAATATTGAATTTACTATAATTCGTATTATAATTGATTTTGCTAATGCGTATGAGTATGAGTAATATTTATTTCTTGTAAAAAATAAATATAAAGTATACGTTAGGGTGTCTATGGAAGATATTAATATTTGAGTTTTCTTCAACAATACGATTGTTTTTAAACAAATTATAGAAACTAATTGCGTTTTGATTACATATTTTGTACCATTTATTTAACGTTACCCATACTCTCATAATGTGTTACATTTTTATCGATCATAATAGAACAAAAATCATTACCACATACGTAATTTACTAAAACTATTCTTTCTGCTTCCGTTTTAACACTTTTAACAAGAAAATAAAAAAACTATTTCATCAACACAAACGAAATTTAAAAACAATAACAAGAAAAGTGCTGCCTTTCTAACCTTTTGAGGGTGAAACATGTAGCATATTTACAGGGTTTTAGGGCAACATTATTTGAAAAGAACATAAAGAAGGGTAAAAGGCAGAATAAAGGCATCATTTATGCCAGAAAAGAAAACGCCATAAATTATGATAAAACATTTTTTTATATATTTTTATGCTTCTTTTAGATTATATAAGATTTTTCTGTAGCTTAGGGCTGCAAGTAATATCACAGTGACATTCGCTATCTAATTGCACAAGCTTACTCAAATTAAGAAAACTTTTGAGTATGCGAACAATTTTCAAATACAAAAGTTTAATATTTAGCCAGAAGGGTATTTCTTTAAGCCCGATAGAGTTTACTGTCAAGCGAACTGTCATACTGGGCTCACTTTTTGACCATTATGATCAGTATACACTGGCAAATCATCATGAATAGATTAATGCTTGAACAACGCTACCAAATTCTACAAATTTACTTTGAAAATCAGTTTATCTATTCGCGCAACTTATAGACGACTGTTGTATCGCAAAATTGTGTTCAGCGATGAGGCTACTTTTTGGCTTAACAGGTTTATTAATAAACATAAATGCCACATATGGAGAGAGACCAATCTACAACAGACCCTACAGATTTCATTATATCCAGCAAAATCTACAGTTTGGTGCGGTATACACGCTGGATTCTTCAAAAATTAAGTCAGAGATACATTGCGGTCAATGGATATCGTTAGCGCACCATGATTAATTAGTTTTAGTTTAAAAATATGTATGACATTGATTCGGGCGAGGTGTGGTTTCAATAGGATGACGCTTCGTGCTATATGGCCACCTCAACTATCGATTTATTGAAATCAAGATTTGGCTGTTAATTGACCTCCAAGGTCTAGCGATTTGGAACATCGATTTTTTCCTGTGAACCCACTTGAAGTCACTGGTTTATACATGTAAACCAGCAGCAATTGACGCCTTGGAGGCCAACATTTTTCGTGTTATTCGTGACATACGGTGAGCAATTCTTGCCAAAATTTAACGTCCAGATTTTGCTGCGTCCAGAATAGTCACAGTGGTCGTATGTCCGAAATCATTTTCAAATATTAATGCCATGTATTGTTCTTTGGAATAAAAAAAACCAAATGTTGATTTCAATTTACTTTTTTGTGTTATTTTTAACAATTTCAAGTTCTATCGGGCTTAGAAATATACCTTTTGCAATGTTTCCACTACAATTAATCTATTTACTATTTTATCAATATTTTGCTGCACAGCAACAACTTAAACTTGGCTCAATTAAAAAAATTTGTGTCAATTTCCAAAATCTATACAAGTTGAAGCAAAATGTCAAGTTTTCAATTAATGATAATTACAGTTGTATTGTTATAGATAAAATGGCACTATGTCAATTTAAAATCAACATTTGAAATCTCTAGGCAACAACAACTAAATATTAAAATTTTAAAACATTTTATAATAAATGAAGAGGTGTGGCTAAAAATGTTTGTGTTCTTGCTTATTTTATACTAAATTATGCTATTCTATTTTATACCATATAAAGTATTTCTATAACATGGTTTACTTAACACAAATCAAAACTATTTCTAAATTGTTTCCCAGAATAACAAAAGAAAACAAAATATTTTCTTATTTCCACAAAATGACATCATTAGTAAAAGTTTGTTTAAATTATTTCTTATTTTTTTTATGTTATTTGTGTGTATTTGGTTAAGCAAACAATTTGCCACATAAAAATTTCACCCTTTTTTTAGTCAAGGGTCTTCCAAAAAAAATGAAATAAAATATGAAAATAAAGCCCAAAAGTATGCTATAAAATATGTATTTTTCTTATTATTACACTCATGTGTATTGTATTTAAGAGTGTGTGTGTGTGTGTGTTGGTGTTGGTTTAACAAAGCACTTATGGCAAATGACAACTTCATGTAATACAAGAAAATTGAAGAAAATCTAAAATATAAACAACAGCAACAACAACAACATTCACTTAAGCTACTTGGGTGGCTGGGTTTCATTAGAGCCTCTTAAAAACTCGCCGAACTAGAAAACTCTTAGCACATATTTTCTACTATTTCTTGGTTTCTTTTTTTTTTCTTGTTGTAGTCTACACTCAACATCTACTTAGTGTCATCATTTACTCCTTCATGTTCATCTTATTTCAAGCATTGCAAACACTGTGAAATACACATACACTTTTAAGTAGATGAGTTTCTTTAGTTTTTTTAGATAGGTTTTTTTATTATTATTTTTTTTAAACCATCTACATGTGAAGTTTATTTGGCAAAATAAAAAACAACCTAAAAAATAATAAAAAAGGAAACTCTAAAACTCAAAGAATTTCTTAAAAGTGTTTAAAGCTAAAGTGTAAGTCAAATAATTTCATACAAAATTTAAACAAAAATTATGATTCCTCTATTTTTTATCCGCTTAATATTTAAAATAAGTATAATGATTGATATCTAATGATTGAATTTTTAAATATTTTCAATGTGTTGTAATTATTGTATCAAAAAAGTTTGAAGATGTTTAATATATTTTGTATTTTTGTTACACTGTGCCTGCTCAAGAAAACTACTGTCACTCAGTCGCGCTTACATGTCTTTTATTATTTTTTCCCTTTGCTTTTTTTAACACTCATCCAAAAAAAGGTTGCAAAATAAAACAAATTTTAACAATTTATATAAAATGATGAACAAAAAACTTAAATTTTTTATACAAACATTTTGGTTTCTTTTCATCTTCCCTTTTTTTTTTTTTTGTATTTTGTACACATACTATAAATATATTTTTATACTGTCATCTTTTCTGGGTAATGAACTGTTAAAACCAGGAAAAAAAATGAACATATCATCACTAATACATAGCTTAGGAAAGAAAAAAAGGAGAACAGCAGAAAACATAAGACCTATTTTTAGGCGTCATTGTTGTTCGTTTTATTTTTTTTCCTTTCTTGCTTTGGTGTGTGAGCATATGAAATTGAAGTGGTGTAGAAGTTTATGAGTATGTGTGTTACAGTGTCACAACACATATAAATTTTATTATGTTGGCCACGTATGTTACACTTTTAAGTATGTTGATGTGTAAATAGAGGTGAGTGTGTGTATTTGCAAGTATTCTTTTAACAAGTTTTTAAGAGTTTTGTGTTGAGGCTGTAAAATATATTTTAAAATTTGTTTGTGAGAACACACGTACTTTGGACAGTGAATTTAAAGTCGGACAAAATATTATAAAATTTTTGAAATTTATTGAGAGTAGTGTAAAACTTGTTACACATGACTACAAAATATGAAAAATTATGAACACTAGATCAGCTCATAGAAACAGTCGTATTTTAAAATAAGGTTGGTACATACCTTAGTCGTTTTGTTGTGAAGAGAAGGTTACTGCTTATATAAACCGGTTTTTATGATATATTGATTTCTTATTATATATCAGATATATTGATAAAAAACATGGAGACGTTAACTGGTGGTTGTTGAAAATATAGAATATATACAATTTTAATAAACCCTTGCCACTCATGGTGAAGGTTATAAAACGGAGCTAAAACAAATACCAGGAAATGTTGAACAAAAATAAAACTATCTCTCATACACACATGTAAAACCACAAAAAAACTTTCGTCAATATTACAACAACAAATCAAAGTATAACACCAAACTACTAAACACATACATATCGCTCATTTAGTGTAAAAGTGACATAAATCAAAAATCTAATTTTGAATTAATGAAGCAGCATTAGGCTTTTGCAGAGAATTCATCTTCTGTAAAATATTTATAATAACATAGAGAACATATTAGTCTTTCTCAGACAATATGAGATTAAACTAAAAACTTCAAATGCGTTTTCTGCTAAAACCGTTTTTTTGATTTATGACAGACTTGAAATAAATGAGCAACAACTAGTAATATTTGTGAGCGCCTAACGCCATTATCACCATCACATCATTATCAGCAACACTCTTTCTAAACATTTATTGAATATACAAGGTGGCGCAAAAGTAAACTTCCGATGATTTTTGGATGTAATTAAAAAAACAATTAAAAACTTTGATTCTTCTTGTGGATTATTTTTATTTGGTCTTTTAATTTTTTTTACATCAAGTCGAGAATATGATGTCATGTAAATGGCCGCCGCCACAGTTGATTGTCATTTGAGCCCTTTTTATGGCATTTTCCATCACTTTGGCCAAAACTTCCGGCGATAGGTCCTCACATTCTTGACGGATATTGTCTTTAAGAGCTGCAAGAGTCTGAGGCTTGTTGACATAAACCCGCGACTTCAAAAAGCCCCATAAAAAGAAGTCTGGAGCGGTCAAATCAGGCGATCTTGCTGGCCAGTGCAAATCGCCAAAACGGGAGATTAGGCGCCCAGGAAATGCATCCTTCAGCATATCGGTTGTGGCACGTGTAGTGTGTGCCGTTGCACCGTCCTGTTGGAACCACATGTTTTCCAATCTCAATTCATCAAGTTGCGGCAAAAAGCACTCGTTGATCATTGCTCTGTAGCGCTCACCATTCACAGTAACCGTTTGGCCCGCGACGTCTTCGAAGAAAAAAGGTCCGATGACTCCTCCAGCGAAAACAGCACACCATACAGTGACTTTGAGTTTGCTCTTCGTGGGTTACACGCGGATTTTCAGTGCCCCAGAAGCGTAAATTTTAATTATTTACGTACCCGCTAAGATGGAAATGGACCTCATCACTCATGATTATTTTTGATGAAAAATCATCTTCCTCTTGGTGGTGATTAAGGATGGCTTGAGCGTATGTTAGACGTGATTGGCGGTCAGCAGCTAACAGCTGATGCACCATCTGGACTTTGTACGGAAACATCTTCAAATCTTGTACCAAAATTCGCTGTAAAGACCGTCGACTGATACCCATTTGCGTGGCACGTCGTCTGGTCGATGTCGACGGAGCTTCCATGACATCCTCGGCTACAGCAGTAATATTCTCTGCAGAACGGCTACTCCAGGGTCTGCCACGCCTGGCAGCATCTCGTGTTGTGCCAGTCTCTCCGAGGCGAGCGGCTAAACGTCGCAGTGTTTCACCAGTAGGCGTTGGACGGCCAGGAAATCTGCGACGAAATTCACGTTGTGCCAAAGTCACCGATCGATTATTGGTCAAATAAATAGTCAGCAATATTTCGAGTTCTGGAGCAGTGTAGCGTAACATTGTTTATTAACGTATATTTCGCATGTGTTTACTACACAAATGTCAAAACAGAACTGACATTAGGGGCCAATCGCAAAATTTATAGCATTTTCTGATAGGAGGATTACTTTTGCGCCACCTTGTACAACAATTATGTATATGTATGAGGATGATATATGTTTTAAAGATAGTATGTTGTATATAAATGCGGTTTACATTTGTAACATGACAAATGTAAATAAACTAAAACTAACAATTGCAGCTATAGCAAAAATAAATACGACGACACTTTACTCTATATATGTTTACATTTAACTGTCAGCCATTTCGTTTATGCTCCAAAAACATTTAGAGCACTTTGCACAGGTCCTGGGAAAAAAAAATTCATAGAAAATTAACAAGAAAACCTAGCAATCAATTGTTAAATAAATATTGCCAAACAGCCACTAAAACAAATAGAAAAATTATATAAATGAAAGCAAAAACCTTAGAAAAACACAGAAATTTATACAGCTGTGATTTTTCCCAAAAATTGTTCTTCTAACATAAAAAGATTTCACATATATCACATATATGATGAAAAAACCTCGGAAATATCTCTCTTTTTTTAAGTAAGTAAATATTTATTAAATGTGAAAAGAAAGTTGGCGAAAAAATGTTTAATTTCAATTTATTTTACACTTGAGTTAAAAAAAACGCTCTGAGAAAAGAAAATTATCCTTCATCATTGTCAAATTCCGGTTGTTGAATGGGCAGCGAGTGAAGAAATACAGAAAATGCAGCTGAAAAAAAACAGCGAAAATTAATTAAAATGTCCTTTATTTCAAACCACAAATTTTTAATCAATAATAAAAACGTTAAAATTCCAAAAAAAATAAGAAATAATTCTCTTAAAGTTTATCTCCAACAAATGAATTTCCCAGCGAAAAGTCTATTTAACAAATAAATTCAAGTTTCAAAAATCTGAAGTAAAAATAAAACTACTAGTTCCAATATAAGTAAAAACAAGTAACAGTGTTATATTCGGCTGTATACACCAGCAATATGTAACAATAAAATATTTGTCTGACATAGCATCCTTAAAAAAGTATATGGCAAGATTTAGGTTTATATTAAGCATGTTAATGTCAAATTTCATCACGATATTAATTATTACAAGACAATTATGAATGTTCAAGTAAATTTCTGTAGTCACTATAATCTGTCTGTGGTCTGTCTATGGTCTAGACCTCTGTCCATGGTCTAGACCTCTGTCTAGGGTCTGTCTATGGTCTGTCCATATTATGTCTATGGTCTGTCTATTGTCTGTCCATGGTCTGTTTATTGTCTGTCTATGGTATGATTATGGTCTGACTATGGCCTGTCTATGGTCTGTCTATGGTATGTCCATGGTCTGTCTATGGTCTGTCCATGTTCTGTCTGAGGTCTGTCTATGTCTGTCTATGGCCTGTCTATGGCCTATCCATGGTCTGTCTATGGTCTGTCTATGGACTCTCTATGGTCTCTCCATGGTCTGTCTATGGTCTGTCTATGACCTGTCCACGGTCTGTCTATGGTCTGTCTAGGGTCTGTCTATTTCTGTCTATGTCTGTCTATGGCCTGTTCATGGTCTGTCTATTGTCTGTCCATGGTCTGTCTATGGCCTGTCTATGGCCTGTCCATGGTCTATCTATGGTCTGTCCATGGTCTGTCTATTGTCTCTCTATGGTCTCTCCATGGTCTGTCTATGGTCTGTCTATGTCTGTCTATGGCCTGTCCATGGTCTGTCTATGGTCTGTCTATGACCTGTCCATAGTCTGTCTATGGTCTGTCCATGGTCTGTCTATGGTCTGTCTATGACCTGTCCACGGTCTGTCTATGGTCTGTCTAGGGTCTGTCTATTTCTGTCTATGTCTGTCTATGGCCTGTTCATGGTCTGTCTATGCTCTGTATATGGCCTGTCCATGGTCTGTCTATGGTCTGTTCGTGGCATGTCTATAGTCTCTCTAATGGTCTTTCTACGATCTGTTTGTGGTCTGTCTATGGTCTGTCTGTGGTCTGTCTATTATCTCTCTAATGGTCTTTCTATGATCTGTCTATGGTCTATCTATTGTCTGTCCATGGTCTGTCTATGGTCTGTTTATGGCCTGTTTACGGTCTGTCTATTGTATGTCCATGGTCTATCTATGGTATGTCCATGGTCTGTCTATGGTTTGTCCATGTTCTGTCTGCGGTCTGTCTATGGTATGTATGTGGTGCGTCTATGGTCTGTCTATGGACTCTCTATAGTCCATAGTCCATAGTCTGTCCATGGTCTGTCTATGACCTGTCCATGGTCTCCCCAAGGTCTGCCTATGGTCTGTCTGAGGTCTGTCTATGTTCTGTTTGTGTTCTGTCCATGGTATGTCGATGGTCTGTCTATGTTCTGTATATATTCTGTCTAGGGTCTGTCTATGGTCTGTCTAGGGTCTGTCTATGGTGTGTCTATGGTCTGTCTATTGTCTGTCCAAGCATTGCTGCCTGTAAAACTTGATTACTGTACGCATTACAAGCAAATTATTATAGAATAAATACAAATGATTGCTTAGGATAACATTCATGAAATTGTAAGTAAAATGTTTTGCAGGGATGCATACAGCAAAAATTTGTAAGTAAACGCGCAGCAGTATCATACAAAGATAAATTTCAGTTTCATTTAAGTTTGTTGCTTTTGTTGCCTGTAATGCAATTGTGACAGTATGTGAAATATTTGCGAATGTGTGTGAATACTTAAATACATGTGCAAGAGAAACGCATTAAAAATTAATGTAAACACTTTTACGACTCATTAAAATAAAACCTTTGACAATACAGCACGAAATAAAAAACAGTAGATAAGTCTGTTTTTCTTTTTTTTCACAAATATGGCAAATATTTCACTTGCTGCCGCTGCTTTCATTTCATGCTGTTCCCAGCATATTTCTGCTGTTGATGGATGTGACACGTCAAGGAATTATTTTCAAGAAGTCAAACATTTTAACGAGTTCATGGCATTTAATTAATAAAAAGAATTATTAATATGAAAACTCATGCAGAAAAAGAAAAAAAAAAAACAATTAAAGCCAAAAGAGAAAACAGACAAAAATCGCATGTCATGGCTTGCTAAAGTCAACAACATGCATTGAATATTTATTAAAATGTAATGTAGTGGTTACAAGTGAAAAATAATTAAATGTCATTTGTAATGGATATGGATTATAGTGTAGTTGCTAGTACATTTACAAGGAGTAAAAAGTTCATCGCATTACAAGAAAAGGGTTTATTACTACTAAATAAGAGTTTGGACAGAATTTTTTTAATTCAGTTAAAATGTTTAATCTTCATATTCAACATTCTATTGCGAATGCAAATGCGGCCCCATATCCAATTTATGCATTGAATATGAATAAATTACGTTTTGTGTACAAAAAGTTTATATAAAACAGATAAAAAATAGGATACATGTAAAAATTAATAAAAATGTTGCCTACTTTTGGGTGCGAAATATATTCATCATACGTCCTCAGTGTTGCTTTTTAGCAATATCCAGGTTATAATTTAGCATTTTTAATAGTAATTTAGCCTAAAAGTTTTAATATTTCTCTAAGAAGGCTAAAATAAAAAGCATTTCACTTGCAATAAATTATCTAAACTTTTCCACTTTTCAAAGTTTTTGCATCAGATAAATTTAGCTTCACAATGATTAAATAATCTTATTTTTGTAGAAAACTAAACCATTCCTTGTCTGATTAAGCCTCTTGTTTCATTAGCTTGTGGTGAATATATGCCTACTGCATCATGCATAACAAAAAGTATAATTTTCCTGAATTTTTATAAAATGCTAAAGTATTGGGTGGAAATTAATAAGATTTATCTAAAAGGTTTACCATTGTCCTAAGCAGTTTGCTAATGAAAATCATAGAAATTAGTTCAGTAGAAAAATAAATTTATGGTTTATCTGAAAACAATTTTTTTGTAATGTAAAAGATACAAAACTTAAATCAAATAATTTTCCATTGAAATTTTATAAAAATTTCCTTTTTCAAACTTCCTATTCCTTTAATAAATTGAATTAAAATTAGACTCTTCAATTAAAGTCCATTTTAATTACATTCAAAGTAAATACACAATACCAGGAAGTACAAAATAAATACACAATACACCAAACAAGTAATAATCAACACATTTTTTTTTTCTATTTTTTTATCTGTTTGTGTGCTTATACATAATAAACAAATTACAAAAATGTATACTGATGAGGAGAATAAGCAGCTACAAAATAAATTCCAAGCAACCAGCTTTTTGTGTGTAACAATAACTACAGCTTATTTGGTAGTATTTTCTTATAAACTTTCATATCTACCCAAAATAAAATGAACAATATGTCCTCTCACGTATTTGACAAAGAAATTCAATTAGTAAGAGCCAAGAATTTTCTTACTTCAGCTACTGTTTGTTGTTGATGTTCGAAAGTATAACAAGATGAAAATTTGCTACTCCAACTTGCTTAAACTGAAATAAACAAAAAAGGCTAAATACAAGAAAACGAAAAGTACTAATGATACCAAAACAAGTAAATGATAATAAAGTACCTGCAATAGATTTGGTGTAGAATGGGCTTAAATCAGCTTAGTGTATTAAAGCTGTTTCATCAGGAAGAAATTATATTCAAAAAAGTATCACTTAATTCCTTCTTTCTTGAAAAAATTTAAAAATTTTATGAAAAACAAGCAAGAGTTATATACTGGTTGTGCCGAATCGTATTAAAATCAATTTTTGGTAAAAAATAAATTTGTTGAAACAAAAATATTAAAATCAGTTTTGGGGAAATAAAATTTCTTGTTAAAACAAGTAAGAGAGCTATATTCGACTGTGCTGAATCTTATATACTCTTCACCAAATTATACTTTAAAATAAAATTAAAAACAATTTTTTTTTTAATTTTTTAGTAAGAGCTTCTTATGCTAAATTCCCAATTTTTATTTGATAAATTCACTGAAATTTATTGTTGGGGGATAAGCTAGTTCCTATGCGCATTTCACTGGTTGCTTAGGCCAGATCATCAGGAAACCTTTTCCCAAAAGGCTTTAGAAAAACTAAAGATATTATACAAATAAAACGATAGAGTGAATGAGAATTACAGACACTCAAGCTTTATTTGTAAAAATATCAAAGCTTAAACAAAACACCAACAATAAACAGTGATTTTATCTTTTCTTACATTCTCTACTACAATTGGTTGGTTTCTTGCCGACACAAACTGTAGTGTGTAAGTGAGTAAAGAAAAAATAAAACAACTTGCTTTATTGTTTTCGCAAGAAAATCAATATAAAGCGAGCTGCCAGTTTAGTCTTGATGCACGGGCACCTGCAAATTTATCATTAAAAGGTTATTTTTTAATTTTTAATTTTTTTTTTTTGTCGAAATTGTTAAAAATTTTTTAAAATTTTTTTAAAAAAATATTTCTTAATTTAAAAATTTATTTTTTTAATTTATTAGTGAAGAAAATGTATGACAAAAAAATTGTTTTTTTTTTTTTTTTTTTAAAAAATTCGGGTTAAAAAATATTTTTCCCGATTTTGACCCATTGTAGGTCCAACTGATTATAGCCTTATATAGATCGTTGAAAACGACTTTGAAATATCTATTTGATATCCATATTGTCTATATTTATGACTTAGTAATCGAGATATAGATCAAAAATAGGCCAAAAATAAAGGTTGTCTCGGATTTTTGATCATATCTCCGTTATTTGTGGACGGATATTGCTGATTTTAAATAGGAAACTTCTCGAAAGCATGTATGATAGAATTATTGAAGATTTGGATGCCGAAGATATCTTCAGAAAATTGATATCAATAGACATACATACATACATACATACAGACAGACAGACAGACAGACAGACAGACAGACAGACAGACAGACAGACAGACAGGCAGACAGACAGACAGACAGACAGACAGACAGACAGACAGACAGACAGACAGACAGACAGACAGACAGACAGACAGACAGACAGACAGACAGACAGACAGACAGACAGACAGACAGACAGACAGACAGACAGACAGACAGACAGACAGACAGACAGACAGACAGACAGACAGACAGACAGACAGACAGATAGACAGGCCTACACACAGACGGACTAATATATATACCCTTCTCACGAAGGTGAAGGTTATAAAAATATTGGTGAATTAAATTTTATTTGAAAAAAAAGTTGGTTTAAAAATAGGTGAAAACATCGAGGTAGTCACGGTTTATCACTTATATCTCATCCATTTGTGCAATTTGGTACTTTATTATAACTTGGCACTTAATCCCTTTTTCGCTTTACACCAAAAACCACCCAACATTGAATGAATATTAAAGTTAACACAAAAAGACTCAAAACAACAAATTAAATTAGTAACAGTCATGGCTGGAAAACAGCATAACTGTGGCTATAGACACACGATCTCTCTCTTTAACTACACATTTATTCTCTGTGTGTAACTCAATGTGTGCACCTAAAGGAAAAGTAACCAAAAATATACGCCCTAACCTCAGTTCTAGATGATGATGATGATGTACCAAACTGGATTATTGTAGCGAAAAAATATAGTACGACTGTGACTGTGTCTGTGTATAAAGTAAAAAAGTTGAGGTTATTTGAGGATTTGTGGCAAACAAAATAAAGTGAAAAAGTAGCTACCAAAGCACAAAACGCGTGACTAGAATAAATATTAACAAATATTTTAAACAAATACCGACAGACACAAGGGCGGCCAAGATAAGTACAAATAAAATAAACAAGCAACAGAAAAGTTTGCAAGCCCTTAAGAACTGTTTTTTCTTTCTGCTGGCTATATTCAAAAAGACTTTGCTTTCCAGGAAAAAGCTAAAGTTTTTGGACTTTGAAAGAGATAATTACAACCTAAATTTAACTAACTAGATTTATTTTCCAAATAAAAATGTGTTTAAACAACTAAATTCCACAAAATATATAATAAATTACATAAATGTAAAGCTTTAAAAGAAACTTCTTCATTTTAAAGCTAAGAAAATCCTGGAAAAAAAAATTTTGCAAGATTTATTTTAAACATCTTAATTTACATTCCTTGGCTTTGGTAATTTACATTTATTTTCATCAAAGTTTAAGCAGTTTTATTCATTATAAAAATAAAACTTTACACATTCCTTTGTAGTTCCAGCTTTTGATTTTATATTTTGGCAACATTAGTACAAAATACTTACTTGATACTTAAAATAGTTGTAGTAGTAGCTCTTCTTTTGCTTGTGTGTCTTATAAAGTGCCACCGAAATAAGTTGTTTAAAAACATTTTTACCCCAAGAATTTTGTAAATAAGTTCAATGTCGTTGTTGTCGTCATTTCATTAACATTAAAGTTTATTTTTAACTTTGTTAATGCCACATAACACAGACAGCCAGTGGTTTGTGCAACCTCTTGCATTTGCTTTGTATTGTCTATGAATCTAGGGAATTTTTTTCATTTTGTCAGCCATAATATTAAAATAATAAGAAGTAACACTAATTTTGTATGAGCTTAAGTGTCTTAAGATATTTGAAAACATTGTAACGTATGAGTGATATGAAATAGGAGAAATTGTTGGGCATACAAGCGTATAAGTGATATTAATTACAAAATTCAAATATTGTTGACAAGCGCATGAGTGATATTTGTATTAAATACAGTCTTAAATATATATTTTTTCTCCATTAGCCCTCTTGGGGGCATATGGCTTCTACAAAGCATCTCTCCATCTTACACGATTTGTAGCAGTTGTTTTCGCGTCATCCCATAAAAGATTGCACTGTCCTAGATCTTGGAGTATCGTGCGTCTCCATGTCGACCACGGCTTTTTGAACCTTGGCGGTTCCACTCTAGCTCCATCCTTGTTATACTGTCAGGATTCTTTTTCGGATAGTATGGCCGATCCACCTCCGTTTCCTACGTTTTATTTAGTTTCTTTATTCCTCGTTGGTGAGGTTCCAGAGATCTGTATTGCTGATGTTGTTAGGCCAGAATATTCTTTATATGATTTTGAGGCACTTGTTAATGAATACCTGTAGTTTTTGCATGATGGTGTTCGATACTAACCAGGTTTCACTTCCGTACAATAGAGTAGACTTTACACATGTGTTGAATATTCTAAGCTTGCTTCGTCTGGATATTTGTTAGTTTCTCCATACTGGCTGTAGTCTTCCTAATGGCGCTCTTGCTTTTTTGAGCCTGTTATTTACGTCTGTTTCAGCGCCTCCATCTTTGTGTCTGCACATCATTGTTTGTTAATAACGCTCCACTGCGATCAGCGACTGGTTGGTTCCTGTTACACTTTCGATTGGTGAGACAGTTTGTCGTCAGGTGTAGTTTTCTCATATTGTTCTGGCTAGCCGCTTCTTCCGCCGACATTGCGAGCCGTTCTAGGAACTTTCTTTTTTTCTCTTCTTGCAGCTTTCTTTACTTGTTTTGCCAGTAGTTGGTACTGCTGTCTCAAAGTGTTGTTGTTGTTTAACTGCAGCTTGAGTTCCCTTCTTTGAGAAACCAGGTTGCAGGTTTCATCTGATATCCAGGCCTTTCTTTGTGGTTGCTCTATACCCAATGTTTCTTCTGCGACTCGATTATATGATGCTGTAATATCTTTCCATGAGTGATGATGGTATATTGGTAGCTGTTCTCGAATTATCGTTGCTAACGTATTCTTAGTATCGTTATTTTGGAGTTGTTGTAGGTATGTCTTAAATATATCAATAATAAATTGTGAAATTCTTAAATATTCATAATTCTTGTTCAACGCGATTAAAAAGTTATATATAATTTAAATTTAATGATTTTATATCATTCTTTCTTCATCCTCCATCCGTTATACTCTTACCAAACTACATCTTTTTCCAGAAAAGATCACAAAGAAGTTTAAATTTTCTGGCATACATCATTGCCAGAAAATTTAAGTAATTAACAATATTAAAATATAATTTAAACGTCCAAAATTCTAGCTGAATTTCTATAAAAACTCCATCCAGCTGGCTTAAGACAAAAACTAGTAGACGTATGTAAAAAACACCAGGTTCATGCTACCAAAAAGTCAGTTTGCCTTTTCTAAAACAAACAGAACTAGTTAAGAAAAAATTAAAAAAAAAAAAAATATTTCCAGCCACCAAAAAGTTAGTTTGCCATTTCTGTGCTCACTTCTAAAACAAACAAAACAAGTTAGAAAATTAAAAACGGCTGCACCGAATCTTAAATACCATTCAACTAACATCAATGGAGTTCAGCTCAGTTTTTCTTAAAAAATATATAGTTTTCGGTAAAAACAATTATTTCTGAAGTTTGCCTTACTTTTTGGTTTGTAACTTTTTCTACAAAACTGATTTTGTAGTCCCAAATATTCCATGTTAGTGTTTTTTGTTTTAGTTTTGAACTCTAAACGCTAGCGTGTTGTACATGGATCTGGAATATACTCGTACTATAAACAGTTAAACATTTGTTGTGGCCTTATGTTCCACTGGGTATTAACGGATTAATTATATATAAATATAAACAGTTAAAAGTTTTGAGATAAATATTTCTATATTACACACGACATGATAAACTAATAATCACATTTAGTCACTACTAATTTTGGTGCAGGGTAAAAAAACGTTATGCCAACAAAGAGTTCTTAGTTTAAATTTGTTGCCAGCACATGCTAAAAACTCCAAAAAAAATATTAAAAAAACCGGAACAAATACTAAAAAAAGTAGCATAAGTCCGAAAAAAATTAACAGGCAATGTTAAACAACTACTGGGACAAAACAACATGCTACAAACAACAATGTGACATATGCAAGTTTATATATCTGTATGTAAGAGTACATGCATGTACAATAGGGATGAAACTTTTACATAGAACCAAAAAACTAAAACAATTTAAATCTTACTGAAATAAATAATTTTAAGAAGTTTTTTTTTCAAAATATTCGTTCTAGCAATTGTCGATTTTTAATTTAAATCAGACAACAAAAATTAGATTTTTCCTGCCTTTTCTGATATTGCTTACATTCGATTTAATTAAATTATATCAAATGTTAGTGAGATCAGACAGATGCAAAAATGGCACAACTTTTAAAAAAATTTTGGTATATTAACATGAAAAAACATTCACTTTTTTTGGAAAAGATAACAATTTGCCTTTGTGGCCACCCTTATGTACTGTATACATACATTTGCTAGTTTTTATGAATGTTGACTTGGTATGAGAACAAAAACAGCTGTGTGACTTAATCATGATGATCAGCATTAACAGGGGGCCAGCATATAATAATGACATTGCATCCACCACTACTGGCTATCACAACAGAACAATTTGACCGAGTGACTGCCTAAAAAAAACAATTGCATGAATTGAAAACAACAACTCTCAGCCGCCAATAGAGTTTATGGTCGTATTTTGATTTTTTTTTAGAACCGGCTTCCGTAACTACCCAGTAAACAATATTTGTCGAAATATCAGTAGTGCAATTCACATATCTTCATAACGATACTGGTATCGTTAAAATAAATATAACTGAAATTGATCGAATTTGCTATTCATTAACATTTTTACCGATATTCGCTGTCGCTTAAAGTAAGCTTTTGTTATTAGCTAAACGATTATCGACAAAACCAAACGACAACTATTTTTGTGTTGTTTACAATATCGACAAATGTCAGCTGATCAACTGAGATGCGTCTTCTTTGGCAACAATATTATATACACACAGAGAAAAAATATAGTTGTGCATGTTTACATTAAACATTTCCACATTTTTCAAAGTTTTTTAACAATATTATAATCACGTTAACTATTTACATGATTGTGGTAACTATAATATGGTTAAATTACGATTCACATGATTGTATCAATCATATATATGATTACTGTAAACAAGTATATGTTACTTTCACTAGCAAAATATGTAGGCATTTGTATGTATGTATTCATTAAAAATGGTGTTACAATCAGTTACACATTTTATTCCACTTTTATTATGTAAAATTAATAAAATTTACGAACTAATGTGTTTAAGTGAAATTTATGCAACATTCAATTGTTTTTTTTTTTCTATTCCTCTTTGTGTTTTTCACTTTTTTTTACAAAAATTCCACTTAATATCAATATGATATGAAGTTGTGTACTATTGTTTAAAATAAGTTAGGGAATTACGTAATCGTTACTGCAAACAACAAAAATTGTCGTTAACATTTTCAAAATTTATCAGAAAATGAACTTGTCTAAATTTCCTTCTGACACTTTTTCAGATCTGCATGTTTTCTGGAATAATGTAAAGAATATTTTGTTTATTTTATTAGGAGCCATGTAGAAAAACAGTTTTTCTTTCTAAATTCTCTGGTTATATAAGTATTTTATAGTATATATTAACAAAAATCGAATAATTGTCACAAAATTCGGTTAATTTTCTCATAATTGTTGAGAATTCAGTTCGAAATGTAATACAATTTTAGAAAGTTCCATCAGACTTTTGCCAATATCAATCAGACACGTCCAAAAATTATTCGAATTTCCGTAGAAATTCGCAAGAAATTCTCACCGTTAAATCTGAAAAGTTTTCTAAATTTCCTCAGATAAACATTTACGATTTCCGGTCAACCTCTCATACCAACATTGATACATTTTTATACCGACATTGGATATGAAATCGGCCGCTTATACAGACTGTCGTTATGAATTCTGACCGAATTCGCTATCAAATATTAGGTGGGTATATAGTGTATGAATGAGTATTGTATGTGAATGTTGTTGTTTCCGCTTCCATTCACTATAAGTTGTTGTATTCTGTGCTGCTACTGTTTGCTTGTTTGTACACTGTTTTCTTTTGTTTCTTGTGCTTTTTTTTGAAACACGAAAAGAAAAATATTGGATAAGGTTTATGTTTACATGTTTTATCTCAATGCAATTTTTTGTGATATTTTCCAGTTAAAAACAAGGTTTACATAGACGGACGGAAGGACGGACATCACTTAATCGACTCAGAAAGTGATCCTGAGCACATTGG
Source organism: Calliphora vomitoria (assembly GCA_942486065.2). Taxonomy (NCBI): domain Eukaryota; kingdom Metazoa; phylum Arthropoda; class Insecta; order Diptera; family Calliphoridae; genus Calliphora; species Calliphora vomitoria. The sequence goes on along the minus strand of OW818033.2, from coordinate 2,668,181 downwards.
TGTACTTTCAGGTGAGTGTTGGGACAATATTTTTGTACGTTGGTTGGTTTACGTGGTAGTTCGTTGCGTGCGAAAAATCAAGTAGGGTTGAAGGGACCCCGTTTTGATAAGACCACACCACTCGTTAGATGTATTGTCGTTTACATCGTAATGTATATAAAGTGTATGCACAAAAAATTTGCAAAAAAAAAGTCGAGTTTACTATACCCAACCTGTAGCTGTGAGGTAACTCAGTAGGTCATTGAGTTTAGACTCGGCTTCCTCACCAAGGTTAGTCAGTATATAGTTATGTCTCATGACACTCAGGGCTGGGCATTCGCAGAGAAGGTGGAAAATCGTTTCCTCTGCGACAGTGGTCGTTAAAAGAGAGTCCCAGGCATGCGATCTGCCAGCAACCTTGATATATCCCTTCTATTCCGGGTTATCAATTGCATAGTACGTTTTTCGTTAAAAGATGGCCACATCAACTTGGCTACCCTACATGTGTCTAAATTACGCCATCTAATCTCAGCCTTTGTAAGAAAGTGTCTGAAGATAATGCCTTTGATAGTCCCCAGTGGAATTTCTACTGAGACCGCATGGGAGGTGTCTAAGGTAGATCCCATTCTGGCTAGTTCGTCTGCCTGTTTATTACCGTAGTGGTCTCTGTGCGCAGTGCCCCAAACCAAAGTAATGTCAGATAGACGACCTAGCCTTGACAGAGAATCCTTACATTACCTGACTAATGAATATGAAGTTGTGTAGGTCTTTAGTGAGAGAAGTGGCGCCTGACTGTCGACAAAGATACCTATTTTGCCAAGAGTATGATGATCATGAAGTGTATTGCAAGCTACCATGATTGCATAAATTTCCGCCTGGAAAACACTACACTCATTCGGAAGACGATATGCCTACCCCAAGTTCGTCACAGAAAACGCCAGAACCAACACCACAGCTCATTTTAGAACCGTCTGTATATATCCTAGTGTCATATTCGTACACGAGATTACCCCTACCCCACTCACTCCTGGAGGGAATCAAGACCTTGAACACCCTATCAAAGTCTGTGTATGGAGCAACATAATCAGAACGCTGGAGAACCATCGAAAGCAGTAGGCTCGGAATCCCCACATGGCCATATGTTCTCGATCTCCAACAACCAGATGAATGAAGCCTCGCTGCGCTGCAGGCAGAGGTAGCAATTATGTGTTTTTGCACGTTTCAAACATCAGCACTAACTATTGCGGTGTAGGATATTAAAATTATAGATAAATAAAAAGAAATGTAAGCTAAAGTAAGTTAATCAAGGTTTTTTTAAATAACGAAAATAAGGAAACGCAAAAACATTTTCAAAGGTGTAGAAATGTTAAAGGATAATTAAAGTTGTTTCGATTGCAAAAAAAAAAAATAAATATAAAGCTTCTATATGGAACTTAAAATAAAACATCAATGAAAAATAAGTAATATTCTTAAACTAATAGCTACAGAGATGTTAAGTCACAGTAACATTCTTATTTTTTTGCAAGAAAAACAGTCTACATATACCCTACACCACTATAGGGGATATTATACGTTAGTGCTGGTGTTTTTAACACCCAAAAATATACCGATCGATTTAGAATCACTTTCTAACGTACCCTGTATTGCCTCCACAAAGTTCCTCATATTACCCGTATCCTTCCTTAACTGCAATCTGATATGTACCAGCCATGTCTAGCTTGGAACATATGCCCCTTGAAATATTGCTCAGTTCAGTTCCCTCAAGATTGGTTGATATCTCCAACCAAGTAACTTTCATACCTTATCCCGTAATAGTGACAAATTAGTTATATAATTCCATCTTACTCATCTCCAAGCATAGTTCACAACCTTGCAATACCGGTCCATCAGTGAGTGGTACCCAATCGTACAGACCCATTTACTTATATAGAGCTCTCTCACAGTTTCCTACTATCATGGTTATTTATAGCATCAGCACCGACTGGCTACCGACAAAACTACACCATTTTCAATAACATATCAGAATTTCAAAAAATTATGTATAAACGAATTGTACGAATGACAAGGTTTTCAAAACCATCTATGCGATTTTGAGTATTAGTCTCTTTTATGAAGACACTAGCTAAAGAACTAAAGTATCTTCCTTTTTGTTATAGCAATATACAAACGCACTCAAAATAACTTTTCCCTTTTATTTTTGTGACTTAGAAATTAAGTTAAATTAGTATTCATCAATTACATCCTACATCCTGCATGAATTATTTGTTCACGAAAAATCTTTCGAGTTAAAAGGGAGTAGAAGAAGTCAAAGTCACCACGTAAATTGGTTGAAAATGTTGCACAAAGACATTTGTATATGTGTCTGTCTGTTTATTTATGTATGTGTTGGTGTAAGAAAAAAAACAAAAGAGTTTTATTTAGTTTATTTTTGTCTGCTTATTGTCTGCTATATCCAATGGTACTGTAACACAAACTGAATGTAGCAAAAAAAAAAAAACATTGAATCCAATATCCAGAAAGACATAACATCACGTGTTGGCAGCAGAACTCTAGCAACAAAAATCAACAACATAAAGTTAGCCAGAATCGTGTTCTATTATTAAATTACCACTGAAAGTGACGAATAAATCAAATTAATTTCTCTAGGGAACAAAAACACCCTCTCTATTGTGCAAAATTTCATTTCATTTATACCGTCAGTCATTTATTCTGGCTAGTTTCAGCAAATAAATAAATTTAAGTTTTGCAAAGAAACTTTAACATGAATTTTCTTTAGTAATATTTTTGTATGTGTTGATAACTAATCGAAGATATAAGTTCCTTTTCTGGTTTGCCAAGAAAATCATTAATTTCTTGATATTGTTGATGTCTGTTATTCAATTGTTATGTTTGTTGTTTATTTTCCCAAATATCCATGTGTCTTTTGTTACAAATTTTAGTAGTTTCCCTATTATAAATCACTTTGTTTTATTTTTATCATTTATATTTTGTTTTAAAGATGTTTTCAAAGATATTGTTGCTACCTTTTTTTTTTTGGAAACCAAAAACTACCCACCATTAATCTTAAGAGTTTTACAAAACAAACTTGTCGAAGGACAACAAGGGTCTGTCTGTAGCAAATGAAAACGTAATAGAAAAAGGTAAAAATCACATAGTTTTCTTAACAATCATTTGTTGTGATCTTTATAAATCTTTAAACAATGTCAACAGCACAAAGGACAAAGCTTAATCAATTGTACTGTGCTATAAATTAAATCAAAAAAATATATACACTCGGAAAGTTTAAGGCCATATGTACAACATATTATTGAAATTTTCAAATTAATTCCAAAACTTGAAGTTGTTTATGTAAAGCTTATACATAAAGGATATTATTTTAAGCCCGATAGAAGCTGAAATTGTTAACACAAATAAGTAAATTTTAATCAAAAAAGATTTTTATTCCAAAGATCAATACATTGGCATTAACATTTGAAAATGAATTCGGGCATATGGCCAACGCGGGTCTTCTTGACGAAACGCATTCTGGACATCCAATTCGAGCATTGCTGGTCGTATGTCACGAATATAAAGAACAATTTTCGCCTCCCAGCTGTCAATTGATGCTGGCTTATCAGCATAAACCAGTGACTTCCCAATAGGAAATAATAGATCTGGTGGCCAATCAAGTTATAGTCAATTTATGATTTCAATAAATCGATGGCACGTAGCGTATTCCTGTTGAAACCACTTCAAAGTCATCCATATCTTCAAGTAACGATCTCCATTGATCGTAACGCGAGTTTCGACTTCATTTTAAAAGAAATAAGGTCGGATGATGATACCAGCGTGTAAACCACACCAAACTTTGCTTTTTTCTTGATCTAATGGAGTCTATAGGGTCTGTTGGGGATTGATCTCACTCAATATGTGGCAATTTTGTTTATTAACGAACCCGTTAAGGCAAAACTGAACTTCATCGCTGAACTCGATTTTGCAACAAAACAGTCGTCTATAAATTGCGATGACTGTTTTTCAAATTAAATTTGGATAATTTGGTAGCGTTGTTCAAGCTCCAATCTATTCATGAAGATTTGTTAGAGTATACTGATAATAAATGTTTATAAAGCCAGCGCAGTGTGGCAATTCGTTCGACAGTTTACCCTGTCGTAAGCTCTATCGGGCTTATGTAGGCGTATCTTTAAAAAATATGGTTATATTTTTATTAATATTTCGCAACACAATGGTGCGTAGAAACATTGAAAATATTTTATAAATCTGAATGAACTACAAGGTGGCGCAAAAGTAAACTTCCCATGTTTTTTGGTTGTAATTAAAAAAAAAAAAAATTAAAAACTTTCTTTCTTCTTGCGGATTATCTTTATTTGGTTTTTTAATTTTTTTTACGTCAAGTCGAGAATATGATGTCATGTAAATGGCCGCCGCCACAGTTGATTGTCATTTGAGCCCTTTTTATGGCATTTTCCATCACTTTGGCCAAAACTTCCGGCGATAGGTCCTCACATTCTTGACGGATATTGTCTTTAAGAGCTGCAAGAGTCTGAGGCTTGTTGACATAAACCCGCGACTTCAAACAGCCACACAAAAAGAAGTCTGGAGCGGTCAAATCAGGCGATCTTGCTGGCCAGTGAAAATTTCCAAAACGGGAGATTATGCGCCCGGGAAATGCATCTTTCAGCATATCGATTGTGGCACGTGCAGTGTATGTCGTTGCACCGTCCTGTTGGAACCACAAGTTTTCCAATCCCAATTCATCAAGTTGCGGCAAAAAGAACTCGTTGATCATTGCTCTGTAGCACTCACCATTCACAGTAACCGTTTGGCCTGCGACGTCTTCGAAGAAAAAAGGTCCGATGACTCCTCCAGCGAAAATAGCACACTGTGACTTTGAGCGGGTGTAATGGCTCTTCGTGGGTTACACGCGGATTTTCAGTGCCTCAGAAGGGTAAATTTAGCTTATTTACGTACCCGCTAAGATGGAAATGCACCTCATCACTCATGATTATTTTTGATGAAAAATCATCTTCCTCTTGTTGGTGATTAAGCAGCTAACAGCTAATGCACCGTCTGGACCGTACGGAAACATCTTCAAATCTTGTACCAAAATTCGCTGTAAAGACCGTCGACTGATACCCATTTGCGTGGCACGTCGTCTGATCGATGTCGACGGCGCTTCCATGACATCCTCGGCTACAGCAGCAATATTTTCTGCAGAACGGCTACTCCGGGGTCTGCCACGCCTGGCAGCATCTCGTGCTGTGCCAGTCACTTCGAGGCGAGCGGCTAAACTTCGCAGTGTTTCACCAGTAGGCGTTGGACGGCCTGGAAATCTGTGACGAAATTCACGTTGTGCCAAAGTCTCCAACCGATTATTGGTCAAATAAATAGTCAGCAATATTCCGCGTTCTGGAGCAGTGTAGCGTAACATTGTTTATTAACGTGTATTTCGCATGTGTTTACTACACAAATGTCAAAACAGAACTGACATTAGGGGCCAATCGCAAAATTTATAGCATTTTCTGATAGGAGGATTACTTTTGCGCCACCTTGTATAATTAGAATTATTAAAAAAAGGTCTAGAAATTAGACTATTTTCTATTTTTTCAACTATAAGTGCATTTAATCTCAAAATTTTGTTGAAATCACCATGATTCTGGAATTCAGCTTTATTGGGAATAAAATCTACCATTTTTTATTTAAGTTTATTAAAAAATATCAAAATTGTCGTACTTCTTTTTAAAGTACCTTATTATTTATTTGTCTGTTTGGTGTTTTTAAAAGAAATCTCTTTAATATTTGTGTATTAAATTAAATCATTATTTGATTTTATTTATAAAAACATGCTTACACAAACATTCAGCTACAATAAAAACAAATTTACCTATATGATGCAAATAGTGGTGAAGAAAATAAAAGCAGAGAGACATGGTTATAGATTGTTTTTAAAAAGCATCAAAATATAGTAAATTGTTAATTCCAAACCCTACCTGTTTAGACCTGATGTCTTTATAAGCAATATTTTGAAGGTTAAACTTCTACTTTATTATTATTCTTTTTAATATTCCTCAATTACTATACAGTATTTGCCACAAATAAGTAAATTTTCAAATTGAGCAACTTATACTGTTATTTCTTACTTTTGTTTATTATTTTCTATAATTTTCCACTCAATTGCTTGTAACACAGTATCTCTGTGTATGCTGTTGTTTTTCCGCTCAATTTAATGAAATAATTTATTGTCAGTTCAGTCGTGTTTGCATATTTTTGTTGTTAAATAACACCATTTGCCTTTTAAAATGCAGACAAAGCTGTTATGCGGATACTTTTGTTGTAAAGTATTGTATTTTTTTATTTATAATTAAAAACTACAATATTTCAGTGCAAAGCCGTGCTTTCAACACCTACTAATGGGAAAATGTGTTAAAAATTTATTTTTTTCTTTGTTAAAGGAAACAGAATTGTACTGTTTTCATAGGGGCGTATGATTATTTTTTTTAATATTAAATATCAATAATACGCAGTGAGAGGCTTATTTTGTATTGTTAAATGAAAATAAATTTAAAATTTTTATTTCAAAATTTGATTTTTTATCTTATTTTAAATATAACCACACAAATATATTACAAAATTAATCTGCGTTAAAAATCTCGTAAAATCTATAATAAATTTCCTTTGAATTTACAACCTCAAGTTGTATTTGTTTTTACATAAATTGCAGCTTCTAGGAACAATTACCAACGATTAGAATTTAAAAATATACAAATAGTATTTGAAATCCCTCTCCTATTGCTTTTTGTCTACAGTAAACCTCTTACAAAATGAGCTATGTCTGTCTGGCTGCAGAACATTTAAATATCAATGTAATTTAACAACAAACGACACTACCAATAAATGTACAATCAAACGTATATGCAAATACTAACAAACGGCAGACAGTAAGAGTACGAGTAGCGACTACATAAATAGTATTTAAGTACACATTATCTGTGATTGGAACATTTTTACTTTGTTCAAATGTTATTTGAAAACGCACGCCAACTGTTACTTTCAATTTTACATTTCAATTGCTGCAATTGTCTCTCTGACTTTTATTCAGCACCATCTCTGTTACATTAAAAAGTAAACACTGTCTTGTTCGGCTTAAAATTCAGTCTGTGTTTGTACTATTAAAGACTTACTTACATTTACACAAACCTACAGCATTTAACTATGAAAAGTGACAAAAACAAAGCAAAAAGTAATGTTGAAAGGAAATAAAATAAGTATGGAAAATAAAAAATTATAAATTACTGTTTGCAATTCAAAATCGATAGGTTTTTTACTGGTTTTATTTAATAGCTCTTACAACATATCAAACATTAGGGTTTCATTTGCTTTAAGCTAAAGCAAAGACATACACAGACAGCTAATAATTGTTTAGTGGTTACACAAAAACTATTGTTTTAAGAAAGTATTTAAAAAGCCAGAGAAATATCAATATAACCACTTTAGTTTAAACTTTAATACAACTGTTAGCTATAGTCAAATATTTTGCTGCCTACTTTAAGGTGTTTTTATTAAATTCTCCAGCTTTTATCTCATTGTATAATGCTTGCTTTTATATTATATATTAAGTCGGTTTACATACATTGAATACTTTTTATGGCCTTAAGGTTTACAGTCTCATATAAACCATGAAATATTTATATAAATATGGCAGGTTTATGTGGTTTTTAAAATGTGTTATAAAAATATTTATTTTTAATTATGTATTCAGATTTTTCCTCGTAAAGTAGAAAATCTATTAAATGGAAGCAATTTGTTGATGAATTTCAAAATAAAATCATTAAATGTTTAATTAAATCAAGCAATCTTTAATTAAAATTGAAAATTATACCGATTTTTTACCTTTTTTTCAGAAAAATAGTCATAAATCTCATTTTAATCGTTCCCATTACAATTACGACGTCACACTCGGCGTGGGACTGTCTGCTCAGTGACAGCTGTATCAACCAAAAGTTTTTGTTCCCAGGGAAGATCTTGCTATGCCTTTAGAGCTGTAACAACAGCAACAACTAAAACCGTCATAGTGTTGATAACAAACGCCAGACTGAATTGATATATGCTGCCAAAATCCCAATGTTTCGTGTTGACTGTTGGATTTAGAAGCTGCTCTAGCAGGTAAATATTGATGAGTAGATCAGTGCAATAGATATTCCTACGGTTTATTGTGATTTTCTTCAAGAATGATAACATTTAATAGAGAAAATGCAGTAAGAATCGGAAGGAAAGGAAGATTGACTTGTGAACTGTCTGTCCGGTATTTAAGCCATCTAATTCCTCTAGTTTATAACCAGAATGTCCTCCAGTCCATTATAGAATCATCGATCCAGACATTTAATAATAATTCGTTATAACCTATGGTAATGACTTATGATATGTACCATCGTCTTAATATCCTCTAGATTCTAGCATATCCTAAAAACTTCGGAATTCTTTTGAAAAATTTACTAATTCCAGACCCTATAAAACAGTGGCCCTTATACACGTGACACATGTGTGTATGATTGGTGGTAAATTAGTATAAGAGGTCGGCTGGGCGTACGAATGAATGAGAGATTACTTGAGTGTTTTGGTTTGAGTGCAAATGTTGAGCAAGGGATATGTGTCAATGTGTTGTGAAGAAGAGGGTTTTGACAGACAGGACTTTGAAGTTTTATTTTCAAATAACCATAAAAACTTAAAACATTATAATATGGTGATTTTCCATAAAGAAAAATATAAAATTTGATTTAATGTAAAATTTTAACGGTTAAAGATATCATAACAAAATTGGGAACTAATTTATATCCAAATGTCCTTAAAGTAATGACATTATAATTTTTGACATTTTTTATTTTCAAATACCGAAATTCCTAAAACGGGGAAAATGTGTTCCAAAAACTGAGTTTTTTTAGAAAATTGCCTACTGTGACGCTATTTACCGTGTGATAGTAAAACAACTTTTTAAGTATTTAAACAACATATAGGGTTATACAAATACGGAACTTTTTCGAGGATCGGTGCTTTGCCTTTTTAGAATTTTTTACTGAAACCTAAATATTTTTTTTAAAATTGTCCAAGTTTGGATAGGTCTGGGGGATACTGTGTTCACTTAAGTGAGCCCAATTTTACTTTACATGCTTTTGCATTAAGTTTTCTTTCCGGAACATATAAAAATTGTATATAGTCCCAAAGAAAATTTGTTTCTACAAAAGAAAAAATATAGGGACTTTTTTAGGAAAAATCGTAAAAAATTAGGCCCATTTTACATGTTCCAACTTTGGATGCGTGTAAATTTTTACACGGACGAGATAACTGTTACCAAGTTTTTTTTATTTTATTTAGAATTTTATTGCCAATATAGCTCATATTTTGAAAAAAAAATTCGACCCTCCGTAGGGCCGCCATATCTAGAAAACAAAAAATCGAGCAAAATTAAAAAAAAATAAACCTAAATATCGTTTCAACTGAAGGAGATAACCTACACATGTAAGCGTATTTTTTGTAGATCTTCTCAAGGACTATTTATATTTTAAATTTCAGCTCATTCGGATCATAAATGAATTTTTGGGGATTTTTTTAAAAATTTGGAGACCCGAGGTGACCAACTTTGAGGGGGCACAAACTTGCCCGTATTACCCCTAGGAAGCTGAACAGATGTAATTCAACTCAAAAACACCTCAGCTCTAACCATGTGAAATTTTGTAATAATATCTCTAATAGTTCCCGAGACACCGAATTATTTCCAAAAAAAAAAGTTTCTAAACCACTGTGCAACAATAAAAACCTAAATACTTTAATATGAATGAGTATGAGAAATATATATTTTTTCCGAATTAAATATTACTCATACTTAAATTTAACACTAAATGAATTATTTGTTCCCACAGCCCTAAAATATAAATACGTATTTAGAAAAATCTCATAATAATTTTAATATTTTTCAAATGCAAACATCATTCATATAAAGTTCTAATTTATACATTAAATTATTAAATAACTAGAAAAATTATTTACATATTTCTCTAGTTCTCTCTGGAAAACCAAACCAAAATTGTAGCTGCTAAAAACCACATATACCACATTTACACACATTTTAATGCAGATGTGTATTACAGTATAAGTAAATAAATATAAATAAAATACATATATTTAGTATGTAAGAATGTATGAGTGCATGTGCAACGTTGTGTGTTGTAGTGAGTGAGTATGAGTAGTGTAATAAACTAAATAAATAAAAACTATATGTATATAAAGTATACCTCAAAATAAAAATGCATGTAAAAGTTGCATACACTTTACTTAACATTCATTTGGTTTATAAATACTTTACAAGTACCCAAAGTGACACACATCTGCCAACACACACACACAAACACACTGGCAACTAATAAAAATACATTTGCAATAAACAGCCGGTGTTCGTACTCATACAGACGTACTGAACAGTGCTTTAAAAAAACTACATATGAAATGTCTGTAGGTAAGAGGGCAAGTGTAAGTGAATCAGTATAGGTACTATGTTGCTATATATGTGGTTATTTTTGTTTAGTATATGTATATGTGAATGTGTGCGTAACTATGTGTACTTGAGTAATTTTATAATTATATACTTATTTATGTTTTTTCAGCCACTTTATAAAATTCACACAACTTGTTAAGTAGTTTGTAGAAAAGTTGTTTTGTTTTGTTCTTTCACTCTCTCTCTCTCTCCTCTGCACAAGTGACATTTATAGCAAAAGTTATGGGTTTTGAGGACACTCTTCTTAGTTTTATATACTTTCATTGAAATTCCATTTCAATGTGGTATAAAAATTTACATGAGATCACTTTCATTTCAGGGGAAAACACACATTAATATTTTATAGTATTATATGATGCAGTGGTTTTTTTATACAGAGAAAATTGCTTCATTAAATATGAAAACATAAAAAAAAAGCGATTTAAGAAAAGTGTTAATTTATAAATATTTAAATTTGCTTTAGCCAAAGGAAGCGAGCTTTAAGCTGAAAGTAAAGGGTGTTTTTTTAAGCCTTTTCTATATCAATGATCTGTATACTCTGCCAACTCATCATGAATAGATTGACACTTGAACAACGTTACCAAATTCTTAAAATTTTTTTTCAAATTCAGTCAGCAATACGCTCAACTTATAGATGACAGTTTTATCGCAAAATTGTGTTCGGCGATGAGGCTCTTTTGAGGCAATCATCAAATAATTGCAATCCACATTTGGTTATAGCTTGATTTAGAGAAATAGATCTGTCACTTGGCCTCCAAGATCATGAAATTTAACAATTAATTAACTGTGGAGCAACATGAAGTCATAACGCACACAGGGAAAAGCTATAGTTGTACATGATTGCTATAAACATTTCAACATGTTTACTAGTTTTTTTTTAACAATATTATAGTCGCAGTAATTATGTATATGATTGCGGTAATCATAATACGGTAAAAATACGATTTACATGATCATTGTAATCATATATATGATTGTAGTAAATATATGTGTTTATGGCAATAATGTTCATGATGAATCATTATATCCATATCCATAATGGTTGTCACAAACATATACTTATTCACTGCAATCATATGTATGATTGCTACAATCATGTGAATCGTAATTATGGTTACCGCAGGCCTATAAATAATTACAGTAAACATAATATTGCTGGAAAACCTTTAAGAATGTTAAAATAGTTACATTAAACTTGTATATATTATATTTTTTCTCTACGTGCGGCTTAATAAACAATGCTGCTGCATATGGAGTTAGACCAATTCACAACAGAGGCTACAAACTCCAATACATCCAGAAAAATGCACCGTTTGTTGCGGTTAACACGCTGGTGGCTACATGGGAACTTATTTCTTCAAAAATTAAGACAGAACTCACGTTACGATCATTAGTGCACCATGATCAACGATTTTTTGTTTGAAAATGTGGATGAAAATGTTGATCCGGGCGAGATAAAGTTTCAACAGTATGACGCTACGTACCGTACGCCGACCGCAATCATCGACTAATTGTAATCAACATTTGGTTATAACTTGAATTGGAGAAGTGGACCTATCAATTGGCATCCAAGATCATGCAATTTAACTCCTCTCGATAATTTCCTGTGGAGCAACATGAAGTCACTGGGTTACCAACAACAATTGACACCTTGGAGGTCAGCATTGTTTGTAGTATACGTGGCAAACAGATAGTAATGCTCGCTAAACTGTTTGTTTCTTCCAAAGTATATTTATACAAGTACATGCAAGTGATCAGCTGTTCATTATTTTCTCCTTTGTAAATACATTTGAGATTGTCAAAATTTTTTACTTTGTTGTTTTTCTTTCTGTTTGTTTACATTTTTTGTATGTAATTGTAAACAATTTTTGACAATCTCACAATCTTTTACACAAACAAAATTAATGTTGTTTTTTTTATTGTTGATTTGTTGTAGAGTTGCATGTACTTGTATAAATATACTTTGGTTTCTTCAAGCACAACCGCGGTGGCTATATGGCCGATATCATTTCCAAATATTATTGCCACTCAGAGAAAACAGATTCGTGATAGCAACCTAACTGGTAGCCAATCGAATGATTCTGTCTTAGCAAATGAGTTTTACAGTTGTGGGTACAACATTGTAACGTGGTTTTGTCTTCGGCTGAGACAACTTAGTCGTGTCCAGGGCTTTCTTACGGGTCCACAAACCTTAAGTAACAAGACGATTATTTTATTTTTTGCTTTTGATCGGAATGGTTTTTAGAATACTACAATGTTTAATTCTTAGTGTCTAAATTCTAAATAATACAATGATTTCTTATGCTACGAGAACAGGCAGCCGAAGCCACTGTGAGAACAGACAACCGAAGTCACTGTGAGAACAGATAGTCGAAACCACTGTGAGAACAGACAGCCAAAGCCACTGTGAGAGCAGACAACCGAAGTCACTGTGAGAACAGACAACCGAAGTCACTGTGAGAACAGATAGCCAAAGCCACTGTGAGAACAGAAAACCGAAGTCACTGTGTAGGTAATTTATTCAATACTTAACCAAAGGTCTCGTATTGCTCAAAAAATAGGTTTTACTTTCGTAAAGACTGTCGGCTCTTCAATTATAATAACACAATTTCCGAGACTTGTATAGCGCATTCGTGTCTTGTGTGAACCGCGCCGACTGTAACTAAACCTTGTTTACTTATAATTATTTTCTTCAAAACCGTTTGGGAATTATATCATTCAATGTACTGTTGTGAGAGCAACATGAACAAAATAATGTACAGGGGCGTGTTCATGTAAATGTATAATGTTGTGGGAGACAGTGGTGTGTTCATGTAAATGTATAATGTTGTGGGAGACAGTGGTGTGTTCATGTAATTGTAACAAATAAGTATAAAAGTAACTTAAAATTCTTCTTTATCAACTGACTTTCTGTTGATAGAACCGAAAAATTCTATATGAGCAACCGAATCATTCGATTGGCATCACACTCGGTTGCTAATACGAATGTGTTTTCTCTGTGCATATATTGATCTTTCGAATAAAAAAATTTATTTTATTAAAATTTACTTTTTGGTGTTATTTTTTACAATTTTATATTCTATCGGGTTTAAACAAACACCCTTTTTATATTAATTTTTAATTTTGCCTTCAAGGAAATAGCAAATAAAATTGTTATTGCTTAAACATTACTGCTTCTTTAACCTATTAAATAACAAAATTCTTGGAAATTTATTTATAATTTAAAACAATATATATTTTTAAAAATTTATTAAAATTGTATATTCCAGTTCACAAAAGTTCATTCACATTTATGCCTCTAGGATTTGTGTTAAAAGAATTTAATTTTTTTATATATGGAAAGCAAAATTAATTTACCGCTATTTTTGTTTTGTTCTAAGAATTATTTTATTTTGGCAAAATTAATCAAAAATCGTTGCTTCCATTTGTTTTCCTCATGTTTTCCAATTTCTACTATGTACGATTAATGTGTTTTTTTAGAAAGTAAATAAGTGTTTAGCGTAATGAAAAAAGCAAAATAATTTATTTCTGTAAATTCTCAATAAATCATTAATTTTTTAAACTAAATCAAATCAATTGCATATACACTAGGGTGGACCTTGTTTTGCACAATTCAAATTAAATTACTCTTCAACATATAGAAACCAAATGCTGAAAATTTAAGCGAAATCGGCTAACATTCTTTGACTCTGAACTCGAAAATTCAAATAAAATGTGCAACCTCTAAATGCTATACAATTTTGCTTAAAAAGTTCAAACTAAGGCACCCCTAATAAATAAACACTCGTATAATATATATAAAAAACGGCTGTTGTTGTGTTGTTTCTACATTTAACAGCAATAAAAAAGACAACATATTTTGTTGTTATAAAAGCAACAACTACAAAATATGTAATAAAACAAAAAAATCACTTTATATTTGATGTATTAAGTTACAAAGCGAAAAGATTTTCAAGTTTTCCTCCAGCTCCCCACCCCCGCCAAATTATTTCCAGCGATATTTCAAGTTTCACTTGAATTCACTTCCTTTGGGAGTTAATGTTGGCATAACAATGTGTGTTATGAAAAAAGAAAATTGTATTTTTTTTTTGTATATATGTGTTTGAGCATTGTGTATGTTAGTGTAAGTATTTATATGGAAAAATTCAACAATTGCGTTTAATGTACATTTTGTGTTGTTTATTAAAAAAAGAAAAACGAAAGTGTAATAAAAATATAAAAGTAACAAATTGTGTATTTGAGGCGTGAAAATTGACACCTACTTAAGCTCAAAATATGTTTACGAATTTACTTTTTTTTGCGTCTTACAAAATGTTTGTGAAAGTTAAGAAAATTTAATTTATTTTTACCTTACTTTCTTGATAAAATTGTGGTAATAACTGAACATTTTATTCTTAAATTCCCAGCAAAATCTTTCATTGCCAAGTAATGTGTTAAAATGCTAAAATCTAGAACTTACACAAAAGCATTTAACTCATTATTTTAACACAGTGATGTCTTTGAAGGCAAGCATTGTACTTAAACAACAGCTTGTAAATAAATTATTACTTTAATAACACTAAAGCTAGTTACAAGTAATAACTTAAATAAGTCATTGATAGTTGGGTCTTGCAAAAGCCCCTATCAGCTAAAACTGAATATTGTTATGCAAATTACTAGAAAGTAAGCAGTTATATAACAGATAACAGACAAGTCATTACATAACAAATTCTATGTAATACAGACGGTAAAATAAAAAAATTTCATTACAAATGGATCAATGCTATCAGTTGATTTTTAATTTGAAATTTGTTGAAAATCATAGACCGAAAGTAACACGTCCACTTTCATTTCAATGGTAAACCATTCAGAAATAGCTTTTTATGTTATATCACTTATAGAGTGACTTATAACAGATCATTTTAGGTAAGTGATTGAGAGATAGGTTCGTAAAGGTCAGTTTAAAACCTGCAATTTCGAATTTTAAAAATAAATGCCAAAAATTCATCTGATGTAAATGAATATATTATTGAATGTAAAATTATCAACTTCAAAAAAAATCGAAAATTTTTCTAAAAATCAGCAATTTAAAAAAAATCAAAAATTCGCCAATTTAACAAAAAAATCACAAATTTAAAAAAAACAACAACAATTAAAAAAAATCTAAATATTTTTCAAAAATTCATAAATTTAAAAAAATAATAAATTTTCCTAAAAATTTGCTATTTTACAAAAATTTATAAAAAAAACAAGTAAGAAAGTATGGTCGGTCAAGCCCGACCAGATAATACCCTACACTAAGTAAATGAGCAAAAACATTTTTCTTTCAAAATTTCAATAATTTATGTTCGTGAGCGATTTTCGGAAGTGGGCCTTATATGGGAGCTATGACCAATTATGGCACGATCACCACGAAATTTGGTCACGTGATTAATGTTTATATGAAAGTTATTTATGTTCAATTTTATGTGTATACCAACATTTGTAGGAGATTTATGCTCGTTAAAGTGATTATCGGAAGCAGGCCTTATATGGAAGCTATGACTAATTATGGACCGATCATCATAAAATTTGGTGACATGAATTCCCTATATATAAAACTTATTTGGACAAACAGTTGTGTAGATACCTATATAAATTAAACATTTGTGACGGATAAAATCCACTTTCGGGAGGACATTTGTATGGGGGCTAGGTCAAATAATGGACCGATTTCAGCCAGTTTCAATAGGGATCGTCCTTGGGCAGAACAAATTATATGAACCAAATTTTATCGAAATATGTTCAAAATTACGACCTGTACTCTGCGCACAAGCTTTACATGGACAGCCAACCAGCCAGACGGACGGACGGACGGACGGACATCGTTTAATCGACTCAGGAAGTGATTCTGAGTCGATCGGTATACTTTAAGGTGGGTATTAGACTAATATTTTTGGGCGTTACAAACATCTGCACAAATCCATTATACCCTCCCCACTATGGTGGTGTAGGGTATAATTACACAGAAGAGAGGACTTCCTATGGGATCACCAAATGTTGCTGATATTGTGATAGACTCTTAGACAAATGTATTCAAGGACTTGACGAAATGATAATTTGTTTTGAGTAGCGAAGGAAAGTGTAATAGGTAAAACTATTGACAATTTTACCAAAAAAAAAATTAGGGAGAGAAACAGGACAAAAATAGATTGATATCAGAAACTGCTAGCTACAAGTAGAATTATCAAATATCACTCAAAACACCCAAAGAAAATCATCTTCAGGAAATAATTTGATTAAAAACTTTGGTAGTAACTGGTAAATTAAGGCATCTGATTTTAAAAACAATATATAAAAATTTGTACAATCAATGGTTTACCTGCCAGGTGGGAAAAACTAAATGAGTGCCTTAAGGCACCCTTAAGGCTTTAGAGATTGAAACATAGTCAGGTTTTAGTAAATTTTTATTGAAAACTAAATTTCTACAAGGTGGCGCAAAAGTAAACTTCCGATGTTTTTTGGCTGTAATTAAAAAAAAAAAATGAAAAACTTTGATTCTTCTTGTGGATTATTTTTATTTGGTCTTTTAAATTTTTTTTTACATCAAGTCGTGAATATGATGTCATGTAAATGGCCGCCGCCACAGTTGATTGTCATTTGAGCCTTTTTTATGGCATTTTCCATCACTTTGGCCAAAATTTCCGGCGATAGGTCCTCACATTCTTGACTGATATTGTCCTTAAGAGCTGCAAAAGTCTGAGGCTTGTTGACATAAACCCGCGACTTCAAAAAGCCCCACAAAAAGAAATCTGGAGCGGTCAAATCAGGCGATCTTGCTGGCCAGTGCAAATCGCCAAAACGGGAGATTAGGCGCCCGGGAAATGCATTCTTCAGCATATCGGTTGCGGAACCACATGTTGGAACCACATGTTTTCCAATTCCAATTCATCAAGTTGCGGCAAAAAGAACTCGTTGATCATTGCTCTGTAGCGCTCACCATTCACAGTAACCGTTTGGCCCTCGACGTCTTCGAAGAAAAAAGGTCCGATGACTCCTCCAGCGAAAACAGCACACCATACAGTGACTTTGAGCGGGTGTAATTACTCTTAGTGGGTTACACGCGGATTTTCAGTGCCCCAGAAGCGTAAATTTTGCTTATTTACGTACCCGCTAAGATGGAAATGGGCCTCATCACTCATGATTATTTTTGATTGAAAATCATCTTGCTCTTGGTGGTGATTAAGGATGGCTTGAGCGTATGTTAGACGCGATTGGCGGTCATCAGCTAACAGCTGATGCACCGTCTGGACTTTGTACGGAAACATCTTCCAATCTTGTACCAAAATTCGCTGTAAAGACCGTCGACTGATATCCATTTGCGTGGCACGTCGTCTGGTCGATGTCGACGGCGCTTCCATGACATCCTCGGCTACAGCAGCAATATTCTCTGCAGAACGGCTACTCCGGGGTCTGCCACGCCTGGCAGCATCTCGTGTTGTGCCAGTCTCTTCGAGGCCAGTAGGCGTTGGACAGCCAGGAAATCTGCGACGAAATTCACTTTGTGCCAAAGTCACCGACCGATTATTGGTCAAATAAATAGTCAGCAATATTCCGCGTTCTGGAGCAGTGTAGCGTAACATTGTTTATTAACGTGTATTTCGCATGTGTTTACTACACAAATGTCAAAACAGAACTGACATTAAGGGCCAATCGCAAAATTTATAGCATTTTCTGACAGGAGGATTACTTTTGCGCCACCTTGTAGTTGTTCATCACTCAAAAGAGATAATTTGAAACATTTGTTCAATCGACCAGCAAATCAAAACAAAGAAAACAAAACAACATTTTGCTTTACGAGGGAAAATCTGAGGCAGCAAAACAAGTCTGAAATGAAAAATCATTTATATTTGCATTTATTGGCAGTTTTGCGATGAGTGCCTTGAGGCATGATTAAGCATTAGAAGGTAGAAAATATGTAGATAGATAATTTTCTAATAAAACTGATAGGAAGTTTAATATATGACCATGGAAAACAAAGACCAAGAGACAAAGATAATTATATCCCCAAAAATTTCAGAGAAATTCGAATAATCCAAATTGATGGAAGGACTAATATACAAAATTGCACATAAGGACTACCTTATGTGCAATTTTGTACATAAGTCCATTAAGTTTGAAATCTTAGTAGTAGAACGAAGGAAGAAGTGTGCACAAATATATGTCGGAACTATGAAAAATAAATCAATTACTAGATAAGTTGAGCATAAATCGGACTTAAAATTTATAAAAAATTGGTCACAAAAAACTGCTCTAGCGACCTACTGTGCATATTCTGATCATCATCCCAACTTTGAGAGGTAAGCATACAGAGTAGTGAGAACAATTTTAAAAAACGGTACATGCTAGAGATGCTGAATATAAGTGCCAATTCCCACCATGCAAGTGAGAATTGTAAGTTTTTAGGCGAGAGAGACGAGAGAAAAGAATCGTGTACACACTAGCATGTAATTCGAAATTCGTTGAAATTTGTTTTGCTTTCGTCTTCGTAATTATTAACAGGTATATTAAGTAGAACAATTATCCAATAACAATACAATAACAGCTTAAGAAATAAGACTTGCATTGTGTGAATGCCAATGAAAGTTCATAGAAGTAAGTGTAATAAGTTTAATTTTGAGCGATTTATTTTTAACACAAAATATAAATCATAATACGTGTACTTTGATGATGTGGACGAGTTATTTTCGGTCTCTATTAAAAATTATAAATTTTGTACTAATGGCTTCTAAGTAGGCGCGATTTTAACACTCAGTTATTATAAAATTTTGAGGCATAATTTCTGGGAAAGTCCATATTTACTACTACTTATACTTACTAACTCTGCAAAAAGTGTTGAAGTCTCCTTTCTAACTTAATGCTATAGGTCATAAAAAGTTGTTACATTTTTATATGTTTTTCTTTTGTAATTTAGCATTAAGATTTCCATCAGTAATTGCTTTTAGATTTTATGTGTTTTTTTTTTTGTACTTTTTTCCAACTTTATTCTTCTGTAACTCATACGCCTTGAATGACCACACTACAAAACTCTTGTGATGGGTGGTGGCCATGTGGCACTTTATTAAAAAATGCTTACCTAAACAATATGTTATGCAATGAATGCTCATTGTTGTTGAATTAATGCCAACACTAAAGGCTAAAGGAAATGTATGTAGTATACATATGTATGTAGTAAATGAGGAAAGCATGAACGCAGAGCCACATAAACATTAGATGCCATAAGCTTTTCTAGGTTGAGGTATTTTACATGGTTGGTCTAGCACTGTGATGGTTGTAAAATGTTAACAGCAACATTTAAGGCGTACTTTATTACACATCAACCAGGGCAATTGCACGCTCACTCTACTCTTTTACGCATTTAAGGCCATAACAGTTTATGGTGCAAAGCCTTGTATGTTGCTTCTGCAATAATATTTAGACTTCATCTACAAGCGGTATAATCATTTTCATAGCTCGACTTAATGCTTAAATAAATAAAAAAAAAAAATCTCTCATATATTTGCTTACACAAAAATACATTTGTAATTACTTACACAAAATGCTGTATATGTGTGTAGAGAAAAAATATGTGGTTTATTTAGCTGATACTCCAAGCCTACGCCATGCCCTGCCTCTTTTTAACTAATCCTGGTGTTCAGCAAAAACTCACACTTTTACTCAACATATTTTCACATTAATGTCTAGCATGTTTATTTATATTTTACATACATGTCTGTGCCTGTATTTGAGCATGTGTGTGTGTAGAATTTTTGCAGAGCTGTTTGGTTGTGGGCATCTATTAATGCAAAAAGCTTTTATGATTTCGAATTTATTTCGTCTGTTTTTATTACTGTATTGTGTGTGGGTTTTATATAATTTACTTATACGTTTGTAGGTGTAAAAGGACGAAGATTAGTTAAAACTTATCAATGGCATGGTAAATTAATCAAAAATGTTAATTATAGATGTTAGTAATGTTCATCAAGGAAGTGAGATAGGAATAACTTAATCGCTCTATGTAATGGTCTGAGTTTTTAAATCGGAAGTATAAACTGATCGATATAATTTCTTGCCAGAACATATAAAATGCAAAATCAATGAAAAACTATATTTTCTCAATATGAGATAATGGTGACAAACTAAGGATTTTGTTGCCATTATTAACTTATCCTAGATATACTTTGTTAGTTACGATCCAACATACCAGATACCCAAGACCTCCATGAATTCGATTTTAATCAACATTCACACAGAGGTAAATCTTTATATATGGTCAATTCACAAGGTCTCTTATCAGTCATATCGTCATAATGTCCTAATATATCACGACTCGCCGGCTCGGCTTAACCAACTCTTAGGCATTTGGCGTTGGTCTCTGCTGGTTCGTTACGATAACACAATAAACATAGCATAGAAAGTGGTATTATTTTAGGACATTTTTTGCTTGAAAAGCAATAAAAACCACTGTGAAATATTAGGACATTATGACAATATGACATAATAAGCGACCTTGTGAATTGACCAATAAAGTTCTCTATGTATAACGATCCAGAATATATAGGGCGTATGACCTAAAAATTCGGGACTTAATAACTTATATATCGTTTTTAAGGGTACATATCTGTCATTTTCTCTTACTTAGCTATTGAACATAATAGTGTAAACAACAACGTATTCTTTACCTCGAAAATATCGAATTTTGTACCAACCAATTTTAATTTGAAAAAAGTGCCGCTGGAGCACACTGATTGCTCATCAAAGCTTATGGTGAATGTGATCCATCGGTTTCAACGTGCGAGATGTGGTTTGTGCGGTTCAGAAGTATTGATTTTGAAAAGGAAAACTAAAATTGCACAGCAAAAAAAAAGTTTGATGACCAATAATTGGAGGCTTTACTCAATGAAGATTGTTCTAACACACAACAAGAGCTTGCAATCATTGGGTGCTAACCAAGTAGCAATTTCAAAACGTAACCAAGTAGCAATTTCAAAACGTTTGAGAGCAGCAGTTCTATTGGGTACGATACGAGTTGAAGCCGAGAGAATTTGAAATATGATTTTGCATGTCGGAAATGAAGCTTGCTTTAAAAGAGACTAATTTTTGCAACGAATCATTACTTACGATGAAAAATGGATTCATTATGATAACCCTATCGTATTTGAAGCACGACCAACCAGCCGAATCGACAACAAAGCCAAATATCCATGGCGCTTAGGTAATTCTCTGTATTTGGTGAATGCAAAAGGGTCCTATATATTATGAACAGCTGAAATCAGACCAGACCATCACAGCGAAAGTGTATCGAATGCAACTGATTCGTTTGAAGCGAGCATTGGCCCAGGATATGCGGCCAGACATGAAACCGTAATACTCAATCATGACAACGCTCGGCCACATGTTACAAAGCCTGTTAAAAAGTATTTCCAATGAAGTGGTTTTGCAATTTTGCTTATAGTCCTGACCCTGCCTCGTCCGATTACTATTTGTTTCGTTCGATGCATTCGGATACACTTCACTTTCGAACAGAGTATCCGTAATTGAATTGTTTCGTTCTTGCCCTCAAAAGATGAGCAATTCTTTTGGCTCGGAATCCATATGTTTCTAAAATGATAAGAAAAGGTCAGAGCAAACAATGGCCAATACTTTGAATAAATTTATATTGTAAAAATGTTTCAAAACAAAAATCCCGCATTCTTAAGTCATACACCCAATAATTTATAAAAATCATTAAAGATTTAATGTTCGGTTTCACCTTTTAAAATGGTTGGTTTATTTCCTTTAAATAAACCGAATACTTTTGATTGCAAATAAAAGCCGTATAATAGTTTAAAATGTGTAACAACTCTTTATTTATTTAATACTAGCTTGACCCGGTGCGCTTCGCTACCCCTGTCGTAGTAAGAAAAATATGTAAGGGTTTTATTAAAAAAAAATCGGTTTTCCCCCTGTTTATCCCTTTCTGGTCCAAGTATTGAAAAAAAGCTATAGCCTATTGACGCTTTCAAGTAAGGATCTATCTACGTTCCAAATTTCAATAAAATTAGTTCAGCCGTTTAGGCGTGATGCTCAAACAAACAAACAAACTTACAAAGACATTTATATATTTATATAGATGTACAACAACAACAACAGTTCAAATAGTCACTCAGTGTCTTTATAAACGTTTATCAATTCGCTGAAATACACACACTTTATAATGTACAAGTACACACTGGTAATGCAGTTGACGTCTTCACTGTACGCTTCTTCAAATTAGACTCACTCACTACTGCAACCGCAGTCACTATTTATATGCACTGCCATCTTCATCCGAGTAGTCTAAATTGTTCTTAATGGACAAAACTCGTATGTTCGAATTCTAC
This sequence comes from Calliphora vomitoria, assembly GCA_942486065.2. Lineage (NCBI taxonomy): Eukaryota > Metazoa > Arthropoda > Insecta > Diptera > Calliphoridae > Calliphora > Calliphora vomitoria. The sequence goes on along the minus strand of OW818033.2, from coordinate 2,645,300 downwards.
AGCTTTCGATGTTAATGTTAGCAGCTTAAACATTTAGTATTGCCATACTTACAAGCAACCACATGCTATCAACATTGTTGATAAGTAGAAGTTTCTACTGATGGACGTGTTTATAAAAATAATGAATGCTGCAGGAAGTCGTTACAAACCGTTAAATTCAAATCGCTTTTGCAAATTCGTAACAATATATTTCAGCATTGCCTGCTTGCTGAAATTTAAACCAATGTATGAACAAGTTTTTTTTTAAAGGTTGCGGGCAAAAAAAGACCTTGTTATAATTTGACTTATCTCAGTCCTTGTGTAAAGAAATACATTTGAGTGTGTGTGTCCAAATAATACATATGTATTTATATTTATGTATGCTTGTTTGCATTAGTGTTATTTGTTTTAGTTGAAATTGGTTAAGAGTTCCAGAGCAATAAAATGCCACATTTTTACTTATTTTTATTTAATTGAAACTTATTTGTACACTCATGGCTCAAGAAAACGAAACAAAAAAATCCCCAAGACGCTTAAGTTTTGTACATCGAATGGTGGGTAGGTGGCTGTTTTATGTAGGTAGTGTACTATTTACTGTGGGGACTTAGAAGTAGCAAAACAAATTTTGCAGATTCAATAAAATAAATTCACATGTATTTAAGTTAATTATATTTGTAAGGTATTTTGCTTAAAGTCTTAGGAAATTGTTGGTATATTTTAGATTTTTATCTTAATCCCAAACAAATAATTATTAAGCTTACTTTCAAGCTAGTTTTCTTTCTGTTATCATATTTTAATAAAGTATATTTAAATTGTTTTCATTTGCTCATAAATATTATACTCTTTTTCATAAAAAATCATTAATTTTCTTGAGATTTTTTTCTGGCTTTTCCGCCATAAATCCTTAGCAGTATTGTGTGTTAGTTTACAATTGTAAAAAAATGTTTGCTTATAGTAAAAAAACTGAAACCCCAACATTTTAACGCTGTTTTGTTTGTGGTGAATTTTACTTTCTTTTTTTTTAACTTCCGTTTATTTTTTATATATGAAACTCTGAAACTGTATAATAATATTCAGACAATATTTTTTTGCAGTTTATATATTTTTATTTTATTTTAATAAAGCTAAACTAAGTAGTAGTGTAAAGCGTCATTTATATTTATACTAGCTAAAACCCGGTGTGCTTCGCTACCCGTATCGTAATGAAATAAAAAGTTTAGAGTTAAACAAATATATTAAGTTATTAAAATCTACAGTTTTCCTTTTAAATTAATTCTTATTATATTATCTTATGATTTACAATATACTTATTTAGTTTATCTAAAATTAGTTTCTATTTTAATAAGTAGTACATTATTTGTTTCTTATTTATAACCTTAATGTTAAATATAGAAGTTTATAGAAAAACATTTTTTATTTAATGTTTGATATATACATTATTTTTATTAATTATTTTTTATTCTAATGCCTTAGGATATATAATATTTTTGGTTTTTACTTCTGGTGCATATACATATAAGTCTGTGGGTTTTCCCACTCGCGAACATGTAACATAAAGCTGTCCATGTGAAAAACATGGATTTTCTAGATTTAGTCCACAAACTTGCAAAGACTGACCTTGAGCTTTATTAATTGTAATTGCAAATGCTAGGCGAATAGGAAACTGCAATCGCTTAAAATCAAATGGCATTTCCGAAGTTATCATCGGAATACGTGGCAGAAATACATCTGATCCATTGTACTTTCCAGTTATAATGGTCGCTTCGATTAGATTGTTCATTAATTTCTTTACTATAAGTCGAGTGCCATTACAAAGTCGTGGTGGATCAATGTTTCTTAGTAAAATAATAGGAGCACCAATTTTCAACTGCAAGTCATGTGGTGGAAAGCCCGGTAAATCTAACGAATTTAAAAATTCGACTGGATAATTGACGACATCCTCAATATTTGTAACAGTGTCGATTGATTTATAAATTTTTAGATTACCATCGATGGTATTCAGAATGTTGCTGTTGGTGGAGTTAACGTCTATATTTTTGGCTGCCAGTAACGCGCGTTCACATAACCATTGCTTGTTTTTACAATTTTGTCCGATATTGGGGAAAACGCAATTTATTAACTCTTCTATAGATTGCGTCATGCTGCAGAAGTCAGATGGAAATGTTATACATTTCATACATACATACATACATACATACATACATACATACATACATACATACATACATACATACATACATACATACATACATACATACATACATACATACATACATACATACATACATACATACATACATACATACATACATACATACATACATACATACATACATACATACATACATACATACATACATACATACATACATACATACATACATACATACATACATACATACATACATACATACATACATACATACATACATACATACATACATACATACATACATACATACATACATACATACATACATACATACATACATACATACATACATACATACATACATACATACATACATACATACATACATACATACATACATACATACATACATACATACATACATACATACATACATACATACATACATACATACATACATACATACATACATACATACATACATACATACATACATACATACATACATACATACATACATACATACATACATACATACATACATACATACATACATACATACATACATACATACATACATACATACATACATACATACATACATACATACATACATACATACATACATACATACATACATACATACATACATACATACATACATACATACATACATACATACATACATACATACATACATACATACATACATACATACATACATACATACATACATACATACATACATACATACATACATACATACATACATACATACATACATACATACATACATACATACATACATACATACATACATACATACATACATACATACATACATACATACATACATACATACATACATACATACATACATACATACATACATACATACATACATACATACATACATACATACATACATACATACATACATACATACATACATACATACATACATACATACATACATACATACATACATACATACATACATACATACATACATACATACATACATACATACATACATACATACATACATACATACATACATACATACATACATACATACATACATACATACATACATACATACATACATACATACATACATACATACATACATACATACATACATACATACATACATACATACATACATACATACATACATACATACATACATACATACATACATACATACATACATACATACATACATACATACATACATACATACATACATACATACATACATACATACATACATACATACATACATACATACATACATACATACATACATACATACATACATACATACATACATACATACATACATACATACATACATACATACATACATACATACATACATACATACATACATACATACATACATACATACATACATACATACATACATACATACATACATACATACATACATACATACATACATACATACATACATACATACATACATACATACATACATACATACATACATACATACATACATACATACATACATACATACATACATACATACATACATACATACATACATACATACATACATACATACATACATACATACATACATACATACATACATACATACATACATACATACATACATACATACATACATACATACATACATACATACATACATACATACATACATACATACATACATACATACATACATACATACATACATACATACATACATACATACATACATACATACATACATACATACATACATACATACATACATACATACATACATACATACATACATACATACATACATACATACATACATACATACATACATACATACATACATACATACATACATACATACATACATACATACATACATACATACATACATACATACATACATACATACATACATACATACATACATACATACATACATACATACATACATACATACATACATACATACATACATACATACATACATACATACATACATACATACATACATACATACATACATACATACATACATACATACATACATACATACATACATACATACATACATACATACATACATACATACATACATACATACATACATACATACATACATACATACATACATACATACATACATACATACATACATACATACATACATACATACATACATACATACATACATACATACATACATACATACATACATACATACATACATACATACATACATACATACATACATACATACATACATACATACATACATACATACATACATACATACATACATACATACATACATACATACATACATACATACATACATACATACATACATACATACATACATACATACATACATACATACATACATACATACATACATACATACATACATACATACATACATACATACATACATACATACATACATACATACATACATACATACATACATACATACATACATACATACATACATACATACATACATACATACATACATACATACATACATACAAACACACATTCACTTTTATATATAGATAAGGGTTTCAAATGTATACAAATTTTAACATTTGCTTAATATTGTTGGTAGTCAGCGCATTTCTGTCCTAAATATTAATATTGATGGATGATATAGCTTTCCCTATTTATAATTTGTCATCATATGTATGGGAGGTGCCACGCCCACTATTGATAGTCCGCCCATTCTTGTCCTAAATATTAATATTGATGGTAGAATAACCGTACCATATATCTTATTGTTTCCCATATATACATTTTTTTTAATTGGGAGGTGCCACGCCCTCTGTGGCTACTACTCCCATTTTTTCTGCAAATATTTAAACAAACAGTGGAATTGCTCATACAAAATTTGAGGACTATAGCTATTATAGTTTCCTAAATATTTGATTTTTAAAAGTAACTTTGTATGGGAGGTACCACGCCCACTTAAAATTTCAAAACAAAAAGTAGCCTATAGCTCCTTCCAGACATACATAAATATACTGTAAAAATTTCAAGCAAATCGGTTCAGCCGTTTAGCCGTCTATAGAGCCCAAACTAATAATAATAAACATACATACATACAGACACACATTCACTTTTATATATATAGATTAAACATACAAACATGAAACTGTAGCATGCTTTTAGGCAACAGTTGGGTGTGGTGTATGTGTGTGTATAGAAATGTTACACGAATATGAGACACTTTTTTCACACATACAACATATTTTATTATTTTTAAGCATCTCTGTGTTTATACATATATTTTGTAAATAGAGCTTGATTTAACTTTTTTTAGCAGTACATTATGGTCTCTTCGTTTACTTGCTTTGTATAAAAAAAGGATATACGAGTAGTCTTTGCAGGATATCTAACTGTCAAGCAGTGTTAAATTTATGTTAGTGTTGAAAATTGGCTGACGCCTAACAGCATTCAACTGAGAAAAGTATGCTGTGAGCTAAAGAAAAAAATGTTCACTATAGATTTCTAAAAAGGACAGTAATAATGAAGTGGCAAAAAGGGTGTTAATAAATAAGCAATATTAAGTGAGCGGCTTATTTAAATATACTAAAATAATTTTTAATTTTTTTGGTAGAACCTAGAAATATTAATCCTTAAACAAATCGCAGATACAGTGGTGGCCATGAGGTTAGCACACTTCATACTTGCTGTTTTCTAAAGCAAATTATTTCATTTCATTGCAATTATAAACTAAATTTTTTGTTAATTAGTGTTGTTTATGGTGTGATCAATAAGTCCCGTTACTTTTTTTTTTGCATTCTATCGCTATTCTCTTTCAAATTTGCATTTTAGTGCAGTAATATGTAAAATAAGCCGGACACAATTTTAGCACATATAAGTATAATTAAATTTTTTAAAAGTTGTTTGAGGGTATAAATATTAATTGGTAAGTTTAGGTATTATTTAATCAATGAGGAAGACAAACTGACTTAATAAACATTATTTAGATATGGCTAAAAAAAAGTGGTGTACAGAGGAACAACGAAAGATTATTCAACAAATGAACTCGAGAGGAACAAGTATAAGTGAGATTGCTTATACTTTGGAATGCTCCAGGAAGATGTTTTATAATGCATTAAGACATATTCAGAAATATAAAACATCTAAAAATGTTACACAGGCTCCTCGGCCCAGAAAAACTTCACGTAAAGAGGACTCTTTAATATACAGAGCCTCTGTCGAAGATCCTTTTAAGAGCTCCACCGTAATCCAGAGAGAAATTTCAGGAAAATATGGTATCAACGTGTCCAGCAGAACGATAAGAAGAAGACTTAATGAAAAAAATTTACGTGGATGCATTTCTCAGCATAAGCCACATGTTTCAAAAAAGAACATACAAGCTCGGTTGTCCTTTGCTCGTGAGCATTTGGAAAAGCCGTTAATTTTTTGGAAAAATGTCCTTTGGAGTGATGAATCTAAATTTTGTAGATTCGGATCGGATGGTAAGAGGTATGTATGGCGTCCTCCGAACATGCAACATAATCCAAAGTACACCAGTAAAACAATAAAACACGGTGGGGGTAATGTGATGGTGTGGGCAGCATTTTCTGGGTATGGTGTTGGTCCTATAAAAAAGATTGATACTCATATGGACCAGTATGTATACCAGAATATACTTCTAAATACAATGATACCTTATGCAGAGGACAACATGCCACTTAGGTGGCGATTTATGCAAGATAATGATCCAAAACACACCTCACGCTTAGTGAGGTGTTGCTTGGAATCGAACAATATCGACGTGTTAAAATGGCCAGCCCAATCTCCGGATCTCAATCCTATTGAGAACCTTTGGAATGATGTGGAGCAGCATGTAATGAGAAAAAAGCTTAAAAATTTGGCCGATTTATGGAAAGAAGTAGAAAAAGCTTGGAATGATATTTCAGTGGATCGCTGTATGGCCCTTGTAGAAAGTATGCCAAGGAGACTAGCAGCTGTGATCAAAAATAAAGGGTATCCAACTAAGTACTAAGTTTTTAGTGAAATAAGTTTTTTTGTTTTGTTACTTTTTTAATATGAATAAACTTTTTTATTTTGTGCTAAAATACTGGCCAGTGTTTTTTTTAGGTTATTCTATTCTGGATAGAAAAACGCAAAATATATATAAAGGAATAATGCTGGACATGATGGGACGTGATCTTAGAAGGACAAGTAACACGCATGCAAAAGATATCATAAAAAAATTAAGAAATATAGGAAATATTTGCGTTTAAAAATAGCAAGTAGCTAGTGTGCTAACCTCATGGCCACCACTGTATATACACGCAGAAAAAAAATATAGTTGTACATTGTTACTGTAACCATTTCAAATTTGTGCATGGTTACAGTAACAATATCAAAATTTTTAACAATATTATAGTCACAGTAACTATATATATGATTTTGGTAACAATAATATGGTTAATTTACGATTCACATGAATATTTCAACCATATATATTGTTACAGTAAACAAGTATATGTTTGTGACAACCATTTATATGATGAATAATTTTATCATAATATGTTGTTCTCAGATTATGATATGAGAGCATCATAATATGGTAAGTCCTTCATCATATAAATGGTTGTCACAAACATATACATGGTTACTGTAACCATATATATGGTTGATACAATCATGTGAGTCGTAAATTAACCATATTATTATTACCACAATCATATATATAGTTACTGTGACTATAATATTGTTAAAAATTTTGAAATTGTTACTGTAACCATGCACACATTTGAAATGGTTACAGTAGCAATGTACAACTATATTTTTTTTCTGCGGGTAGACAAGACAAACTGTATTCATTTTGGGAATTCAAATATTTGTTCACAATAAAATGTTAACCACGAAATAGCTTTTATTAAATCCACCTATTGCAGGATGATTAAGGGAATCTTGCGAATCTCTGTATTAATGATCATGGATGCGACGCGCAGCACTCCATCTCGTACTTTATTTGTTATGTTGATATGGCTACCGGCTGATCTCATTCCCAACCCGTTGGCTCTAAATTCGGCGGTTAGGCTCAGTACTGCGGGAGCATGGAGGTCTGGATGTACCGGCCATGCATCCATCCTGGGGTGTATATCTAATATTTCTGCAAACATTGACTATTGCACACACTTACCCTTTGCTGACAGACACTTTTCTGTATCGATTGTGTGCGGGTCACCTTCTACAAGGAACACGTTTGTTATCTGTACAGATGGCTCAAAGTCTGCGATTGGGGTGGATAAGGGCTCCTGTGTTTTAAGCTACATGTAGTGAGCTGTACAAGCTGTGATTTCAGCCATCACAAGAGCAGTACACTGGATAAAGTACTATAGGTTATTTGGTGAGAATATTCGAATTTGTACTGACTGTACCTGCTATTAAATCCCTCTCTGGTGTCTATTCGTCATCCAGATTATGACATGAATCCCGGGTGCCTCTTAACGAGATGACGAGTCGTTCTAACCTTAAGTTATTGTGGGTGCCGAGTCACTCTGGCATACTCTGCAATTCTATCGCGGATGAACTGGCAAAAGCAGGCTGATGTCTGCAAGTTGACGAGATCGATTTAGTCGGTATACCGCTCTCTTATTGAAACGGTTGAACACCTACACTATCTTTGCCCTGTACTCTGCAATATTATTGCGGATGAACTGGCTCTCTTGTTGCGAATTACCCATACAGTGCAAATTTTTCCAATCTGCACAGCTCAGATGGTATCGAGGCTTATATCGCCCGTTTACGACCATCATAGGTCATCACGGGCTCGGCTACGAATTTTTATAGCCGTGCTTACAGGTCACTGCTTAATTGTCGCACATGCTAGAAGATTGTACACTCCCTATAATGACTTCTGTAGAAGCTGTCAGACGAGGAGGAAACGGCTAAACACCTCCTATGTCTTTGGCCTGCTCTATCGGGGAGCCGGACTATGAAAATGGGTAGTCCTTTTATGCACATTAGGAAGATGGATGCCTTTCTTCGTGCGTCGTGTTGGTTTTGCATCGAATCCTTTTCCGACATGAGAAGGACCTTTTTGAGGATCTGAACATGAACCAAAATGAGCTGGTAAAACCAAACCTAGCCCTAACTACAGCCCACAGAATAAACGCATAGAACGGAAGAAGAGAGTAATATCAATGGAAAAATTACTATCTTTTCACACATACGGGTGATACAATAACAAAATACATGCAATACATTCTCATGAATTAGGTTTTGGACAACAGACTTAGGTTTCTGGCTCTCAGTTACCTATCTAGTTGTCATCTATGCTACAGCCCTTAATATTGAAAATGTCACACTATTTGTTCTACTATTAAATCAAAAATTTTATTTTCGTTAAATTTTTAAATATAAATTTTTTAAATTAAGACTTATAGTTATTTCTAAATTCAAGTTAAACTGGATGTTATATTTACAATATGTTTGTGTATACTTCTTATTATTATTATTTTTTGTTCACAAAATCTTTCTTAATATTGTTTTAATTAAAAATTTTCCAAACTGTTTTTGAAACAGTTTTTGCTATAATCCTCTCATCATGGCCATTATCGCCAATTTCATTATTATTTCAGTATTTCTACAAGAAGTATTAAATTTCAAATTTTTCCGCCTAAAAATTTATACAAACATACAATTGTATGTATATTACTTACTGGTGGTTTATGGCACTTTGCTGAACACAAAAATATTTATTCTATTATAAATTTTTTTTTTTTTTTTTTGGTTTGGTCTGTATTTTATATTATTATTATTTTATGAATGGGGTATGATTATGGTTTTAAAGTCAAAATTGCCTACGCATTCAATTTTTCCTGTTGAGATAATTAAATATAAATGTCCTGCGGTGTGTCTGTGCCACATAATACCACCAGTAACAACAACAGCAGAAAGAGCAGCAGCTTCATCACCAGCAGCTGGCAGCAGCTACTGAACCAGTGACGACAAAACACCAAAACCGCAACATATTGTGCTAAATGTTTTAGAAACATAAAATTTTTGATTAACATTTTCCACAAAAATGCAAAAAAAGTTAAAAAAAATAAAATAAAAACAAAATTGAATATAAATTAAAAAAAAAGAGACAAAAAGTTGGTGGTAGAAAAACAAACTGGCTTAAATGGCACAACAATTAGATGGAAAATTGTAGTAGGAAGACAAAAACAATCCTTATTTTGAAATGTATTTTCGGAAATAGTCAAAAACTACTGCATATATATTGAAATTTATTGAAATTTCCATCCTATTTCATACAGATTCACCTAACAGTATAATTAATATATGAACAAATTAATTTGAATAATACATAATACTTACATAATACTTAGATATATTTTCAAGAAATTGTGAATACGTACATAAGTGGCTAAAATATGAGGAAAATACCTTATACTCTACGACCATCTATTGATTGATGTAAGTAATTGAATTAATCTATTTGATCTGGTTTTTATACGCTTCGTTTTATATACAAGGTGGCGCAAAAGTAATTCTCCTATCAGAAAATGCTCAGTTCTGTTTTGACATTTGTGTAGTAAACACATGCGAAATATACGTTAATAAAAAATGTTACTCTACACTGCTCCAGAACGCGGAATATTGCTGACTATTTATTTGACCAATAATCGGCAAAATTTATAGCATTTTCTGATAGGAGGATTACTTTTGCGCCACCTTGTAGATATAGAAAATCTGTTACGATCGCAGATTTTATTTTATATTTGATTTAGAAAAAATTCAATATAAAAAGGTTTTTTTTTTAACGATTTTTTTCAAAATAAACATAAATATAAAAAAAAAATACGACAAAAAATACTAAAATAAAAAAAATTATTTATACAAAAAAATTTGAAAAAAGATTTCAAATAAATTCAAAAAATTAAAAAAAAAAAAAAAATATAAAAAAAAAAAAATTTAAAAAAAACTTAAAACAAACATCGTTACCATAAAAAAAAAAACTTTTATAACAGAAATCTTTTTCATTTCACCACAAAAGTTTTTTTTTCACAAAGATCTATTTTATTTTCGAAAAAAGATTTTTAAAATTTTCTCCAAAAAAGTCAAAATTGGATTCCAATGCTGTAATTTATAAGATATTACGAGTAGCTTGTTGTATTAGAAAAACACTTAATAAATACATATGTATACGAAATTTAATTTTATTAGAAAAACACTTAATAAATACATATGTATACGAAATTTAAAAATATTTTTCAAGAAAATAGTATTTTCGTCGCAAATAATTTTTACGCCAAAATAGCTTTTTCTAGAAAAACGATATTCATGCATTTTGTGACTGCAGTTTTCACCAAAAAGCCAAAAGCCAATAGAAAATCCACAGATTTTCAACAAAAAAAAAAAAATTTTTCCAAATATTTTAATTTTAATAGAAAAGATTTTTTTACCAAAAAAAAATTATTTGAAATCAAGAAGGCGTTTTCATCAAAAAGCTTTTTGTGCCATTAAGGGTTTTTCACCAAAAAATATAAAAAAAAAAATGTACATCATTTTAATTTTTACAAACGTTTTAAATTTAAGAAAATTTTTCTCAAAAAATCTTACATTTATATTAAGATTTTCCACCCGAAATTAATTTCGCAACAAAAAAGCATCTGCATCAAAAAGCTTTTTCACAAAAAAAAACATTATTTTCAACCATAAATCGTTACCAAAAAATTTTAACAAAAAAAAAGACTTTTCCAGCTGAAATTTTTTCATTTCACTACAAAATTTTTTTTCACAAACACCCATTTGATTAAGATAAAAGTTTTTTACGTTTTCATCAAAAAAGTCAAAATCATTATCGAATCCTAATGCTGTAATTTATAAAATACTAGCTGAACCAGGTCCGCGTTGCTGGCCCTTAAAACATTTTTTCATCAGAAATAAATATTGCGCAAAAAAAGCTTTTTCTCAACAAACGATATTCAAGCATTTTTACCATTATAGCTTTTCACCACAAGTCCAAAAAACATTTCCTCAGATTTTTAACAAAAAAAATGCTTTCAAATATTAAAATATTTTTTCATCAGAAATAAATTTTGCACAAAAAAAGCTTTTTCTCAACAAACGATATTCATGCATTTTTACCATGATAGCTTTTCACCACAAGTCCAAAAAACATTTCCTCAGATTTTTAACAAAAAAAATGCTTTCAGTAGTTTAAAATTTAATAGGATTTTGGCCAAAAAAAGCTTTTTCAACAAAAAATAAATTTGGAAAAAATATTTATTTTTACCAAGAAGTTTTTTTTTTTTTTGTTGACAAAAATTTTTCTCCAACAAACTTTTTTTAGTAAGCTTTTCACCTGAAATAAATTTCGCAAGAAAAAAGCATCCTTATCAAACAGATTTTTCACTCTAAAGTCATAATTTTCCACAAAAAATATTTTTTATTACAAAAATTTAAGAAAAAAGAAAATTTAAAAAAACAATTGGTAAATTCACAAGGTCTCTTATCATGTCATAATGTCCTAATATCTCACAATGGTTTTTATTGCCTTTCAAGCAAAAAATGTCCTAAAATAATACTACTTTCTATGCTATGTTTATTGTGTTATCGTAACTAACTAACAGAGACCAACGCCGATTGCCTAAGAGCCTATTAAGTCGAGCTGCCGAGTCGTGATATATAAGGACACAATATGACTGATAAGAGACCTTGTGAATTGACCAAATTTGTTTGCGCCTAAAAAGGTTTTTTAACAAAAATTTTTTTTTAATAAAAAGTGACTAAGAGTACTAAAAAAGTCTGCAAAAGCAATTAACTCTGTATTCTTAATACACATTTTTCATAAAACAAGTGTTTTTAAAAAAACAGTATTAATTTTATTGGTAAGAAAGGTTTATAAAGCTTTTTTATAAACATTTGAAATTTAAGAAATTTTTTCTCAAAAACATCTTTACAGCGTCTTCATCAAAAAGCTTTTTCATCAAAAACTCATAATTTTCATGAAAAAATATTTAAGCTTTTTTAACAAGAAGGCAGAAAACTTGTTAATTTTACTAAAAGAGATCTTTTTTACAAACATTTTAAATTTAATAAAGTTTTTCTACAAAAAACTTTTTATATTAGGCTTTTTCACCAGTAATAAATTTCGCAAGAAAGCTTTTTTTACAACAATTTTAAATATAAGAAAAAAAAAGCTTATTTATTAATAAAATTGGATTTCGTGTAGTAAATTGCTTAGAAAAATGTCTTTAAAACCTCTTAACATAAGAAACAGTGTTTTTCATTTAAAAAAAAAAATTGTTAATTTTATTGGGAAGAAAGAATCTTTCCTTTTCACAAGGAAGCTTACAGTATACTATATCCATCTCCATACTTTTCACATACATTAGCTGTCAATTGGACTACTAGTATAGAAAATATCAGTTCCACTATATTAAAGACTACTATTCTAAAACAGAAATCATATCTTAATCAAATAAGAGTTCAGTTAAATAAATATTTCCTACAAAGTACCAAATTAATACAAAGCTGCTCATCTCTCAAAGTAAATGCTATACTTTTCTAAATAACATAAAAAGAAAACTTAAATAAACCCTAAATTAATTAATTATTTTCCTAATGCCAGCAAATGTATAATACAGCTCCTTTTTACTCTTGCTCATGGAAAAAAAAGAAGGTGTTTAACCGCGACCAGCTCTAGCTAAGAAATCATGAACATCATATTGTCTAAAGAACGACCATAGAGAAAAAAAAAATAAGAAAAAGTTAAAAGATAAAAGAATAAGAAATCCAAAGTTTACTTTGTGGGTATTTAATTTACTGTAAGTGACTGCTTAGTCTTACTTGTTAAAGGTTTCTCACTCACACTTTTCTTTTTGGTATTTATTGTTAATAGTGATTTAAATTACAAATCATACCCCTGAATGAGTAAAAGGAGATGAAGTTGCTCAGTATAGTATAGTATTTCAAGGAAAAAGCAAAATAAAAAAAAGCTTTCAATTTTGTATAAAAATTCATTTGTCAAAATGAACATTCTTTTGTATGAGATGACGGCATTCCAAATAAATGACACCGAGACTAACAGCCAGGCAGACAGACAGAACGACAGACTCATTCTCTCTCTCGTTGAATGTTTTAAAAAAAAAATGTACAAAAAGTTTGATTTCTGCCAAATGCTTACAACTGTTAAAATGTTCTTTTAGCAAGAAATAAGAAGAAAACGAAGTGTACTCAGTTTACCTTTTAAACGGAAATACGACACATTGAAGTTCATTTATATGTTTCCGGTGAATGAATGTAAAATTAATTTCGTTAATGTCATCGGAACTTTTACAATGTTTTCCATCTACCCTTGTGCTTCATTCCCCCATCTGTTTCCTTTATACATTCATTCAGAGCTCTTTAATAATAAACATTAAATTAAGGTTTTTGATACTAAATTGCCAGGGGAATCAAAATTTAAATTGTTTTACAAATGATTAATGCAAAGGAAATTGATATTTAAATTAAATTAAAAACAACACATTTTGTATTCAATTACTCCTACTACTTACTTTAAACAATAATAGTAATAATTAAGTTGAATCTAAATTTTCCTAAAAATTTAAGTTTTTTTAAACAACTTATTGATTATTTTATCTCGTTTACCAAAAAAAACATGTTTATTTTTCATAAATACTTAGAAGTTTTTTCAGCTTTTTTGTTTTTTTTTTGTTTTTTTGTTAGTCATGCTCTACATAAAAATCTGTGGAAAATGTCAAATAATTCATAAAGTTTTATAAAGAACACAAAACAAAATAATACAAAAAAACAAGAAACCAACATGAAAAACCTGACTGCCATACTTGACTTTTTGACTGGCACAAAATGTGAAAGCAAAATAACTCCTTGTACCTAAGAGCAACACCAACCAACTACATAAGCCAGCGCAACTTTGTTACGTTTTTAGAATTTTTAAAAAAAAATCAGCACATCATGCTGCTGATAATTTTTAAGAAATTCAACAACAAAACCCGAAAATAAAAACACAACAGAAATAGATAAAAAAAAATACAAAAACTAAATACAAAAGGTGGCACAAAAAATTACAGAAAGCTTAAACAAAAAAGGTGCTGAAAATAATATTTGGTGTTGAAAATTAAAATTCCAAACCATAAATGTAAACAACATAAAAGAAAATAATGATTTTTAACAAAATAAAGCAACTTCATAGATTACCAAAAAAAAAAAAAGAATATTTGTTGAAAAAAATTAAAGAGTATATCTAAAAATTGTTGTTGAAATTACCTTTATCAGCAACAAATTCATTTCATGAGAAATCAATATGTTATTTTTATAAAGTTAACTCCCTTTTTCCACACTTCCCTATATGATGTTAGCAAAAGTAAAGGTGTTCATCAAGGCGGAAATGCAGATGATACGAGGTTTTAACATTCCATACAGTTCCCTCGTAAAATACTTTGATAGAAAAGGAAACATGTTATCAATGAAAAACATATACCTAAACTTACTCATGCTGTTATATGCATAATAGGCAGGTGCCGTTTGTTAGAAGACAAAAAAATTTGTAAATTTTAAAATAAGTTATTTCTTTTTTGTTTTCGTTCCAGTGTTAGCTATTTGTTAACTGGGAAAGTTCCCTGCTTTGTATACAAACTGATGACCTCAAATAGATTACATATGAAGCAATTCCAAACACTTTAAAATTTATTGTAAAATCGAACGAAAGTTTGGCAGCCACAGTTCGAGCAAAATCATCCTAAAAACCTTATCTCTTTGATGGCACTGATTGTACAAAAACAAGTGCATACACAACATGTCGCTGTTTGGTGAGCTGAAGGCATCATTGAACCCTAGATGCAAAGAAAAAACATGATTGTGGTGACCATAATCAAACAGCATCATATTATGAGTGGATTTTATGGTTGCTGTAAAATTATATTAAGGTTTGTATATGACTATAATATTGCTAATGTATAGCATTATAAAATATCATAAAATTGTCCTGCTTAACATAATCATGGCCTCACCTTAATAGTAGCACAACAATAATAAAATATTCAACCATATTTTGATTTCACCTCAAACACAGTATGACACAATCATATTATGGTTGAGTCCAATCATAATATGATTCCAGCACAATCATAATATGATTATTTGTAAACCTATTAGATGACATGATTATAGAAACATGATTATAGAAACAAGTAACAGAGCTATATTCGGCTGTGCCGAATCTTATACAACCTTCACCACATTATACCTAAAAAAAATTTTCAAAATTTAAAAAAAAAAAATTAATTTATTAGCGAAAAAAATTATAAGGCAAAAATTTTTTTAAATTTAAAAAAAAATAAATTTATTTGTGAAAAAAATTTTATAAAAAAAATGTCTGTGAAAAAAT
Organism: Calliphora vomitoria; assembly: GCA_942486065.2. NCBI lineage: Eukaryota > Metazoa > Arthropoda > Insecta > Diptera > Calliphoridae > Calliphora > Calliphora vomitoria. The sequence continues at coordinate 2,628,762 of OW818033.2, read as the reverse complement.
TCGAGGTAAAAAATATTTTCCCGATTTTGACCAATTGTAGGTCCGACTTACTTTGGCGACGTTGCAAAGGTCTTTGAAATATCTATTATTGGGTATCCATATTGTCGATATTAATCGGGGTTGTCATAGACTCCAGTCATTGTCGGAATCGATCCTGTTTTTTTCTTTACATCTTAGCCATTTGTGGGACGATTTTCTCGATATTAAATAGCAACCGAACCGGGTCTATAGCGGATATATTGATGTATGAATCATGTGTGTAAGTTATTTGGGGGCTACGGAAAGTTGATTTCAACATACAGATGGACAGTCGGAAATGGCTATATTAAGGCCAATATCTATAGCGATCCAGAATATATATCCTTTATGGAGTTGCAAATAAAAAATTTAGAAATTAGGAATGGCAAACTTATATATACTCTTGCCACTCATGGTGAGGGGTATAATAACAATATTTGTTCAAAGTTATCATACTAATTTACATGTAATTGAATTTCCACTAACACAACATGGTTCAAATTATTTTATTACCAACCTTATAGCCGTAATCATGTAATTATGAAAAAAGGACCTAAACATTGCTGTAAAAACGCATTGTTCTACACAGAGAAAACAGATTTGTAGTATTTAGCAAACGAATTTGTTGCTAATCGAAAAATTCTGACTTAGTGAACGAATTTTACAATAGTGACTACACAATTTCCGAAGGGGTAACAAAAGTTCAGTTGCTTTCACCGAAATTCTCCGTTATCAACTGATGGAACCGCAAAACTCCATGTGTGTTTCCGAGTCTTTCGATTGGAAACAAATTCGGTTGCAATAACGAATCTATTTTCTCTGTGTTGAAATAAAGCGTGATCCATTTCGAGGTTCCCTACTATTTTAAAGAAAAACACAAAGAAAATTCAAATTTAAAGGGGAATGTTTATTATCATTTGAAAGAACATTCTTTGGCATTTATTTTTTAAAGATTAAATATGTCTATCAAATGTTGCCCGTTGCTACGTCGCAGATGGTCCATCCGTTGAGTCCAATTTTCGATGACTTGTTCGATCATTTCGACTGGCAAATGACACGCGTGATGTTTTCCTCCAAGGCCTGAATCGTAGCGGGGTTGTCCGTATAAACTTTAGACTTTACATATCCCCACAGGAAAAAGTCTAACGGTGTGATATCACACGATCTTGGTGGCTAATCGACCGGCCCGAAACACGTTCCTCACAGAACGTAAATTTTCGTAATAAAGTTGAACGATTTGTAAACGTTGTTCAGGCGTAGGTCTTTCCATTATGGAATGCCAAACAATACTAAACAAAAATAACATGACAGTATGACACGACTCACACGTGGTCTGTCAAAAAAAGGCTATTGAAAACAGTATCTCTACTTGAATCACCCATTAAAATGTTTATATGTTAATGTAAATAATCAAGATTGCGTAGAACATAGCATGGTTACCGCAACCATATATTTTGTCTGCGAATAGTTCTTAAAATATTTGTCTGTTCAAGCAGTACTCGATATCGTGACATAATTACAAAGTTCTTTCTGCCTAAATTGGGTGATATGGACAGGTTTTATAACTACATAATGACACGTATAAAGCCCTTTAAATAATTCAACTACTGCATTAGTTATTTCCAGGTAGTGTACTCTCTTGTTATAGTGATCAAAATTGGCCCATAAATAGAGTGATTTAACACTATTTTATTTAGTTTTATAGCTCACAATCTCCAGTGCATTGAAATAGTATTTACAACGCTGCATAAACGAAATTCTGCCTCTTTGAAACAAAATTCTAAATTTCCACAAATTATGTCTCTGTAAATCATGCTTAGTTCCGTAACACACATTTGAAATTAATGAGAATTGTCTAAAATATTTATTATTCTCCTAAGCACTTATATAATTAAAATCAGCAAAATCGGTTGGGAATGAAAAAAGTTTGAAACAAAAATAGAACGCCACCTAAAACAATTTTTTTTTTATAACTAAACTTTTTTCCATGGGTATTAGTAGAAAGAATTTGTTTCAGAAATAGTAAGATTTGCAGGAAATCTGTAATAAAACCCACTAAGCTTTAAAGCCCTAAAAATTCAAGCACTTGAACCTTTTAATGGAATTTGACTTGAATGCAAATATAGTTATTATTTAATATTGAACAATTTTTGAAAAAAAAAATTTCAATATTCAAACAAAAAAATATATGACTTGAATTTATGTTTCCTTTTTAATGTAGAATACTATGGATATAAAGTGTAATACAACTTTAATTAATTGCTTGACACTAAATTCAAGGCTTGAATTACACTTGTTTTCAACTTGAATTCCAGTAAAAAAGCTAATTTGGAAGTTTTTCAACAAGCCCACAACAAAACGTGCAATGAAAAAGGAAATTACCACACAATTACGACCACAGAGGGAAGATCATTTCCCGATGTTTTATTACATAAATAACCATATTCTGTAAACTTTATGATTCAATAAAAAAAAATTACATTTTTCTATTTAATTCAATTCTTGCTTTCATTTTGACAAACTCTTTACTAAGAGCCTGCTCAATCTAAGATATAAATCTTGAGAAATTATCTTTTAAAATAAAGTAAGCTTTTATGTTAATTAGGATTATCGATATAAATTTTTTGGCTTCACACTAATGAACCTACAATTGTACGTATATGCAGGCATATTGGCAGCCATTTAGCAAGAACAAGTTATAGATGTTGAGAGTGTGTATTTTGTTAACATTGCGTATATATGTATTTACTTTAGGTCTGCCCTTAAAAAAAGTTTGTTGAATTCGTATTATTTACTTCATGCTTTACGCTGCACGTTGATTCAACTAAGTATATAGGAAATATGGGCTGAAATTCAGAAATTAAAAACGCGATTACATATATACAAAAATATATATCACCGGAAAGGTAATCATTTTCTATACCTTTTACATCAAATCAGTTTATCTCCAACATATTTTACAAACACAATTTTGGTATGATCACTTTTACATAATAAATCTTTTTGGCAGAAGTTGCACATTGGACGACAAAAAATGTTGTATCTAGTGCAAAACACATATCATTTATATATGTGTGGAAAACCACACCAGGGTAAGCAATGTCACTTTTTGAATATCTTTTTATCAAACTATATTTTTGAATCAATTAAAGTGTTTTCTGTGCAAAAATTAATTTTTTAATGTACTATAAGATTTATTCTGTGTTGTTTCCCACACAAAGAAAAAATAATTCAAAGATACCTCACATTGAAATTTTATCTACAAAAAATGCTGTTCCTAGTGCAAAATACATATCATTTATATATGTGTGAAAAACCACACCAGGGTAAGCAACGTCACTTTTTGAATAGTTTATCTCCAACAAATTTTACACAAAAATCTTTGGTAAGACCACTTTTTCCTAATAAACATTTTTGGCAGAAATAGCTCATTGGACGACAAAAAATGCTGTACCTAGTGCAAACTGCATATCACATATATGTGTGGAAAACCACACAAGGGCAAGGAACGTCACTTTTCGAATATCTCTTTATCAAAATATGCTTCTGAATCAATTAATGTGCTTTTTCTGTGCTAGAGTTTATTTTTAAATGTATTAGATTTTTTCTGTGTTGTTTTCCACACAAAGAAGGAACAACACAAACATATCTCACATTGAAACTTTAACTACAAAAATGCTGTTCCTAGTGCAAAATACATATCAAATATATATGTGTGGAAAACCACACCAGGTTAAGCATCGTCACTTTCTGAATATCTCGTTATAAAACTATATTTTATTATCAATTAATGTGTTTTTCCTGTGCTAAAGTTTCTTTTTAAATGTATTAGATTTAATATGTGTTGTTTCCCACACAAAGAAGAAATAAAACAAAGATATCTTACGTTAAAACTTTGACTACAAAAATGCTGTTCCTAGTGCAAAATACATATAAATTATATATGTGTGGAAAACCACACAAGGGTAAGCAACGTTACTTTTTGAATATCTCTTTAACAAACTATATTTTTGAATCAATTAATGTGTTTTTCCTGTGCTAAAGTTTATTTTTCAATTTATTAGTTTTATTCTGTGTTGTTTCCCACACCAAGAAGAAATAAAAACAATAATATCTCACATTGAAACTATGACAACATTTTGAACTCCATACAAATGGGGCGCTGCTAATCAAATATTCTGCCTTTGAAGCATCCATGCTTGATTGTGTTTGCATGTGTGAGTGTGTGTGTGTGCGTTCAATAACATGCATTTCACTAATGAAGTGTAGTAGTAGAGTATTAGCTTAAAATTCGATTACTTGCATACCAATAAGATTTAACTTCTACTTATACTCGTATCAGAAACTTATTTCATCACATATTCACTGGCATATGCATATATATGAGAATATTGTATGTATATGCACTCATTGAAAATACATCTTCTTAAGTTTAATGGCATATACCGTGGGGCTGGAGAGAGGTTTTTAAGACTAATAAGAAAATTCATTTTTCGGACTAGAAAGTGTTTTGTATCAAATCAAAATCGTGTTCATATAATATCTACTTGCTATACATAACAACTCGCTGCTGATTCTAAAATTCTAGTTTCTCTACAATATATTTGTTTAATAATTCAGCAATTTGCAAAAATTCCTGGTTCTTATGAAAGTCAAAGTCATGTCTGTGTAAAACGCTCAAACTACAAAAGTGAAATTAACTATATTAACTTGGAATATCTATCATTATCCTAAGCTGTTTGGTATTGAAAATCATCAAAATCAGTTCAGTACAAAAAAAATTATGAAAGTTATGTAGAACAACCTCGAAAAATGTTGATGGTTTTTGGAAAAACCATTTTCAACATTGTTACTTTTGACCAGAATTATATGTATAGGCAGAAATGTTGTGGTAGTTTTGCATATTAGTAACACTTATTCCTGTTTCCTTAGACTAACTCTTTAGTCTATACTTTTAAACTCAGCCACTGTATATGAATGTAAGAATCTTTTTGAGCAAGAAAAAGTTACAAAAACATATTATATGAATTACATGCCATTACTGCATCTACTTCGACACATACCTACAAATTCTTCAAATACATTGTATAAACTACAACTACGAGTACAATGTATATATATACATTAGGGTGGCCCCGTTTGTATGGAGAAAAAATAAGGTATCGATGTTCCCGCCTAAAATGAAAATTTGATTCATTCTAAGACTACTCTTTGAAATTTTTTCGTCCTGGAGTCAATATTTGGCGAGCTGGATCAAAGGATAAAAAGGTCCTTTTTTGAGGTTTTTTAAATTTTTCCATATTTCTTCCAAAGGAAGTATATGTAAATTTGATATCATATAAAAGGTCTTTAAAAGACGCATTCAATAGCTTATTAGAAACTTAAAAAAAAATTAAAATTCAAAAATTTTAAAAATTTTCGACAAAATTTTAGTTTTTTTTTAATTTTTTCATAGAATTTATTCAAATAAATATATGAAATTTCTTGATCAGAAACATCATGTAATTTCACCGAAATGGTGAAAGCTTATAAAATTTGAGTTATTTTGATGCCCATTACATATACTAAGAATTGAGTATACAGAGATTGTCAGATAGGGATGAAATTAGGTTTAAACAAATTTGAATAAACATTGAACTGGACTGAATTTTAAAAAACAAGAAAAACCGTTTCGGTGAAATTACATTATGTTTATGATCAAGAAATTTCATCTATATATTTGAATAAATTCTATGAACAAATTAAAAAAAACTAAAATTTTGTCGAAAATTTTTAAAATTTTTAAATAAAATTTCTTTTTTTTTAAATTTCTAATAACCATTCACATGATACCAAATTTACATATACTTCCTTTGGAAGAAATATGGAGAAAATGTAAAAAACCTCAAAAAAGGACCTTTTTATCCTTTGATCCAGCTCGCCAACTATTGATCCCAGGACGAAAAAGTTTCAAAACGTAGTCTTAGAATGAGTCAAATTTTAATTTTAGTCGGGAACATCCGCAACTTTAATTTTGGGGCCACCCTAATATACATATGTAGTAAGTATTTGCCTGCCAATCTATATGTATTGTTGCATTTTAAATCCGGCTCTTTGCAACATTGTTTTTTATGTACATATGTGCAATAGCATACATTTATGTATGCAGAGCTGCATGTGGGTGCAGCCCTGAGTAAATACATATGGATGTATGAATGTCTGATATTGTAATTTTAAGTTATTTTCTTTTTCTGATTCTTTGTACATGCTACTTGTAACAAACAGTCTTATACGAGATGATTGAACTAAGAAAAGCAATTTTGTTTCAACTAAATGTTATTGATTGTTTATAATGGAAAAGATTTTCTTTTATACTTGTTTTTTTTCTCAAGAAAATTTCACAAATTGTAGTTTTTGTTTTTTATTACATTCATTTTGTCAAATGTTGTTTATTTTGGATTTAAGTAAATTATTTCCTTAAGAAACACTTTACAGTTTCTTTTTTTTTTTTTTTTAGTTAAAGCATTTTTGGCAAATGAATAACATAAACTAGAATTTCATAGTTAAAGAGAAAAAAAACTATTTTTTCGTTTTTATATTTTTTACCCCAGGCTCTTTGTAGTGAGCTATTTTTGCTTAAGTAAAATATTTTCTCTTGCTTCTTGGAAAATTTTATAATTGAAAACTCTATTAGTAAATGTTGTTGAAAATAATTACGAAAATATACAAAAGAAACTAAATTGTTGTTTTTTTTTTTCAAATACTTAAAAATATATATATGTAAGTTGTAAAAGAAGGAGAACCACAATTAAAAATGCACCAAATTGTATGAGCAAATGTATATGGCCTGTTCCTGTACCAGTCAGATTTACAATTTTTAGTAAAAATTATTCAGAAAAGCAACGAAATATATTTCCTGCAAATCTAGCAGATTCGAAAACAAATTAAATACCCATGCAAAAATATTGTTCTGAGACGTTCTTTTGTTCCTAACTTTTTTCATATTTAACCGAATTTGCTGAATTTCATTACAATAGGACTTAGGACAATGATAAACACTGTACATAAATCTTATTATGTTCGGTTTTGTATTATGGAAGTCATCATGATTTACACACACATACATTAATTTTATAAATTTATATTTTCAAAAAATCACTTTGGGAATCTTGATATTATTGGATACATATTTGTATAATAAATATTTATTTTACACTTAAAATATGTATTTGCTTAGATCTTCACAACTACAATTGCATGTTTTAATAAATTTATATTAAAATAATACAATAAAAAGAAGTAAAAATTATTTGTTTTTATACAAAACTAGTTGACCCGGTTTCGCTCGGTAGTTATTTACTAGTTCATCAAGTTTCTCCACAAAATGTCTCTTATTAAGAAAAAATGAGAAGTGAAAAGGAGGCATTATATTATAAATTTAAATTTAAGAATTTTTGAATATATACATATTTTTTTTAAATAACCTCTGAAAATCGATCCAGCCGTTATCACGTGCTTCCATTACATACATAAACCATTTCATTTTTATATATATGTACAAGGTGGCGCAAAAGTAATCCTCCTATCAGAAAATGCTATAAATTTTGCGATTGACCCCTAATGTCAGTTCTGTTTTGACATTTGTGTAGTAAACACATGCGAAATACACGTTAATAAACAATGTTACGCTACACTGCTCCAGAACGCGGAATATTGCTGACTATTTATTTGACCAATAATCGGTCGGTGACTTTGGCACAACGTGAATTTCGTCGCAGATTTCCTGGCCTCGAAGAGACTGGCACAACACGAGATGATGCCAGGCGTGCCAGCCGTTCTGCAGAGAATATTGCTGCTGTAGCCGAGGATGTCATTGAAGCGCCGTCGACATCGACCAGACGACGTGCCACGCAAATGGGTATCAGTCGACGGTCTTTACAGCGAATTTTGGTACAAGATTTGAAGATGTTTCCGTACAAAGTCCAGACGGTGCTTCAGCTGGTAGCTACTGACCTCCAATCGCGTCTAACATACGCTCAAGCCATCCTTAATCACCACCAAGAGGAAGATGATTTTTCATCAAAAATAATTATGAGTGATGAGGTCCATTTCCATCTTAGCGGGTACGGAAATAAGCAAAATTTACGCTTCTGGGCCACTGAAAATCCGCACTGGCCAGCAAGATCGCCTGATTTGACCGCTCCAGACTTCTTTTTGTGTGGCTGTTTGAAGTCGCGGGTTTATGTCAACAAGCCTCAGACTCTTGCAGCTCTTAAAGACAATATCCGTCAAGAATGTGAGGACCTATCGCCGGAAGTTTTGGCCAAAGTGATGGAAAATTTCATAAAAAGGGCTCAAATGACAATCAACTGTGGCGGCCATTTACTGACATCATATTCTGGACTTGATGTAAAAAAATTAAAAGACCAAATAAAAATAATCCACAAGAAGAATCAAAGTTTTTTAATTTCAGCCAAAAAAAACATCGGAAGTTTACTTTTGCGCCACCTTGTATAAGATTAGCAAACCTGTCATTTTCACTCTTGAACTCCCGTCAACTTAAAATATGAATGGTCACAGATTGAGCCTATTTTCACTAAAATTTGGGTTTTTTATATTAAAAATTGATTTTTGGTATAAAATATTAGTGATCATAGATTGACTTGGCTTGGATTTAACTACACTTTTCCAATCGAGATCCAAACAGCAGCCTGTTAGATATTTTGTGAATGACTACAGGAACCAATATCTTGATAATATTTAATAGAATGTGTTTTACTATTTTTATACCCTTTTGGTACTTTTTTTCTTCCCTATTGAAATTACACAAACATTTTATTTAAATAAATTTCGGGAGGTCATTATGTCAATTTATAGAAAAAGGTACAAAAAATAAATAAAAATTTTACCCTTAATTGTTTGAATTTCTGAAAAGTACCAAAACTAATGTTTTTATTTTTTAATAAGTAAGAATACAATTTGAAATTTATTTCTAGTTTATTGGTTTAAGGGCCATTATTAAAACCTCCCTTTATGTTCGTAATAGTAAAATATAGCTTTAAAGTTAACTTTAACTATTACCAACATAAAGGCGAGTTGTAATAATGGCCCTTGAAGATACAAGGTATAACAAAAATACATAAAAATGCTGTTTTTACCGATTTTCTCCTCTAAAAGGTTCGAAATTCAAAAAAGTACCAAACGCCTGTCTGCTGATTTTTTAAGTAGATAAAAATACATTTTAGTTTAGAAGATGTTAGGTTACCGAATTCACTCGTTGTTACCCCCTAAGCCTTCGTATTTCTAAAAATCTATCTATATAGGAAGAGTGTAATGTATAATCCAAATTCCATGTCTCTACCTTTTGGCGTTTGGCGTCAGTCACTCAGTAACGTTACTCTTTTATATATATAAATAGACTTTTCTTTACTACTCAAATACAAACAAAACTCTGGGTTTTAAATTTCAATTGTAAAATTCAATAAGAAATAGAAAGATATTTGCTTACACATGTATTACATTCATAAACATATATTAACAAACTAACACGAACACATCTTAAGTATTTCTATTCAAACACTAAGAACTACTATTTTGTAAGAGAGTCTTTTAAGTTGCCAATATGGATTTTTCATTAAAGAAATATTTCATTTATTATTAAAGCGCTTTAAATATTAAAAAAATGTTGTAGTTTTTGCCAAAAAAGGATTTATTTTATAATTAATAATAATCATACGTAATGTGGTCCATATATTTTCAGTGAAATTTAAACGTTTTCGCACAATTCAAGTTCTACTTTAGAAATTTATTATCATCACAGGCTTTTGTCAAATGGTAACACGGCTTTAGTCCTTTGTATTTATGTTCACAATTTAAATATTCAACCTACTTAAGTTTCACAATGCTAACGAAATAATGTTGTTTAACCCCCTGTCTATACTTGACAAATATTTATCATAACAATTAATGACGTTTGTTGTCAAGACAAAGTTGTCTGAGCAAAATCACTAACAATTTTGTCATAACGAAGCAATAATACTAATAAATGAAGACCATACGTGATAATTTTTTATCTTGACAACCATTTTGACGTTTATTATGATAAAAATTTATCAAGTATAGACAGGGGGTAATGAACAGAAATATCTATATCATGGTGTCTAAATTATTATTTTTATTAATATTTCTTGCTATAATTTGTTTGTTGGTTTAGCAAACAACTGTTGATTTTTATTCCGAATTTCAAAAAAGTTAAACGTCAAATAAGTGACAAAACTTTTGAAAACGAAAAATATTTAAATTGTGTAACAATTAATTAAAAATTTTCATAAAATAAAAACAAAAAGCAATTAAAATCATCCTAAAAAATGGATAATTCTTTAAATAAGTATTAAATAAATATATACTAAATTCTCGCGAACATTTTAATCAAAATTTAACATTTTAGTAAAAAAGATGTGGCCACAGATACCTCAGAGCTTCAAATTCATTCAACCTCCTCATCATCATCATCATCCTCAACGGAAATAACAAAAAGTTCTTCAACATTAGCTTATTCATCTTCTTCCACCGTTAATGAATTGGATAGAAAGCTAAAGCGATCAGTTCAAAAGTTAAAACCTGCTGCTGAAGCAAGAACTAAAAGAGTTTCAGATACAACAAAATCTTTCCGTATCAATTATCCCCTTAAAAAGCGATACTCTAACGATGATTATATATCTTCAAGTACTTCTAGTTCCATAAAAAGTTTAAAAAATGTAGCTCTATCTATGATAAACAAAAAAGAAGCAACTACTTCCACCGACCAAATTTTTAGCGACTTAAGCTACTCCACTGTTTCCACCTCTTCAACCATGAAAATTAGTCTGGAAAACGAAGAATCTAGAAATAGTCAAACGAAAACAAAAACTGTCCAGCCAACTTTTTCTTATGATTCTGTGTCATCTACTACATCAACCCTTACATCAATTGCACTTGTCAATACAACAATTCCGGCAAAAGAGAGAGTAGCAACTGATCCGGAAAAGGAAAATAAAAGCCTGACTCTAGAGTAAGTTGGATCCATTAACGCAAGGGGTTTCGTCGCAATTTGAGTCGATAATTGAAATATTCTAATTTGTGTGTTAAGTACAGTATTTGCAAATATTTCCCTCGAATCAAATTACCGCGTAACTCCTCCATATTTATAAGAAGTTCTATGTATTTTTGCATCTTAGATCATTAAAAAAGATAAAATTTCGTATACTAGACCAACAAAAGAAACGTCGGATAGAAAACATGTAGTCGTAGATGATTCCGCTATAATGGAAGTATCTGTTTCTGGGACGGATCTTAAAGGTAGTAAAGACACTTTAGCGGAAAATATAGATGCAACATTTGCTAAAGTTGCCACAGGTAAAATTTCAAATTGGTAAAGAAATGAAAATTACATAATTAATTTTTCCTATAAATTTTTAGAACCCGAACCTTTCTTAAAATCTAGCATATCAAGGCATGTTAAAAGGGCAACAAGTTCAGAAGAGAGTAGCGAAGAGAGACAATTACCAGGTATATGACTATAAAGTAATGTGAACCAAAAACTTCCCTAAGACACTAAATATGGTTAATTTATGGTTCACATGATTGTATCAACCATATATATGGTTACAGTAAACAAGTATATGTTTCTGACAACCATTTTCATGATGGGTAATTTTATCATAATATTTTGTTCTCACAAACCTATAATTGTTTACTGTAACCATATATATGATTGATACAATCATGTGAATCGTAAATTAACCATTTTATAGTTACCAAAATCAAATAAGTATTTACTGTGACTATAATATTGGTAAAAAACTTGAAAAATGTTGAAATGGTTACAGTAAACATGCACAAATATATTTTTTGTTCTGCGTGTAGTTGGTACGAGGCGGTTCAATAACTCCTTGACCTTTTAAAGAAACACAGGTTTTTGGATAAAGATTCATTATATTTTTCAACTAGTCTCCTTTCAGCTCTATCTATTTACTTTGTCCAATGTTTCTTCAATTTTGTTATCCCCTCCAAAAAAAAAAAACACTTGTCGAGGTCATCAAAGTATATATTTTTTTTGTGAGATGATTTCATCATTAGAGTCAGATCTCTTTCTATTTCTTCAGGTTTGGAAAAATGAAATAGTCATTCGGAGCTAAATCCGGTTTTTTGATATGGAAACTGCATATGTGTGTACCCTTTTCTGCACCCGATTTTGAGCAAATATGGCAGTAATCTTCCGGAAAGCTTTCTCATACCCAAGTAATCATTAAAAATTGAAACCACTGTGCCATGTGAAATACCTATGGCTTCCACAATCTCTTGCACTTTCAATCTCCGATCGGCCAACACAATATAATTATTTTTTTCAATTTTTATGGATGTAGATACAACAACTAGGCCACAACGAAATTCATTAAACCACTTTTTTACCATTGAAATTATTAGCGATGGTTTTGTTCCGCAAAAAAAAATAATGCTTAATGAGCAGACGAAATTATATTATTTCAATTTTCTTCAAGTATCGCGGTAGTCTGCTAGTCAAACACAAACTAAATGACTCAGCTTGTTCAAATTTTAGCAGGAGTCAACTGACAGATGCCTGTTGATAGGAGCAGTATTGCCCTACTGTTAACAGGAGGTGTGTTGCACTTTCAGTTTAGAAGCTGGAAATTTATATGGTTACAGTTATGGCACGTCTAATTAAACCTTTTATTATTTCCATTTTCTTTGTGATTAATTTCTACATCTTTCTCTACCAAACCTATTTTTTCTAACTAAGTCACGTTTTTTTACATATTTTTCTTGACAATTTTTGAGTTATTCCGCATTTTCTTTACAGCTTTGCTTAAATCCAGTAAATCTCAACATGTTAGAACAGCTGCTACTTACGGCGATGATGATGATTCTGATGATGACGACCGTGGAAGTACAAATTTGCAAATAGGACATGTTTTTGTAGGTTTTAAATGCACACACTTTTCTAAAATGTTTTAAAGAAAATCTAAAATTTCCACCAGGTCTACATGGTCATACCCCCCGATGGTGGCTATGGTTGGCTTATAACTTTTATCTCGTTTTTATGTCAAGTTGTAGTTGATGGCATCATCTTCTCGATAGGAATTGTATTACCAGACATTGCCAAAGATTTTAATATACCGGGATCAAATGTGGTTTTGGTGGCCTCCATGCAAGTTGGTAAGATGACCTCAAATTTTGAGAAAAATTCAGTGTAGTGAGTCACTCAAACATCTTGAGGTATGGATGTTATTTACAAAAAATTAAACATTCCCGTCCTGTGAACCAATATGTAAAAATATTTAACATTCTATTTTTTTTATTATCCAAATCAACGTGTATGCGTATGAGTAATATTTCGTATTAAATATTGATTATCCGTTCTCTGAAAATAACTATCAGATTAATTGATTTGAATTTTTTTGCTGTCACTTGCAGAGCTGTGACACAAAAACTAAAAAAAACTTTACATTTTAAATTTGAATTGTCTTTAATGTTTAAAAAAAAAAATTATTTTTTTTTAAATTTTTTGCAAAATATTTTTTCTGATGAAAAAATCGTTTTTTAAAAAAATTAAGTTAATAAATTTCCTTCAGGTTTCTATTTTCTCTCTGGCACTGTTTCAAGTGCTTTTATCAACAAATATGGATTTCGTCCGGTAGCCTTGGCTGGCTGTCTAATGTCCATAACAGTTTTAACTATAGCCACCTTTAGTGTCAACCTGCCCATGATGATAGTATTCTACAGTATCTTGGGTAAGTCCCAAAGAAGTAAATACTTGGAAAAAATAAACTAAATCATTTTTCCTTAAAGGTGGTCCTAGCCTTAGCATGATTTGGGTCTCTTCCCAGCTAATCATTGGTTATTATTTCGATAAATATCGGCCCATAGCAAATGGAGCTGCCTGTTCGGGGGCTGGTGCTGGCATTATGATGTTTTCCTATATGAATAGTGTATTGGTGCCAGTAATGGGTTGGCGTAATCTAATGAGAGTTCATGTGGGATTTTTAATAGTAGTGCTAATAATGACCTTGACATTTATAGAAGTGGCTCCCACTAGAATAGGCAGAGTAAAAGAGGTATAAAATAACAAATTTTAGAAAAATTTAAGAAAATTGAAAAAAAAATTTCTCTTCTCAGGCTTTAGCAGAAGATACTGAATCAGAATCATTCGATTTGTTTACAGGACTTACGGAATATTCAAGATACTCGTTTAAAGTCAATGATCAGGAATATTCGTTGGATGATAATTTTGAAACTATATTGGGTAATTTTATTAATTACTACTATTTAACCATGTTACTTATTACACAAATATTTTAACTAGAAAAAACTGATGACTCCAAAGACAAAAAATCTGCTAAATGCTGTTTTGAATGTCTAAAAAACTACTGTCCCTCTTTACAACATTACTGGGAACGCCGGCGCGAACAAAAGGCCAAAGAAGAAGCCACCAAACGTTATGTTATTAAACAAGATCTCATTGAAAGACAGGATCTTTTCTATATGGGACCCAAAGATCACAAACAACAACAACAAAATGTTGAAGAACTATTAAAAAAACGTGCCTCACAACGTCACAGTATAGCAGATGAGCATGGTGAATGGCGCACTATATCACTGGAAAATTTTGATAATAAACATAAAAGAAACACTATTATCAGTACTTTGACCACGCTGCAACAGCTAAAGAAAGATCAACAAATTTCTGGGGAATTTCAAGGAAAAGAAAATCATCCCTTTTTGGCTTTTTTCTCACCTCAAAATTTGATACATCCTAAGATACGCAAAGCGTTTAGTTTACTATTCGATTTTCGCCTGTTGGCCATCATGGAGTTTCGTATTCTCTTGTTGTCGGCATTTTTATTTCCCATGGGTTTTAATATACCGTTTGTGTATTCTACAGGTAAGGACAATTAAAACAGATTAAAAATTATACACAGTTTTGTAGAAACATACGACAATTTAGTTAATGGAAGACATAGGTTCTATTATAGATTGATTCTCAGATAATTTTGTAGGATTCTCTTATCAAGTTTAAAATATGAGAATAGTTTGGAATTTTCGTGACTTTTTGATTAAAAATCAACACTGCTCCAGTCAACTACCTTTCATAAATAAATAAATGAAAAATCTTAAGCAAGCTGCTTCATTATACCCTTCACCTTCGTGAGAAGGGTATATATAAATTTGTGACTCCGTTTGTAATTTCCACAATATAATTTTTCGACCCTATAAAGTATATATATACTGAATCCTTATAGTTAGCGATTTAGTCGATTTAGCCATGTCTGTCCGTCTGTCTGTCTGTCTGTCTGTCTGTCTGTCTGTCTGTCTGTCTGTCTGTCTGTCTGTCTGTCTGTCTGTCTGTCTGTCTGTCTGTCTGTCTGTCTGTCTGTCTGTCTGTCTGTCTGTCTGTCTGTCTGTCTGTCTGTCTGTCTGTCTGTCTGTCTGTCTGTCTGTCTGTCTGTCTGTCTGTCTGTCTGTCTGTCTGTCTGTCTGTCTGTCTGTCTGTCTGTCTGTCTGTCTGTCTGTCTGTCTGTCTGTCTGTCTGTCTGTCTGTCTGTCTGTCTGTCTGTCTGTCTGTCTGTCTGTCTGTCTGTCTGTCTGTCTGTCTGTCTGTCTGTCTGTCTGTCTGTCTGTCTGTCTGTCTGTCTGTCTGTCTGTCTGTCTGTCTGTCTGTCTGTCTGTCTGTCTGTCTGTCTGTCTGTCTGTCTGTCTGTCTGTCTGTCTGTCTGTCTGTCTGTCTGTCTGTCTGTCTGTCTGTCTGTCTGTCTGTCTGTCTGTCTGTCTGTCTGTCTGTCTGTCTGTCTGTCTGTCTGTCTGTCTGTCTGTCTGTCTGTCTGTCTGTCTGTCTGTCTGTCTGTCTGTCTGTCTGTCTGTCTGTCTGTCTGTCTGTCTGTCTGTCTGTCTGTCTGTCTGTCTGTCTGTCTGTCTGTCTGTCTGTCTGTCTGTCTGTCTGTCTGTCTGTCTGTCTGTCTGTCTGTCTGTCTGTCTGTCTGTCTGTCTGTCTGTCTGTCTGTCTGTCTGTCTGTCTGTCTGTCTGTCTGTCTGTCTGTCTGTCTGTCTGTCTGTCTGTCTGTCTGTCTGTCTGTCTGTCTGTCTGTCTGTCTGTCTGTCTGTCTGTCTGTCTGTCTGTCTGTCTGTCTGTCTGTCTGTCTGTCTGTCTGTCTGTCTGTCTGTCTGTCTGTCTGTCTGTCTGTCTGTCTGTCTGTCTGTCTGTCTGTCTGTCTGTCTGTCTGTCTGTCTGTCTGTCTGTCTGTCTGTCTGTCTGTCTGTCTGTCTGTCTGTCTGTCTGTCTGTCTGTCTGTCTGTCTGTCTGTCTGTCTGTCTGTCTGTCTGTCTGTCTGTCTGTCTGTCTGTCTGTCTGTCTGTCTGTCTGTCTGTCTGTCTGTCTGTCTGTCTGTCTGTCTGTCTGTCTGTCTGTCTGTCTGTCTGTCTGTCTGTCTGTCTGTCTGTCTGTCTGTCTGTCTGTCTGTCTGTCTGTCTGTCTGTCTGTCTGTCTGTCTGTCTGTCTGTCTGTCTGTCTGTCTGTCTGTCTGTCTGTCTGTCTGTCTGTCTGTCTGTCTGTCTGTCTGTCTGTCTGTCTGTCTGTCTGTCTGTCTGTCTGTCTGTCTGTCTGTCTGTCTGTCTGTCTGTCTGTCTGTCTGTCTGTCTGTCTGTCTGTCTGTCTGTCTGTCTGTCTGTCTGTCTGTCTGTCTGTCTGTCTGTCTGTCTGTCTGTCTGTATGTCTGTCTGTCTGTCTGTCTGTCTGTCTGTCTGTCTGTCTGTCTGTCTGTCTGTATGTCTGTATGTCTGTCTGTCTGTCTGTCTGTCTGTCTGTCTGTCTGTCTGTCTGTCTGTCTGTCTGTCTGTCTGTCTGTCTGTCTGTCTGTCTGTCTGTCTGTCTGTCTGTCTGTCTGTATGTCTGTCTGTCTGTCTGTCTGTCTGTCTGTCTGTCTGTCTGTCTGTCTGTCTGTCTGTCTGTCTTTTTTTTTTTTTTTTTTTTTTTTTTTTATATGGGGTGCGGAATCTTCATAGATATGAATCAGTTTCATTATGTGAGATTCAACAAGAAAAAACTTGCCACCTACTCACTAAACCGCCTTCCCATCGTCAACCGCAATCCCCGCGGAACTGCCATTAAGTATTACGTCGCGGGGATGGTTAGCATCTAAGCTACTCCTGCATTTACGACCGCCCTTTGATCCTTCCGATATTCCTCCTCTTTTCTTAATACCAGGTTCACTCTAGTTACGAATTTTGAAACTACTTGCCAATTTTCCTCTGAGGATAACATTACGTCGATTATATTCTCGGGAGTAATGGTGCGTCCTACATCGGCCTCCACCTCCTGTCTTAGTTCGATAAATCTGAAGCATTTGAAAACTACATGTTCTACGTCTTCTGTATCCCGGCATGTTGGGCAAATAGGTGAGTCATCGTGACCAAATTTAAAGAGGTAGCTCCTGTATCCCCCATGACCTGATAGAAACTGCGTAAGGTGGTAGTTTACCTCGCCGTGCTTGCGTTCCAGCCACTTCATAATTGATGGAATCAATCTGTATGTCCAGCGTCCTTTTGGTGTGTTATCCCACCTTCTCTGTTCCTTCTCTCGAGGGTCTTCCTATCGCGTCTGTTTTCTTCTGTATTCCTATCCTTTGCTGCATACACTCTATAGGCCTCGTCTGCAGCCAAGTCGATTGGAATAGATCCGCTAATAACACATATTGCTTCCATGGATATGGTTCTATAGCCGCAACATGCCCTAAGACAACTCTGTCTAAAAAGAGAAAGTACATTTTTACGAGATGTGTTTCTAATTAGTCTGGACCAGATAGGTGCGCCATATAATAGGATTGATATCGCTACTCTTGAAAGTAGGATCCGTCGATTTTGTCTAGGTCCTCCCACATTTGGCATTATTCTGCTGAGGGAGTTGATTACTGCTGCTGCCTTTGCGCATGCGTATTCCATATGAGCCTTAAAGTTAAGTCGCTCGTCGATCAGCACACCTAGGTACTTAATAGACGCAGATGATTTAATATTAGCTGTTCCTACTTTTATATTTATAGTCTCCTTTTTCCTTCGACTACTAATTAGAACTGCTTCCGTTTTGTGATCTGCAAGTTCCAGCTCTGCCTTTTCTAACCACGTTTTGATGATGCGGATGGTATCATTTGCGTAAAGCTCCACTTCGTCTAGGAAGCGTGCGCGAACTATAACAGCAATATCATCGGCGAAACCAATAATTTTAGCCTCTTCGGGAATATTTAACTCCAGTACTTCATTGTACATTACGTTCCAAAGCAGAGGTCCTAACACTGATCCTTGGGGGACTCC
Source organism: Calliphora vomitoria (assembly GCA_942486065.2). Taxonomy (NCBI): domain Eukaryota; kingdom Metazoa; phylum Arthropoda; class Insecta; order Diptera; family Calliphoridae; genus Calliphora; species Calliphora vomitoria. Next base: position 2,610,408 of record OW818033.2, on the reverse strand, counting down.
TGCTGAAGTTCTGTACTGTTGCATTCCTATGTCGGTATCGTACCATAGGGTTCTATTTGTAAAATAATTCAAGAGAATCATTATGATGTAGCTCGGGACTTCTAGCTTTTGGAGAGAGAACATGATTTGTTTCCAGCCTGCAGTATTAAAAGCGTTTTTGATGTCCAAAGTAATGATTGCACAATACTTTCTATTAGCACCTTTACCTTCTATAGCCGTTTCCGCCATATTCTTTACTCTATTTATTGCATCTATTGTCGACCTGGCTTTTCTAAATCCATACTGTCTATCCGAAAGCCCGTTTGCTCTTTCTACTGCGGGTAGTAGTCTGTTGTATATAACACTCTCTAATACCTTTCCTAGTGTATCCAACAAGCAAATCGGTCTGTATGAGGATGGCTCTCCGAG